>JARHVA010005787.1:167500-417500 GCA_037957365.1 Torreya grandis | reverse complement strand
ACTTTTTCCTTGGTTTCCAAAATGAACTCAAACCGACTCTCTATCTATTTATGTGACACAATGATGGGATGTTCATTATATGGATCTAAAGAGTGATTTTATTCATGGTGAACCTAAAAGAATAAATATACATGGAATAATTAACAATATTTGTGGAATATTCTTCCTTAACTTGAAAACATCAAAAATCCATCTATGGTCTCAAACAAGCTTCTCGGGCTTTGTATGCCAAAATGGACTACTTTATTATTTTGGTTGGGTTAATTAGATTCCATTATAATTAAAATGACTACATTCTATAATTATATGATTCATTATTGATTATAGTTCTCTATGTGATGACTGATTGATCACAAGGCTTTATTCATCCACCATTGCCATAGTGAAAACTAGTTTATCTAAGAGGTTCTCAATGACTAAGTTGGGATTATTTCATTACTTCCTCAAGATTGAAATTTCTTAGTTTGACTTTGGGATCATTATTCCATAATCCAAGTATGATTTTTATTTTATTACATGGTTTAACATGGATGAATATAATATTTCTCCAACTCCATTTCTATTTGGTGTGAAACTTGAGTTTGATTGTCTTTATCCTTTGGTTGATGATAAATTGTATTTAGAAGTCATTATAAATATCATATACCTTATGTACATTAATCCCAACATTTCATATGAAGTGGGCATGGTCTCTAAACTTATGTAGGAACTACATGAGTTTCACTAGAAAAAATCTAAGTAGATTTTTCACTACATTCAATGTAATCATAGTTTTGGGATTTATCATGGATTAGACATTGTTGTTAACTTGATTTGTATACATATTGAGATGGGGATGCAGATATTTAGAATCACAAGTCTACTTTAGGTTATAATTTCTCCCTTGGATCAAGACTAATTAGTTGGTCAAGAAAGAATAAAAATTCTATTTATTTATCTTTTAAAAAGGTAGAATATAGAGGACATGTTAATGCTACCACTGATGTTATTTGGATTTAATGGATTATCACTGAGTTCGATATCTAATTTTGACAACCAAAAGTCATATTTTGTAAACACCAAATCATAATCCATATATGTAAGGATTAAGTCCTACATCAATGGATAAATAATATTGATATTCACATGCATTTAATTATATATCTTATGCATGAGAAATTTATTGATATAGGATTCATCTATACAATGCAATAAATTGATGATATATTCACCAAAACCTTCACTAACAGAAATTATATTTATTTTTGGGATCTTTTTGGGGTTTAATTAACTATATCATCCTCCTCTAGAGGTATTTTATATGTACTTAGGTGCCTCATTAGGCCTTATTGTTGCGACCCAATTATAATACCCACCTATGCTACTAATTTAACCTTTTAGGGTTTTACAAGAGTAGTTACCTATGTTTGGTTAAAGGGTTGAGATGCCTAAATTAGTTAAATAAATTAAAATAATTAAGATACTAATTTTTTATGAATTTAATCATGTTTGAATTTATATAGAAAGTAAAATATGGGAATAAATAGAGAATTAGTTAAAAATAGACCATCACAGATTATTTGGGTTCTGAAACTTTAGATTTGAGCAATCCTAAGTGTCACAAGTAGGATTCTGATATTCATATATTAATTGGAAAGTAGTACCTACTTTATATAGTAGCACCATCCATGTGTAGTGTCCTATATATGGTTATAATTTCTTATTTGTGGGATTATTCCTATTTTTAAGGAATACATGTGCCTATGTCTTTATATTCTATTCCTATATAACCAAAGCCTATAGTTATGTATTATACCTAAAAAGCATAATTTGATGTGTAAATCCTAGTTCTCTTTGCAAGTGTGATATGAATAATATTTGAGTATATTATTAGGATGGAATGGACATATTCAACAACTCATTGTGTATATATTTTCCTACGTACCAATACTCTAAAGAGGGATCAAGTATGATGTAGTTCTCCCACCTAGTGCTTGATGTATGTGTAAGTGAATACTAGTATGAGAGTGGCCTTGGATGCCTTAAATGTGCTTGATATTTAGAATGATTGAAAAGTGGACTTAGGGTTGTTATATATGGTAGTATTCATAAATTAGGTCAGAATAGGGATAATGTACCTTGATTTCGCACAAATTTATCTTTTATTTGAATAACATTTTTCATCTCTTTTCCATCTAGTGAATATATGTGGATTAGACTTGTATTTATAGGGTTTTTTTTATTGTGATAATAATAAAATGAGATTAAGATAACCTTAGGAGGGTTACACATTCAAAAAAGGTATCCATTGGGAAGATTTTGGGATAAGGACAGTAGCATCTAGTTGGGGACACTAACACCATGTGGCTATAGTGTCCCAAATATGGGGCTAATGTCTTTTTGGTAGAATGTAGAGAATGTTAGATTAGGGTTAGAGGTGATAGTTTAGGGACTATGTATTTAATAATTATAGGTATTTGTGGTTTATTTGATGGTTGTAAATACAAGTCTAAGGCTCTAGAATATGTATATGGTAAGCCTAGGGATATGTTAATTTATGTGACACTCTCAGCATCTAAATAACGCTTTTAGGTGATCACATTTTCCCCTTATTTATTCTAGTAATGTAGTAAAGAAAAATGACTAGTATAAATGAAAAATAAGCATATCTAGACTTATCTTGAAAGTGAAGCCTATGTAACTAAGTTTGAATATGTGAATCTGGGTCTACATATGTGAAACAAGATCCAAATCAATGTCCTACAATGAAACATGTAAAAATTAGTCTATACTAATGAGATAATTAAAATCAAAAGAATATGATGAAATGAAATAACTGAGTAAAGAAAGAGGAAAGGAATGAATATACCTTATTGGTTATGAAAATGAATGTATGAAGCTATAAAGAACATGTGTGTATGAATGGGCATAGTGATCATATCATTGAGTAACTTGAAATGAGCTAATGACTTGCTCTATCCTCATATGGGTGGCTCAAGAACTCAATCTAGTTTTGAATCCATCATTACCCACCCCTACTTAATGGATCCTAATATCTATGAATAGCTTGGATAAGATTTTAAGTGTGTTGAAACCTCTCATGTAGGTGGCTCAAGAATTTAAGTAGGCCATGAATCCATCATTTCCCTTGTGTGAATTAGATGCATATATAACTTTAATGCACAAAGTGATAAAAGTATCTAACTATGTATTTATCTCTACAATCACTTGGGTGTATTAGGTGACTCTAGGCCACTCGATAATGCCAACCATAATAGATGGATTAAAACATGAATCTGGTGATAACCTAGAATTTGATAGCAAGTGTATACAACATAGAGAATGGCATGGATTTTTTCCATTCCATCTAATCAACTTGTTTGAATTTGAGTATATGGAAACTAATGTTCTATGCACATGCCCCCAATATGGTATCTAAGTATACTAAATCTAAATGTATGAGTGATCACGAAATACATGATGCCACTAAATCTAAGTAAATTGTATTAATATAAATTGAAATTATTGAATCTAAGATAATTCTAAACATAACTACCAAACCTATGATTATATATATGAAAATTTGTATTGTACCTACTGTACTATTCTAAATGATCTAGACTGTCTTGAAGATGAGGCTACTAGATAGTAGTGCCATGTAGTGGATAGTAGTACCCTATAAAACTAGTGTCCTAATCTAGGTTCTAATGTTTTCCTAGTTTGAATTTTATGTGGTCTAAATTGACTACTAAACCTCTATTCTATTTTGTTTCTACCTTGATTTTGATCTCTATAATTGAGCCTATGTACTAAAATGTATATTTGAAAATAAAAAATAGGAGCTTGATCTCTATGACAATCCATATAAATTCCCCTTACTTTAAGGGTAGTTGTAAAATCTATGGAAGAACTAACCTCTAAATAAGTAGCTCTTCAAAATGTGTTATTTGGATCATGATATTCTAATGTAATGTACAAACATAGCATCGAAATATAAATGCATCTAAGCAATATTAGGAAATGTAATATGTATTTTGTAATTTACCATTAGATAAGGGTGCTAATATAGATGTAGTCAATGTATAACAACAATAAAATCTAATTAACTACCTAGGGGGATGGGCCATGATATCCATCAAGGCTCCCAAGCAGGAAGGGTAGATGCATGAGAGATCTCATGGCATGGAAAATTGGTGTGTGTGTGTGTGTGTAAGAATAAAATACAAGTGTTGTGGTGTATAAGCATACAAAGAAGTAAACATAAAAACACATAAGGCACATAAAATGATAGGCTAAGGGGACACAAAATAAGGGATATGGGAACATGTCACTAAATCTGAGAATGAAGACATATAAGGACATGTTTAAATGTCTACATATGTAAACAACAAGAAATTTAGCATAAAGTCACATACCAAGACATGTTCAAATGTTTACATATATAAATAAGAAAGCACACACAAAGGACATGGGAACATGTCCAAGGCATATAAATAGATAAGTGGCATATAATATAAGCAATAATGGCATATTCAAATGCCCTTGAAGATGTAAGAATCATAAGAACACAATCAAGTCTAATCTAGGAAATAAAAATGAGAGAATGTATAACTATGTAATATAAATATATATAGATGCCAGGGTGCATATATACTGAATCTAACTAGTGATACTTAGAAAAAAAATTGAGAAATGAATAAAAATGATCAATATCAAGATAAAATCAATGTGTAACTTGAATGTATAGTATGTAAAGATAAAAATTGGTTATAGTAACTATGTATGAGATACCCTCAATGGGTAGATGATATCTTGTCTAGATCAGTTTAGTAGATTGGATTCCTATCTATAATTTACAAGCACTTGACAAGAATAAGAGAAGAATATGTGTATGATTAAACTAACTACACTAGGATAACTAGCAATACAAAATATCTGGCAAGTAGAAATGTAAATAAATTTAGTGCATATAATCTATATTTTCTTTAGTTTTTTTGAGATATTTTAGTGTTTTCATATTTAGCCATATTATATTGTTTTTGTGTTTTATGAGTATAATCTATATACATGCATATGAAATTAAAATATGTACATAGAGTGAGAGATAGAGAAAGAAGTATGTATAAGGGTAAGAACCATACTAACCTATGAGTCTCATGGGAGACTCACCATCATCATGACCAATGTTTAAGAGTGGAACAATGATCATGTGTGTAGTGTGAAAGGGAAACCATGAGCCCATGATATAGTGTGTTATATAATCTAAACCTGAAGTTTCCTTAGTAGTGATACTATGATGTGGTACTAACAATGATGCCCTATGAATTGTATGGGTCTTAAATACCTATCTGGTAGATGTAGAATATGTACGATCCCTATGTTAATAACCCTTATACCCCAAAATAACTAATCTTGGTGTGAAATGTGTAGAATAAGGTCCTCTATAATCTATTACATATATTTGATGTAATGATCTCTATTGTAATGGTCTCTAAGGGAGAGTATGTGTGTATGTATACACTATAGAAGTAGACCTAAATGATCTAATGACTTTGATGAACACTATGATGTATGCGTAAGAGTTGTAATCTCTACTAAAATGGATATCTATGCAATATTTGGTAATGGAACTAGAACTGTAAATGGTGTCAATGTGACTATAATCTATGTTGGAACTACCTGTGGGATGGGAAGAGAATAATTATATGGGACACCCTCAATCTTAACCACCTAGTTAGCATTTATATACTTGAGTCATAGGTGTATTATATATGGGATGGATTTGAGCTATTATAGCCATATCATACCCAATAATATGTCAAATAAACTAGCACAAGTTACTACTGAGCTAGTACAAAAAGAAGAATAAGAATATCCCTACATCATGCTAAAAAATGATCTTGTTGATAAGCTCAAAGAGGTGGAGGACCACTTCATGAATCTAAAGAATGGAATAAATGCCATCGATGTCATCTTCTTGATCTTTTCCAACCAAGTGTTAGTAATAGACACACACCTCAAGTAAGCAAAGGAGGAAAATGAGAAGTTGATGGCATAAGTGTATTCTATGATCAGGTTAGAGTACATGTAGATAATAGGGAAGGTAACTACATTAAACACCTAGATCAAGGACTAGGAATAGAACCTATAAGAACTCTTTCATTCATTGTAGATTAAGGCCTATGATCAAGGAGCAATCCAAGATGGAGGAGTGATAAAATCTAAGGTAAATCTCGAGGCCTTTAGAAAATAGATAGAAAAGATAAATGTATTTACAGTTAGCACCACCTATATGGAAATAGATAATGTTGTTGAAGAGATCAAGCTTACTATTAGGGGATTTAAATACTTCAATAATGATCTCAAGGAGAGCATGCCTAAATTTTGTGCACCAAAGGATTTGATAGACTAGTTTGAGGGTATACTAGTAATTTTATATGGGATAATGTTAGGACCCTATTTCATTAAGTATGGATCTATGCCAACATGATAAAACACATTGCCACAAGGCAATCATTTAGAGTGACTGATATTTTGGCATCTTGGCACTAGCTAGAGGAGTCAATGTAGATATTACACCAGTTGGTAGGCATTTAACTAGTGCTTAGATCTTTATGGCATCTCCTAAGAGTGATAACACATGGCCATTATAGTGTGAAGGGACCAAGGTGATAGAGATGGTAGAATGATAAATAACAGCTACAAATCAACACCTAGTGTGTACACTCCACCCTAACAAAGAGATGCTTCTATGTGCTATAAAGTGAGCTTTAACCATTGAGCAAAGGGATATTAATTATATGTAGGTAAGCTCTATATAATTAAATGTAGACATGCTCTACATACATTATAGCTACCATTAGTATTATGACTAGCTCATATGCCATGAAGGCTCCATTTTTGTATGCCCAAGATCTCTTGTGATCCTCTAGGTAGGTAGATAACTTTAGTGAAGTAAATGCTCTATTTTATATATGTATGAACTATGCTCTATTAAACTTTGATTAATGGAAATGGTGATTTTTCTAAATGGTGTTCTATATGAGTTATTTATATTTTAAATTATGATTATACTAGAAAAGGGTTATTATGTTTTAATTTGAATATAATTATGTTAAGCATGTTATTTACAAGATCCTAGTTTATGGCATTAATAGTGTCCCTATGTTAATTGCTGATGGCAGTATATTTTATAGAAATAGACTAAGTATAGAAATACCTTATGCCAAGTATTGATATCCTTTTCTAAAAATGTGAACCCATAATGACCCTTCAACTTAAACTATCCCATTGACCTATCTAGAACCTATCTGACACTAGACTTAGTTAATAAAGGCTTGTACCCTTATGACTAAAACTAGTTACCCAAATGGGTTTATGCCTATAGACCTTCAAGATTACCCTAGAAAAGTCTTATGCCAATGAATATACCAAAATCCTTCTCTAAAATAACCAATCCCTATATGTGATGCACTATGCTATGGCAAAACTAGCCTAACTCGAGCCCCACTTCCCTCTCAATTGTGCTTCAGTTGAGAACATAAGGCATGTGACTTATGTGAATTAATTTTGGTATAGCCAAGTGTTAAATTTTGAATGCATAAGAAATATACCATGTTTGTGCCTAGTTTAAATGAGTCCATAAATGACTTAGAAAACTAAATGAGTGTCTAACTAGATAAAAATACTCTTTTCTAAAACAAATATGACATCATCATTTCCTCATTATTTTTTACATTGAGCTCATAAAATTTAATAAATTTAATTTTAGATGGGTTAGATACCAACTTAAGGTATTTTTAGCCTTATTTCGTGGAGTGGAAATGAGGATCTTTCCCACTGGATCAAAACCATGTAATTATTACTCAACCACACTCTTATTTTTTCCTATAAATGTTTACATATTATGGAAATTTTTATCACTAAAGCTCAAAATTTATGCACCATAATTAGTCGGAATGGTTCACAAGGAAGGGTTCTTTAGAGGTTTTGAATGTGGAAGAGCTAGTAATTTAATATAGGTTGAAGGAAAAGGATATCCTAATTCCTGAGGTGTATGACTTACAACAAAACTAAAAGCTAATATTTCACTCAATCCCTTTAGAGGTAAGGTATTTATTCATAGTGTTGTCAATAAAAAAATATGAATCACGACTAAGGAAAGAAGATGATTGTATTTGTACTATTTTTTGGGTATTTAAATTCCTTAAAATATAAATAACATATCAAAAGGTATTTATTCATTGCTTATGTATTTGGGTCCTCTCCATCTTCATCACCTCCTATAACAATTGATTAAAGAGTGATGAAACTAGAGCCAAATTCTACTTGATACTCTAGAAGTTGATGTGGGAATCTAATTTGGTGGTGCTGAGGTTTTGGATCTTCTAGAGCCTTTTGATTTAATTATTTTTGTAAAAAAAATTCTGAAACATTTAATTTATCTCTTCAATAATATATTTGTTCAAAGATACAAATTTTTCAACTCCTAGGTAGACCAATTTATTAATTTTAAAGGTGAGGCAATGACTCTCTCAATGTAATATGGCTCAAGAAACTCACTCTCATCATTTAATATTTCCTATATTACCTAATTTTTATTGAAATATTTTATTTTTATGAAGCTCAATCGAATCGAAACTCATCTCAACACTTCATATTCATTTTTTCAATTATCTTGGTAGTCTTTCAGATGTAGTTTTTTTTACATAGGAGTAAATAATCCTAAGGTGAGATTTCACATATCCTTTACTTTAAAAAGATGATCTAGTCATGTAAGGATGCATTATGAATTTTTTAATGGATGACTTAATATTTTAAGTGTTCATGGAATTATTTAAAGTATAGTGACCTAGGGTGATTTGAAATACATTTCCTACCATGTGTTTTTTCCTACATCACTTGTTCACATATTCGAGTTGATTGCACATCTCAATCAATGATACTTTATTATTTTACAACATTTTAAGTCTTAAGGGGAAGATTTTAGATCCTCCAAATTTGATATACCCTAATATTTGTAATTTAATTAATTATCTCATGTATTGTGATATGAGATTTGATTCTTCATTTGAGAAATAGATGTTTTCAAACTCGACTCTCAATTTGACACAAAAATTCTATGTTGATAGAAAAATTTGACAATGGGAATTATGAGGAAAATACATGGAAAATGCATTATAAATATGGGTTGGAATTATATGATAGTGTTTGATCATTTCCCAAATTAAAATACTCATAAGAGGGCTCAAACTCCACATATTTATCCCACCTATGTATGTTTGTGTTCAATCATGATCCAATATAATGAAATCAAATTATTTAGTTTTTACAATTTGAAAACATGAAATTTTATCCCTAAATTTGTATTTAGACTTGGATTTAAGACTACTATTTTTATTAGTTTTGGATTTATGTGTTTTTATTTTAGTTTTTTAAGAGAGTGTTAATGAATTTATCAACCTTGTGATGACTTAACATGATGAGTGATAGATAGGTTTATATTTAGGCATCCTGCATATTTATAAATGACTATTTTGGTTTTACCCATTAATAAAATATGAAATGTACTTAGCCTGAACCAAACCTAATGTTATAATTTAAATAGTATCCATTAGGAACTCTTGAATACTTATATCAAATGAAATATCTAGTGGTAAATAAAACTACCTAATTATTATTGATAGTGTCTAGAGAGAAAAAAATAGGGATTTGAATATGCATATAGTTTGATTAGGATTATAAAGTACTATTGTAGAAACTAGGGATACATTAAGTATTTTTAATATAAATTTGGGTTAACTAATTTGATAGATAAATAAGTGGATAGGGGAAAGTGTACACAAGATTCAAATGTGTACGCACAAACAATATATTTCAAAACCAATGTTATCAACTATATAATAAAATTTTTAGAAACATGTTGGTCACATCCATTTCATACATCCTCAACATGTGAAAATGGATATAGCAAGTACTTGGGTTTAAAGTTTCATCCTTTCATTAAGGTAAGAGAACTTGTGTAGGATTAGTATTTTTATTGATTACACCACAAGAGGGGAGAGGGATAGGAATGAGCCTATCTCCTAAAAATAATTCAAAGTAAATAATTCCTAATGGCACACTTTGAGAATTATGCACTTCATTAACTATATGGAAAGGATAGTGGAATTCAACTTAGTTTTATCCATATATTTTTATAAGGTGTGGAATGATTGAATTATAATATTAAGGGAAATCATAATCATGGTATTATAGGGGATAATTGTTATGTCATTTGGGGGTTCAATGATTTCAAGAACCAGTGAAAATGCAATGAGGTTATCCATAATTTATTTAAATATGGGGAGCAAATCTATGAAGCCAATGATGGATTCCTTCGAATGCCCTTCCCTAACCTATTAGAGGATGTGTGTCTTAAAACAATTTGATACATCACACTATAAGGTAAGCATCACCTTATGTATTCACACCACATTCTAATTTTAAATCACTTCAAATAAAGAGGATAATTAACATTCCTTTATAACTTTTTATATCCTTGAATAAATTTGTTATGGAATATAAATTGGACAAGTCAGATATAATTATACACTAATCCCTTATATATCTCTTAATCCAAGTGGTAAAATCATCTATTAATCCTTGGGTGGGGAAATATGGTACTAAAGTGGTGTTGGGTGATGACACTAATACTCCTATAGGGTTAGGGAAAATTTTGATGGGAGTTTGTGGGGTGGAGGAGGAAACCTTAGCCCATGCTATTATTAAAATGAAAAAGGACAAAGGGAAGGGAATAAATAGTAAGGGTAAACAAACCCAATCCTTGGAAGAAGTGGAATGGGTCATTGAGGTCAAGGCCACACAAAATTAGGTTTCCCCAAAGAAAATAATGAGCCTACTATGTCTTCTAACCCCTGCCTTATTGGTTGAAGCCACCCCATATAATAAATTTCCCAGGAAAAAAATATACAAGGTCAAGGTGCTTAAATAAATATTAGAAAAAATTGAAATGACCATTAGTAAGTAAAATTAATTTATTAAGAACTTGCTTTCATAATCCTTCATTATCAAGGAGGAGATTTATACTTTTTAGGTTGAGAAAAAGAGTAAAGGAGTCAAGGGTAAAAATAAACCTACTAATGTATTGAACCCATTTCTTGAGAAAATACTTAGGTAGGATCAGGCTAAGGATGAATTCAACCACAAAACCTAAAATATGAAGTAAATAAATGCAAGAGAGGAGAGGAATAAAGAAATCAATAATCAATATAATAGAAACAAGGCAATGTAAGCTAACTAAAAGAAGAGAATCAATGAAAGAAGATATGATGGGCCAATTTATATAACAAGAGGGAGTAAGAAGATTCAGAAAGTACCAAGATAGGAATAAAGTTAAGGAGCCTCTAGTGGAGATGGAAAAGGTACCAAATTACTATGGTGGTTTTTATTTCTTTTGTCTCTCTATGGAAATTTGTGTGAAGTTTTGATAATTTTTTTCTTAAGTTATAAGTTTTTATTATTATCCTTGATTAGTGAAGGCTTGTTATTTTTGTTTTTTATTATGCTGAAATTCTATGTGATATTTTTTAAAGTTTTAGGGATTTTATCAAACCCTATATTTACCATTACATTAATAAACTATCTAATACTAAATTTGTGAGTAAAAAATTCCCCCCTTTTAGTCTAATATTGAAAATTTTAGATTAATATGATAAAAGAAATAAATTTTTATCTATGTGTAACTGCATTTGGGGATTACTAGGTATACCCCACATATCCACTTTAATACTTTAAAAACATTAAAATAAACATGTATAAATAAATGTTCACTCATGATATAAATTTTTAATCAATTTATATCATTAAAATACTGAAATTAAAAATTCAAGGATTAGATAACCTTATGATAATGTGAACCAAGATATAATTTTAACTCATTTAGAGAATACAATGGTATATTATTCCCCAAGGAAATGTTATTACTAAAAACATGGGTTAATAAGTATGAATTCCTCAACCCTCTTTAAATACACATAAGTGTTATTTGAGTGAAGAAAAATTTTAACTGCACCCTTTTAATTACAACCACAAACTATTTTGGTAGAACCTTAAAATTAGTTTTTAAATAAAGGTGGAGCTCTGAAACATGTTCATATGTAAATTGTAATTCTAAATGAACCATTGTAGTTTTATTTTAGATCAAAAGTGCTTACATAGTAACATCGATCCTAAATATATAAATTGATAAGTTTTTTCATGAACAACATTTATGCCCCAAATCTAATCCATTTATGACCCTATGTGATATATAGTTCCATAATATATCTCTCAATTTTCTTAATTTGAACCTTAGGTTATGTCTCAATATCATAGATTATCCCAACTATACCTCATTATAATGTATAATTCCTCACATATGTCTCAAATTTTTCATTTTTCTCCATTTAAATCACAAAATATAACTCAAAAATTATTTCATATATCTATAAAGGCATGAAAATCTAATCCAATGCCACTAATATTCCCCCCTTTTTAGGTGAGGGATGAAGCCCCTAAATCACTTATCTCAAAATAAATATTTATGCACATCATGTTATATATTAAAAAAAATTATCATGTTAAATATATATACAAACATGATTACATTTTTTGTCATGTAATGAATTTATTATTCAGGAACATATGAAACATGTAATCCAAGGAAATGGGAATATAAGTTTCATGTCAAGTATATATATATTACACACATAATAATAAGTAACATATAAGATGTCTGATAGGAATCATGGCATCACACATAATATAAATGTGCATGATAGACATAATGACACCAATATAGACAAAAATTATTTATGTATACACACATATAAGCACAAATAATCATTATCACTAAGTACAAAAGCACTCAAGGCATGACAAAAATATGAATTGAATCTAACCCAATATGGAAAACAACAATCCCATCACAAAAAAAAGATGAACCTTAAAACAACTAAATATTTATGTGACAAAATAAAATAGTAAGAAACATCAAGTATGCATGGAGAAAGCAAAGTTAGTAATATATGTAATCATTATCATCATCAAATATAGCAGATCATAATATCGATATATTATAATATGATATATAGATTAGTATATAAATATACAAAATAATTAGTGTGAAAGGATGACCCTAGTGTAGGCATGCCCCCAATGTATAAAGGAAGGCTTTGGATGTAAATAATGTCTCAAATATAAATGTCCATGTATCATGTGTAACCTGTATGTCTAACATCCTATTCATGTATATTATGAGAATCATGTGCATATAAAATTAATATGTAATTCATCATGTATATGATAAATAATATCAAATAATCATTTAACCAATAAAGCATGACACACATAGCTATTGATTATGATGTGTGTATGTGTGTGTGTGTGTGTGTGTGTGTGTGTGTGTGTGTGTGTGTGTGTGTGTGTGTGTGTGTGTGTGTGTGTGTGTGTGTGTGTGTGTGTGTGTGTGTGTGTATTAATTGAATTGTTTTTCCTCTTAACCAATGATCCCATCAATGGGATTCTCATATGTAGATTCTAAAGTGATCAATAGAAATGTCACATGAAATGGCTAACAAGTAAAATTTGTATCATTAAATCATATAAGTGATCATGCATTATATAATACCCATCATTATCATCATATTGAAAATGTATGCACTTTGTAGATATATAAACCATAGTAACCTATGTAGTCTATTGTATGATGTGAGAATAAGATGGTGTTCACTTTGGAACACATGGAGAAAATTTTAGAACCAACTTATGACATGAAAAACTATATAACACATGTTTGAATCAAATATATTTTGGATGTAATGTAAATTTAAGAACTATGCTTAAAATAAAATCATTTAGTTATATAATTTACTTTTGTAGAATGAACCTCTACATCTTATTTAATAGACTTTGGAAGTGGTGGTGCATACTATGTCTCCAACTAAATGGGATACTCATGGAATACCCATAATTATAACCATTTGGTTTGTATGTATACACTTCTCAAATATATGTATCAAATTTGGTATTTAAAGTATCTTATTTATCAATGGACATCCTACTATCATGCCTCATTCCCTAGTATTTGGTAGAAAAAAAAACTAACAATAAATTACTGAAAACCATACCATAAACAATACCATAATTCCTAAAGAGAGTTTTGTCTCTTTCCATTGAATATTTTCCATAAATTTGTTGTACTAATAAAATATTTATGTGTATACCCAATGCTAGTAATAAATTTCAAAATGTGAATGTTTTCACATGAACCATTACCCACCATAACAATATTTATAGGACTTGTAATAATGAAAGCTTGTACAAACAAAGGGATATTGGTGTAATCATCATCAATAATAAAATTATCATATTTTATATTTTTTTATATGTACTTATATGTATTTTATTATATATATAAATAAAAACATAGAATAAACCTCCTCAGGTCTATAAGCATAAGAATTCAAAAGAGGATATGATTTGTGAGTCATATGTACCTCAACATTAGTATTCATTTCTTTTGTTGCATGATTTTTAAAAGGATATTAAAATATCTTGATCTTAGTATTACGTTATTCAATGGACTCATTCATAGGTGTATTAATATCGTTGACATAAATAGTATTATCCTTAATAATATATTATATCCAATGTCTCATACCAAAGTATATATTGTTATAATGATGTGTTCACCTATGCCAATAATAATATACATTGATATCAAGATCCTTAGGTTTTACCTTTGGCATATCAACCTCCATTGATGGAGGGAGAGATATTAGTAACTCAAGTAACATCTATAAAATATTATCAGGGGATTCTCATGAATTTTTATAGTTACGTATTTGAGTAGTTAAAAGGATATGCCTATTAGTAGGTTATGAAACTATGTTTAATGTTTCTTTAGCCTTATTATTAGTATCATTAACCATAGGTTTAAATTTTTTTTGATCTAAGACTTAGCATTAGATAATGTTGGAGGATTAGTTCCATACTTTATATTATTCATATAAAGTAGCTTAAATTAATTGTGTATGTTGCATGTAATCAAAAGATTAAAATATTTTGAAAAAAATAGACTCATGTAACAGAGAAATTAAACTTTGCTTGAAGATGCCTCACAGTTTTTTAGTAGCCATTAGATTTTTCATTTTATAAAGAATAGTTTTATAATGAATCAAAAAGTCATTAATGGGATAATTATGTCCTTTATTGAGTATTAAAATTTGAACATATGAATATTTCACCATTTTTGATAATGTTTTATCTAAGAAGATATAAATTTAAACTAATCTAGATTATATGGAATATAACAATAACAATTAATTTGAATGTAAAAGGTGAAATTTGATTTGACATTTTCACTTGATATTTATATACATTAATAATAGGAGTAATATAATTAGTTTTTTAATCTATTGTGCAGGTCTAAGACTAAAATAAAGTCATAGAAAGGGTGGGAAAATAACTATGAGTTAGTTAGATCAGGATCTGAGTCTCTAGGTTGTACCTAGACAAAAATGTCAAAATCTATATGGTATTGGATGATGTTATGTTATATCATTTTAAAATTTTATATGGGTGAGTTTTTATTTAATATTTAATCATATTATATTATGCCTACTTGTAAATAGTCTATATGTACAATCTTTAATAGATATGTGCTTGTAATTTTAGAAACCTATCTCATTGTCTTTGAAACCCTAGGTGCACTTTCAAAACTCAGTTTTCATTTAAAAATGGGAGATAAGGTGGGTTTAGCTAACCCCAACCACTTCCTTATGAATTTTTAAGCCACAATTCATACTAATACTTTCAAGAGGGAATTTAAACTACATTAAATTCTCCCTATTAGGTGTAGATTTAAAATACTTCTCCTTTAGTTAATGCAACATGTGATCTATATTTTGACTATTATAAAATGATAATTTTGGCCTAGATTTTAGGTGATTTAGACTTGGATAGTAAATTATACTTGTGAATAATTACTAAATTATAAATAATAGGGTAGCTATTTTTATTGTGTAGATGTGTATAATAGGATTTATTGATAAATTCTAGATGGGAATATGATTTAACCTATTATGCATTTATATGGGTCTATTTGGGTAATTTTTCATGATAATGACATGTAAAACATATGATAAAACCCATAATAATTATTTTAATTTTAAAATTTATCATTGATTGGCACATGACAAGTTCATGTTTGGATGAGTCTAAAATTATAGAATAATTTGAGTATGAAGGTCCTATCTAGAAGTTATGAATATTGATCTGATTATTTAGAGATGGTATAAATATGATTTTAAATAGATTATACATAAACTAGGTAGTTCATGTAGGTGAATAATATAAAATTGTGAAGGTTTATGCCATAGAAAACATGTATGTGAGAGAAGGGTGGATATGATACATATTGTATGCACAAATACTATAAGGTGAAGGTAGGTCAAAACATAAATTTGCAATTATTTAATACCATATTTTAGTATTTAAAAATTCCCACCTTTTATTTTATTATTTGAATGAAATATATTAGTAGAGTATAATGATAAAGAGATGTATCTGATTCTGTAAAATACACTTTATCTATGGGATAAGGATATGAATCTGAATCTTGATCCATGCAACTTGCAATGAATATGAATAAATCAATGCCAATGTATGAAATATATAATCTAAAATTATATTAAAAATTTTTAATCTTAAAGAGTAAGAAAGGAATACAACTATAAGTGGGTGAACCATATTTACCTATGCCATGCCATTGAATATGATTCTTCCTTGTTGAAGCATTAGATAATTGTTCTTCCTTTTTAAAGCACTTACATAATGGGGGTACTCATTCCCTCAATTTATGTAATAATTAAATTCAATGGGTTGGGAAGATAAATTCCTCATATATTATGGAAAGGAGAGTAGTTCTTAGGCCATTGGTCATCATTAAACCTCAACTACACTATTCATTCAGATAGTATTGAACCCAAAAATGAGTGGTGGGATCCACATACTGGGATCAATTTAAGTATTGCCTATATTTTTTAACATTGTTTAACCTCAACCACATTACCTCTATTAATTAAATCAATTATTTTAGACAAAATTATAATATCACTTATAGTTACCATCAATGTCATAATAACAAAATTATAATAGTGCATATTGTAATCATTTAAATTAACATTAATGTTATTACTATGTTTATCTTAGGAGTCCAAAGAGCACACAAATGTTGATTAGTTATTTGTTAGTGAATATCAATAAAATTGATGAATAAGAATACAATGAAACTAAACACTCTTGCCTAAAATCTATGGGGAGCATAACATAATGGACAATAACACAAAATAGAGATAAAAACACATAAGAATTTTACCTCTTTTGTTGAAATTGATGTCCACTTGTTGGCATAGTCGATGTCTATGCTCAGTCTATGCAATTCGATACTTATATAAATATTTATTCATATTGGTGGCACTTATCTAATGACCACTTGTGGATTTTATAGGTTTGGCTTGGCTTGGTGTGAATCTTGGTATCAAATTAACATTATAACATTACTTTGATGGATTCTTGAAGGCATTCTTATAGAATAACCTTACACACAAAATCTTGTTTGGGTAGAGTGAGGTCACTTATATTTATAGGTCTAAAAAATAACTCTAACCCTAAGGAGGTTAGGTTTAGTTCTAAATTTGTTTGAGTCTAAAATAAATTAGGTTGAGTTTAGGTTAACCCTAAGTTGGGTCAAAGAAATTACAAAAGATTGACAACATAGAGAAGATATTTATTTCTATTAAAACTCATAAAATATATTTATGAGGTTATGACTCTCCTTTTCTTGAATTTTAATAATTAATAAAATAAATTACTAATTCCCTTGACTTTAACCTCACCTTTATTGAAAAACCCTTTTTCAATAAATGTAATTACCTGATTCAATTTGGAATTTTTAATTAGGCAAATTAATTAAGATTTAAATTCTAATTAAACTTTCTTAGTGTTTTTTAGCTTTTGTAAATTATTTTAATTATTTTGAATTAATAGCTTGATAAGCCAAGAAAATCAAATTACTAGGCTATAATTTGACCAGGGTTGAAACCAAACTAGGTTATTTATGCATATAGGTTAATACCCCAAATACACAACCCTCACCATATTTATGGGAAATTTAATCCCTTGCAAAGATGAATTTTGGAATTTAGGTGATTTATAGGATTAAATTATGTGATTTTCTATAAATTTATTTGAAACTTCATTTAGGCACAAAAGTGGCCAAAATTAAGTGTCTACAATTTGTGACTATTTGAGAAGGTGTTGCAAGATACATGCACATTAATATATTTTCAAATAATGTAAAATATATTACTATGAAAGGTTCATGCCTCAAAATATGGTCAATTATCCCTTGATACTCATTGAGGGATTGGGAAGTAAAATATAATCTTCAAACATTCCCTCAAAATGAATAAAATGACATGATCTAATGACAATAGGGGTGGGATTATGATCTACCCAAAGGAATTTATAATCAATAACGGTGGTTGAGTCACTGATTTTACCAAATTTGGTTATAATTAGTAATAGAGGGTGGGATACTAATTTGTCCAAAGGTGGTTATAATCAACGACACATATATTTTCCATTTAGGGAAATGGGATTGACAATAATTTGCCCACATGTAGTTATAATCAGTAATGAGATGTGAATACACTAATTTTACCAAAAGGAAATTATAATCAATGACATAAGCATTTTTTCCAATAGGGTTGGTGGAGCATGAAAATAATAATTTACCGAAAGGTAGTTATAATCATTAGCACAAGATGAAAAATAATGATTTACACAAAGATAATTATAATAATTAAATTGGTAAAACAATAATGATTTTACCAAAGGTGGTTATAATCATTTTTACATTTAAATCACATGACTTAAAATGATTTTTTCATAAAAATACAAGATATATCATTTACTAATTAGAAAATAATTTACCACATCTAGGAAAATTAACAAGGGGAGCTTATGTGAAAAACCCATAAAATAGATTTATGATGAGTTGGAAAATAATAACAACACATTTATAGCTTAAGTGTGATTATGAAGATGCAAGTTCAAATAAAAAAATTGAATGGGTAGAAAAATAATATTTTTAATTGGGTCTAGAAATGATGGACTCATAAAAAAAACATAGGAAATCATCAAAATGATGATTTCACGTAAAAATGTACAAAATAACTAAAACAATGACTTTATTATTTGGGAAAATGATAAAATTATAATTTGGGAAAATGGAAACTTTGTCATTTGGTAAAATAATGAATTTTCATTGGAAAAACAAAAATAACTAGCTTAGGGACCCAAAAGGGTCCAACCTCTAGGAGAGAGGGGGAAATAGGCTTAGTAGGCTAAGCATAGACTCATGTAGCAACATAAAATTAGGCTAATTCTAACCTATTTGTGATTTTAGGAATGAATAGTTTTTTAAACTTACCAAGAGTGACATTTTCACTAATTTCATACCCCATAGATCTAAATGATGGGGGTGGTTAGATTTTTATAGGCCCTATATTTACATTATATGGCATGACTACAAATCATTTGATTAGATTGGGTATATTTGAGTGAATTGGTAGAGCACTAGCATAGTGAGACATTGAAATTTCACCTACCTACTAGATAGGTGATAGTCATATTTGAAGATACCTAACATATCCTCAAGTTAATGATGTGAGGATAGAGGATCTTCTCAATACCTCTAGCATAGAAGTAGGCCATGCTAGATGATTTGGTTAGATACTAAGTAATTCCCATGGATCATTGGAAGGTAGATATATATTTGATTAATAAATACATTTAAATTCATCCTGATGACTTGGCTACTAGTGATCCTTCATCACCAACACTTATTGATAAGGAGGTTATAGTTTTGATGGCTATTGTTAGCAGCATCTTGTTTCATAATAAGGCAACATGTATTTCCACATGGGCCTCATAGGTGTATTTTCTAACATGTTGGATGAGGTAACATGATTTACGAAGGGTGAAGCTATCCTAGCTTAACTATATATAGATCTACACATGGTGGCTTATTGCAAAGGATGAAGCATTGGAGCTTTGACACTTATGATGTTCTAGAGCTAGGATTATATTGTTATTAGGAGACTAGTGGGTCAACTATAGGTCTAGGATCCTAAATATCCATTAAAATATGGTTGGGCATAGACTTGGGTAGGATGACATGAACATATAAGATAAATTTATTTCTAGTACTAGATGTTCAATGAGTTCACCCCATAGTTTTTCATCTAGAGACCATACCTTATGTATAAGTTCTAATGGTTCTAAGATGGATGTTACATGGATTACATGACTACCAAGTGTTTTCTATCAAGAAATAAATCTCACATCATTGAGGAGTACTTCCCTAATTGGGTACTCTAATATACACATGATGTGTAAGAGGGGCCCAACTGATTTTCATGTGTTACCATAGAAACTTGTTGAGACACTCTAGTGATTTAGAGTAGTGTAGCAACTAATAGTCAATTGAGTATGCCATAGGGATCATGGGCTTATGTAGGGGTCTAATAGATGTATGATTTACACTTTATTACATTCACTAGTGGGTATCAATGTGCCCTTTAATTCTTATAGTTCCATGTCAGGTAGGTGAGTAAAGGCCTGTAGATATAAATGAGATGGAGGTTGATACATCAAATGATAGGATTAATATTTAGTAGAGTGGTGTAGGTGAGGAGGGTGATGATGATGATGGATTTGATATATTTGATGGATTGGATGATGAATGAGATGGTGGAAGGTATGATGGTGATAATGATGGCCTAACCATGATGGTGATGGAATTTATCATAACAAGTATTATAGGCACACAAGTTGATCCAAGAAAGGTAGGGAATTATAGTATAGATAGGGCATGTCAAGATGTAGGCATGCTTAATGAAGAGACCAATACCAGGGTGGGGGATATCATAAGCTTAAAGTAATGGATGGATTATTTTTAGAGTAATATGGACATCTTAGATAATGATATGACTCACCTTCAATCATAGATTACTTGGATGAAGGTTGAGGTGGATAGGATGGTACATGTATATTCCTAGATTACTATAGAGAGGGACAAAGAACTTATAAATAGGGATCAAACATTAGCTAATGTTTACAGGCTAAAGTGAGAGGATGATGATTCTTAGAGAGATATGAAATAATTAAGGTTTTTTTATATGATTATAGAGACTTTGAGATAAGGATGAGGCCACATATTACTATTGATCTTATGATACTACTATTACCAAGGACCAATAGGTTGCATTATTTGAGGCCAAGGATGCTTAGAGAGTAGGTAGTAGATCAAGTTAGTCTTAGAAGAGGACCCATGTTACATGGGCTTTAGGTTAGTCATTTAATTATCTATGACCACCACCAGTAGGACCACTAGGGCCATCATGGCCACCTTTAATGATAGGTCTTATAGACACACAAAACTAGATTTGATTATAGGCATCTTGGTATATTGGCATTTTGGCACATTGTACTTGTTGTATCGGCATATTGATGTACTTTGAAACACTATTATATATATATATATATATATATATATATATATATATATATATATATATATATATATATATATATATATATATATATATATATATATATCCTTGATGTATATGCCATTTAATGATATAGTAACATTTAGTTTTAGGTCCTTCAAGGTTGATGTACATGTACACGATAATATATATATATATATATATATATGATGCCCTTTTTATTTCCATGTTCATCTCATGTTTAGCATTATTTATCATTATTGATGTTTAACATTGTTGATGTTTATGCTCATGTATGCTCTTTTAATTACTTCTTGGCCATGTTTATGAGATTAAGCTGTGGTGTTATATGCTTATGTTGTATGACTTATATGTATGCTTGTTCAAAGATGTGCTTTTGTATTATCATATTATAAATCATGTTTATCTATTTGTTTCTAAGTAGATGTAGGCATGTGTTTGGGTAATTGGCTAGTTTTTTTATCTTAGAGAAGAATGGTTATTACATTGATCTGAGAGTCTTTATATGCCTAATTTTTGATATAGATTTTGATATTATGCATCATATTTATGAATAACCATAATGATAATGTATACCCTAAGTATGTAAAACTTAGTTTAAATTCAAATATAAATAACCTAGAATAAGATATGAATAATTAAATCCCAAGTGTAAATAAAACAAATGAAATAAGTGTATGACTACATATAAACATTGAAAAACTAAGTATAAGACATGGATAATCAAGACTAAAGTGTAAATAAAATGTAATATCCCTACAAAAACTAAGAAAAAAAATATAATAAACAATAAAAACCAATAAACAAATAATAATGAAATAAATAAATGAAACAAACAAACATAAAATAAATAAAACAAAACAAACAAAACACAAACACAAACACAAATAAACAAAACAAACAAACATGCAAAATAAACAAATGATAGAAACAAACAAACAACTTAAACAAAATATACAAACAAAATAAACAAACCAAGCTAAAACAAATGTAAATATACAAACAATGTGAGACACAATGTTAGTAACAAAAACAATACAAATTATTCATGCATGTGTAATGGAGGTGTTACTCTTGGCAACAGGGTGAGCCCTAAGATAGCTAACAATGACATAAGTAAAATAATATAAGAATAAATGGCATAAAGTTTCCCATATGCTATAGGGAGACAATAGTAAAGGCTACAATGACAAAGGGTTTCCCCTAGGCTATAGGAAACAATGACACACAAAAAAATTGTGGGGGGCAGGGGGGGTGGGTGTGGTGGGAATAGAAGAAAAGGAAAGGGTAGCCAAGCTTACTCCATATGCACTAGGAAAGTGGACAATGCCTGCATAGTTTCATGGACACTACGACCAATGTGAAATTTAGGCCAAATGTAGTTCTCCCAAGATAAAGGATAGAAGAAAATGATTATGTATAAAATATGATTGAATTTTAGAATAAAATAGGAATGATCTTGTAAAATGGTGAGTGCATAGGAAAATAGGAGTATGACATTCAAAATCATGAAATCATCCACACAAACAAACTCACAAATTACAAGAGTAGGGTCTAGGCTAAAACCACACTAAAAGATGAGGTGAGTATCTACTAATGAAATAAATTGGAAATTCATATTGTTTATTACATATATGGATTGGAATGAGAATTATCTCAAAAAATGGTGAGAGATTTGAAATGGGAATTACTCATAAAATGGTAAGAGTGTTGGCTAGGGTTACTCATAAAATAATGAAAGTGTTTGTTAAGGTTTCTCATAAAATGTCATGAGAGTTTAAATAGAAATAACTCACAAAATGATGAGAGTGGTGAAGACTAATAAGGATGTGGAAATTAAAGGACAAGTTATTAATTTTGAAATATCTATTAAACCCATAATACTTAAGTCAAATAAGTAATCATGGAATTTCCAAATGGCAACAAAATGATGATGGATGACCTACCACAAGATACCCCATATATCCAAGTGTTGCCTACATAGTCTATGTAGATCTTAGGCTAATATAATTCTCCTATAAATGGTAGGTAAAAGCTAAAGGTGGTATATAAATGAAGCATAATAGGTAATAAATTCCATCTTAGAAAAATTTGACAACCTTATATTTCTCATGGAAACTCTCACCCAATTTTCATGATTTTGTGATTTTTAAGATTTTCTTAGGATTTTTTCAAATGTTTAGGATTTTTAAACTGTTTCAAATGTTTTAAATTTTTTCTATACTTCTTAATTTGATCGATAATCATGAGATACAGAATGGTCCACAATATGGTAATATCATGGTAAAGGGAGCTCACAAAATGGCAAGAGCATTCAAATTTAAATTACTCATAAACTGAGGAGAGAATTAAAATAAGGGTGGTCAAGTTAAACTTAATAAACACTGAGTGATACCTACATAGTCCAAATAAACCTCAAGCCACTTTTGTTCCACCTACAATAGTGAAATTGGGGAATTACTTATAATTTTTTGTGTTTTGGGTACCTCAGCTCAATGTAGAATTATGAGATACAAAATGGCCTAACTCAAAAAATAGTGAGACCGTGGCTTATGGTGACTAAGCTAACCTTAATGTAATTTGATTTTTTCATAAATAGTCCCATAGGACCTCAATTAACTATAGTTTTTCCTACACAAAAATGCATCTGACTAAGTCCCATCTAGTTTAGGTATAGGCAAATGGTAAGGTATAGAAATCATAATGGTAAGGTAATGCTATAATACATGGGAAAGGGGTTGTTCTTAATTTTAAAAATGGAAATTATAATTAGTAAATAATGGAAAATGATTGGTGGTATTAATTTTCCCATAGGTGGTTATAATTATTAGTATGAGTATGAAATATAATAACAAATGAAAGATGTAATTGCCAGGACCACTGTCATACTACTTTCATATATTACCATTCAAATGTTTAAATATGAAACCACTACTAGAACTAAATTTATCATCAACCACTAAACATGCCTAAATTAAAAATTAATCATAACCAAGGCCAAATTTGATAGGAAAGTTAAGTAAAAGTAACTATCTGGTAATAGGTTAAGGCATGGTGTAATAGTATAGGGTAGAATACAAAGAATGGGTATATTATGAAATTACTTAAATTATCCGTGTAGACAAAAATTTGATTCCCTTAAGTGTAAAAATGTTTGAGGTGAATTATATTCATCAGTTCTTCAATTTTATCTCCTTTTGGTGTGGTGAGTTTGTATGTTCCAAAAAAATAGTTAACAATAACTACATAAAGACCTAACCAATTAAGTTAGAACTTTCCCTTCTTTATCTCGACATTGACATTATTTTTATTTTATTTTAATACAAGGTCACCAAGCTTGAATTATTGATGATTAACATGGTAATTTTATTGGCTGCATAATATATTATATTAAGGTTGAAGGTTATTCAAGGTGGCCATACCGTTTCCATAAAGTAAGTCTAGTTATTGAAAATGAGTTACTTTGTAGTCCTCATCATCAATTATATGATGTAGTGAAGTTTGGAGATAAGGCAACTTGACCTCGATAAGAATAATGGCCTCAATATCATTAATAAATAAATATGGTTTATCTCCCATTAAAGTATATAATGTGGTATGGTATGCCTAGAGGGCATTAAATAGTTGTAAGTTATAGTTATGACCAATGTCATTGACAATCTTCTTTAGAATATTAACAATTGTTTTGTTAGAAGCCTCAATTTTGTTTTTACCTTGTAGGTAATAAGTGATAGATAAATGTTATTTGATATGGTATTGGGTATAAAGTAATTCACAACTTTGTTTTTAAATGATCCTCTATTATTATATATAATTTTAGAGTGGATACCATAGTGGAAAATGATATTGTTAAATATGACTTTGGATATTTGATTACTTATTATGTGAGGGGAATGAATTCCACCCACTTGGTGAAATATTTGGTAGAAGTATGGATGTGTTTATGTCCATCTAAGGATGTAGGATTAATATTACCTATGAATTCAAGTCCCCATATTAATAATGACCATGGTGTGGTCAGTAATTTGAGCTATTTGTCTAGAGCATGAATTAGATTAGCATGCTTCTGACATTTTACACACCTCTTCACATATGTAGTTGCATATATTTTTATAATAATCTAGTAATAACTAGAGCATGATAATTTATTGGCTAGGATTACCTTATTGGTTTGGGCTCTACACACTCCTTTGTGAACTTCCCTCAATGCTTATCTAGATTCTACCAAAGGTAAAAAAACAAGGTAGAGTTCCATCATAGCTTCTACAATATAGGGTAGGTCTAAGTAAATTATAATGAGAGTCTTTATGGATGAATTATTTTTTATTACATGAAATGTCAAGTGGAATCATTTGGTCTTGGAGGTAGGAATATATGTTAGAATACTAGGGAGACATTGGACTAATAATGTTTCAAACCATTTAGATAGATGATTTTTCATGTTTTATTCTTAAGAGATGTTCTAAAAGAAATAGATAATCCCTAGCTCTATTTATAATCTAAATCATGGAGCCGATTATGGCCATGACATCAATTATTTTGTTATTGACTCAGGGTATCCATTCAAAATATATGTCAAAAATTTGTTATTTGAGATTATTGACCATGCATTTATAGGGTACTAACTTCTCATCCTTTATCTAGTATTGGTATGTGACTTGATTGATGATAAGATGTGAATCACCATGAACCAGTAAATGTTTGATGTTCCATTACACTACTTGTCAAATCCCTATAATGAGTGCTTTTTATTTGACCATGTTATTAGTATAGGTAAAACCAATGTGAAAAGACATAGGAATAATATACACTTGTGATGTGATAAATAATATTTTGACACCTAATCCATGAATTGTGAAGGAACCCTTAAAGTAAATTTTACATTATTATACCTTAAGAGGTGCTTATACTTTAGTTGTGGTCATGATGGCTTCATTTGGAAATACAAATTTAAGTGGTTGGGTATCAAGAAGAGGAACTTATACAATATTTTCCATGATTACTTGTCCCTTAATGGCCTTTTTATTGGCATATTCAATCTCAAACTCTATCAAATGCATGATCCACTTTTCCATGTAACCCTATAGAGTCATTTTGGAAAGTAGATACTTGAGCAGATCTACTTTGGTAATAATAACGGTCTTATTGTTCAACATTTAATGATGTAACTTTTAGGTTACAAATAACATTTCTAAAAAACTTTTTTTATTGAAATATAATTGTGCTCATATGTTACCAATTCTTCTCTCATGTAATAAATTGTGTGCTCTTTACCTTATTCTTTGTATTATGTCAAAAGTGCCCCTAGGGCATTTTGGTCACTGATAGGTAAGTAACAATGGTTTGTTTAGAATCAGTGGTAACTAGGTATATTAGCCAAATATAACTTGAATGTTAGCACTCTTCATTCCATGAGAAAGTAATACCCTTCTTTAGTAAATGTGTAAATGGATGGAATTTATCATCCAACTATGACATGAAGTGCTAAATTGACTATATCTTTCCATATAAACTATAGAGCTAATTTAAGGAAGATAGTGGAAACATTTCATTAATGGCTCAAACATTCATTGGATCAACTTCAATGCCCTTAAAATAGATAATGAAGGCCTAACAATTTTCCTAAAGCTACATCAAATACAAAATTCTTAGGGTTCAACCTAACTTTGTACTCCCAATGTCTCTCAAAGATTATTTGAAGTATGATTGGATGGTCATCATGGGACTTTGACTTACCTAAGATGTCATTAACATAGTCCTCAATGATGTCACACATCATATCATGGAAAATCACTATCATAATTCGTTATAAAATGATTCATGAATTATTAATTCCAAAGGGAATCACCTAATAAAAAAATGATCCCCACATAGTGGTGAATGTTATTTTGTGTTGGTATTTTGGTGCTATTATAATTTGGTCATGTAATGAAAATATATCCATAAGAGAAATAATTTCCTATCCAACCATAGAGTTAGTAATCATGTTAATATTTGATATAGGAAATTCATATTTATGGAAAGATTTTTTAATATCCTAGAAATTAATGCATATCATGATACTTTCTAGTTTTTCTTCTCATTGGTATAATGTTAGAAATACACCTTGAGTAATCAATCAACCTAATACATATCATGTCTAAGAGTTTTTCCAAATATTTATTGACTAGGAAAATAATACAAGGATTCATATTTCATAACTTCTATTTAACTGGTTTAGCATTAGGATGTACAACCAAGATGGGGTTCAAACATGGCATGTTTGAATAGGACCATGAAAATATGTCAATAAACTCTCTCAAAAGGGATGCAAAAATTTCATATTTTTCATTGGTGAGGGACATGCCTAGTTTGATCCATTTTATGTCCTATAGAGTCTTAATATTAACCTCAAAATTTTCCTCCACAATAAGTGTAGAATCATATTCTAAAATAGACAACAAAGAGGTAAACTAGTTGTTAATGGAAAAGTCCTCAGGCTAGACTAGCTCATCTAATTCTCCCAAGAAGTATGACTATGAATCTCCTAATTTTGGTAAAGACCCTTTGACAAATACCTCAAGGCACTCTTGAATAATTTTCAAAAAATCTTGCCACCCATTTATATTGATTTTATATCTACATATAAGCCTTATACTATTGGCCTCTTGTGCTTCATGCAAAGACGGGTGAACGTCCCCATCTAATGGAACTTGAAATAGGTTTTTACCAAGAGACTTGCCTTTGTATTTACTTTTACATTGGTCAGAAAGTGCCTAAAATAGATTTTCAATTTTAGACCTTAATGTTTGATTTTATTTTTATTTTTGGCTAAGTAAGTTCACCCACTCTCTAAAATAGGTAGCAAGATCCAATTTGATAGAAAATCCTTACTTTTGATCTCTAAGAGGAATGTGATTCATCAATCCCATACAGTTTTATATGGCCTCATCATTTTTATAATAATCTAATGGAATTGTTGACTCTTATAGGTCCTAGTATATCAACTGTGGGTAATAAAGGGTAAGAGGTGAAGGGATATAAATAGGGTTAATGGTATAAATGACATAGGGGTTAGACAAGTTTGTATTGGCAAGGTCATAATAGATGCTATAATCAGACCCTATATCATTTTTCACATCATCTTTACTAGTCAATGGTGTTGGAACTTGAATAAAGTATATGTGTCACCCTTAGATGGTTTAAATCCAACAACATGTGTTTACTTGTACATTGTCATTAAGACTAGTTCAATTGTTACTTGCTATCATATCCCCAGGCCTCTAACTTCATAAGATAGGTTATCTATAATCTAGTTTTAGGGATAGGATACTTTAAACTTTGATAATTGTCAATTTACTCATTAGTATGAATCCATGAATCATTTTTGGCTAAGGGGTCCTATTCTAAACTAGATATTAGTTTGAAAATAATGGGTTTGATGAGCTAAGATTTTACCTTGGTCCTTCACTCCATGTGAGTGGTCTTGGCCTTGGGTCTTCTATGGGATTTTGGATTTTATGATAATTTGGAAAAATTGAAAGAATCATGGATATTATCTTTTCATATACCTTTATTAGCTATATAAAGGTGATTTTCAATATCTAGTGGATGTGTAGATAAGGTAGAAGCTTGATTGTCAGGGTCAATGTAATTATCTTTTGGTCTTGATTCAATGGATTTGGATTTCTTGGATTTTCCTCCATCATATTTGGGCATAGGATTCAAGCTAAAATGATATTTATATCTTGTTTACTTAGCCTAGAGATGTTTACAATAATAATAAGGTTGGAGATCAACTAATATACTCAATTCTATCCCTAAATGGGGAAATTTTATGAACTAATGTAATGTGGAAGGTATGACCCTAATTTCATGGATCTAGGGTTAGCCTAATAGTAAATTGTAAGATAATTCTAGTTCTAAAACATGGCTTAAAGTTTTATGGGTCAAGGGCCCAATGACCATTAGAAAGTTGATAGTACCTTGTGATTCTCTTTCCTTTTTTATCATATGCCTTGATAACAATGGTATTTGGTTGTAGGTCAGACATTGTGTATCTAAGATGCTTGATATACTTTAGAGACATGATGTTGAGTCTTAAACCATTGTCTATAAGGAAGAATTTAACCTTATGGATTATTATACCAACCTTAATTTATAGTGGGTTATAATATAGTGGGACCAAGGATGAAATGTCATTTTGGTCAAAGGAAAGTCATTGGCCAGGGGCTAAATGTCCTACCATGGATTGATATTTATTTGGCATGATGTAATTGGGTATAAGGGATTGGATTAGATATTCATTTCATATGTCTTTATTTATGATAAGTGTACATAGTAAATCAAAAATAAATATTTTTACACATGTTTTCTTTAGTTACTCCATAATATCATAGGTCTTCCCTTTGGTTTTGGTAGATGTCATGTTTTTAATAGGAATGGAAGTGTGAATGGGCTCATTCATGGTATTTGGTTGTGGTCTTTTAATGGTAATCTTGGCTTGTCAAGTTATAATTATGCCATATTGATGTGGTAAAGGACTTTAGTAATTGGTTGGAGAGGTAACATGTCTTGGAATGGTAATTCTTAGGTGGTGTTGAGCCAATATGTTAACATGGTCTAAAGAAATATTAGTAGTATAAAGAGGTTGATAGGCATTGTTTGGATGATAAGAATTATTGGGAGAAGGTCTTGGTCTATTGGTAGTTGTTAGGGATTAATGGTAATGGTCATAACATGACCACTTGAGATGTGTCCTATAACATTATTATAAGTATACATGGTTGTATGATGGACTCTTTAGTTTATTTGGTTAGTTTCTCCTTCATTCTGACCATTTTATTATTATTGTTGTGGCTAGTGTTGTTGATGTTGGTTTTGTGGTGGAGTTATCTTCCATTGTTGTTATTTTTAGTACTAATATTGGTTTTTTTATTTTAATTTTGGGGAAATGAATTATGATAAATGACTAAGTTATGATTGGTCATAAGATCATGGGTATCTCATTATATCTCTCCATTATCCAACATATTCTTAGTCAAATGCCTTTGCTAAATGAATCGATGTATTGAATTTACTTTGATTTAATGGTACTCAAAAAATTCATGTTATTTTTACCAATTATTAAAATAAATTCATTCAATAAATGGATTTGATACCAGCCAATTATTCATATTTTCATGAACCAATTTGTGGAATAGAAACTCAATAGGCTCCTTGAGGTCATTGAATTGTCTAGCTATGGGAAGTATTATCCTATGAGGATGGGTTTAAAATTGGGATTGATTTTTTTGTTGGTTTTATGGAGGCCTTAATTAATGAAATTTATGGTTGATGAATGGATGAAGGTAAATAGATAGTTGATGTTTGCACCATTTGTACATGGCATAATTTAGGGACCCCATTACCAAAACAATTCTTGTTGTGGTTGTAGGCCTTTAGTATTTCATTATATTTTGATTAAGGTGGAATTAAAGTTGGTATTTGAATAGGTTTATGGTTATGGTTCTATCTTTGATTTCTGTTCTATTGCCCTTGATGTTGTTTTGGCTCTAGTTTGAGGAAGATAGCATGATGATACCTTTATTGATAATGGAATTATTAATTTGTATCACTTTAAAAATACCCTTTTCATAAGTATGAACACATTATAGTTCAAGATGATAATATATCTCATTGTGTATGCTCCTAATTAATATCGTATCCAATTACTTATCTGGTAAATTATGAATGAATTAGCTTGTAAAGTCTCTCCATCATTGTAAGTAAGAAGTGAAGATATCACCATTATTATATTTTTATCGGCCCAAGTCCACAAATATAAACTTAAGCTCATGATTATATGAAAAATGTTGTAAAAAATTCTCATAAATATCATTAAATTCAAGTACATAATAATTTGATAATTTTAAAATTCATTCCAAGCCTTGTCTGGATAGACTTTTGGAAAGAAAAGAAGTGAATATATATCATTATATACACTTGTTGGAAAGAAAGAAATAATTATTTTAGATGTTATTTAGGGTCTCCTTTTCCCTTATATTTGTCAAATTTGGGTGGCTCATAACCCAATGAAAAGGGTATTTGAAGATAATTGATATTAAATGGATACGAGCATATTTCATTTACTTTGAGCTTATTTGTTTAATTTTCAATCTAAATGGATTGAATTGCATCCTTCATTTAATAAAAATCTTGTGTAAGTTATATGGTGTGCCTTGTTGCTTTTGGGGTTGTGCAGTCAAAGGTGGATTACTTTGACTAGGGTAGGGTGGAATGACATACTATGGAATGTTGGTTAAATTGGTTTTATTATTTATATGTAATACACTACTATTATAAAATATTCTAGCTCGGGTTGGCTAAAATTCCTTGGTTGGATAATTTTGTCTATGATAATGGCATTTGGCTAGGTGGGATATGTTGGTATTATTAAGTTTGGGTGAAAAATTGTTGTTTATGTTGAACCCTATTGTATAAAGGGAACACTTTACTAACTAGAACATTAATATTTGAGGTTTTTTAAGTTGGATCCCTATTGTATGTGTGATACCTATTGGGTGAAAGGAAACTATTACCTATTACCTAGTATCTATTATAGATTGAAACCTTACAATTGATTAAACACCTATTGTTGATTAGACAATTGTTAAGGGTTTGGTATTTTTTATTGTCAACCAACTTGCACTTTTTGATCAATAGAAACATGTTATGTATTATTAAATATTTGTGATTTTTGGGATATATTGGTCTATGTTTATTATGGTAACATGTTGGTTTATTGCTTATAGCTCATTTCCCCTATTGTGCACTCAAGGAAGTAGCTAGTTGAGGAGTGGAGGTTACTTTATGTGTTTGAGAAACATGCATACATACTCCATGTTATTATAAAACACTCATGTTATTAGTTGGAGGAATATATTATGTGTTGTTCAGTGGTATATTAGACCCACTTTTGTTAAAATTAGAATGAATTTGCATGTTATCCACTAAGTTTTGAGCAATGCCTTCCATTTGAGAAGAATTTTCTTCTATCAAAATTGACACATTATACATGTCTCCAAACAACATGCTTTAGCTAAACGGTTCTATGTTTTGATTTTCATAGCTCAAGGAATATTGAAGGAGATATCTCTTTAAGTGGCATGTTTGAAATAGTCATGGAATTAAATATTTGATCTCAGTTAAGGTAATTTTGGTATGCTTAATGTACTTATTCCAATTGATCATCCATAATAAATTTTCCTTGCACAAGTGCACTTTTTATTTTTTGAGGTATATAAAATAAATCTTAATTGTAACTATTTGATGTATGTTTGAACTATTGGTTTTGAGGCACATTACTAGGGGTTCTAATCAAACTAGTTAGACTTTCATGTGGGAAGTCTAGTAGGAGTCTAGATCCTACTTATATTTCCCTGACTATAATTCCATCTTTATTATATAAAAAATGGTGATAAAATATGTATAGATGATAACTTGTTTTCATTATTTGTGTTACATATTAGGTTTATTTTTTTGGCTTTGTTCAGCAAGAGGAATCACTTGAGAAAGGTACTATGTCATTTTCTCTTGTTATTGGCATGGATAGGATGGTGCACTCACTAAATTCTATGATAATGCATCTTATCTTTATTCAACATATGTAATATTATAAGATGGATAGGGATCTATATCATATGCTATATCATCACCATATGGTTCTTGAATTAATGGCTCAATAGTAACAAAATTTTCATAGTCCAAATTATACATAGTCCCACTACATGTATAAAGAATCATGTTCATATCTATGACTAGGTCTCTTGAAAATAAAAGGTTTAAAATGGAAGATAATTGAGGCCTAAAATAAACAACCTTTGGATCTGTAAAATAGGTCCAAAGGGTAAAATAAATAATATAGGTCTAAGGCAAGGGGTAGAATAAAAACATGAATTTGGGCTAACAAAAGTATTAATTTTCCCAAAGGAAGTTATAACCAGTGATAAAGATAAAATAAAATCTACAAACTAATATATGGATAAGGTACCGATTTTCTCAAAGGTGGTTATAATCAATGGAAAAGGTATAGATATAAAGTAAAATAATTATGAACTCTGTTGAAAGGGTAATAACAATTTGCCCAAATGTAGTTATAATATTTAGAGTGGAAAAAATTGCTAGACTTAGAAGAAAAGATATAAAAAATAACTCTAAAACCATCTAAATCTAAAGCAACTGGCTTGGATAAACTTGATAAAATGGCTCAAAAAAAAATTAATGCTGATGTAATTATCTTAAAATACACTCATTAATTGGATCAAAAAAGACACTTTGATAAAATAAAATATGACATTTTATAAATTAACACAACAGACTCTAAACAAGGCACATAGTAATAAAATTATCATAAATGACACTCAAACAAGGCATAAGTCAACAAACAACCACTAAGTCTAGGCGAGGGGTCTTTAAACCAAATAAGAAATCAATCCAAATATCATAATTTAAACACAAAAGGTAGACAACCTAAGCTTAAATTAGACAAGGCTTCAGCATAAAACTTAATTAGTTTATTATTTTTACTTAAAAATATTCAATTTCAAATTTAATGTAAAATACTTATATTTTCAAAGAAAAAATAGTCTAGACCAAAATGGGTAGCATAACCACAAATTTTAAAACAAAATGTATGAATGGTTTTGTAAATTGATTTCAAATGTAATAAGTATTTTGGAATAATTTAGGAAGCATAACAACACTCCTTAAAAAAAATGGTATGATAGTGGTTTTGGACTGAAAATCTAAGGCAAATGTTTGAAATAAAGTGGTTAGCATAATGATGTCCCATTTAAACAAGTGACACATAAATAGTTTTGTAATAAAACTCCAAGGCAAAATATGTGAAATAAAAAGGGAAAAACAACACCTCTTTACTCAAAGTGGTATGAAAACACACGAAGGTTATGACTCATTTTTATTTAACAAAAAAATAAATAATTTTTAGTCTCAAACTCACATGTAAAATAAAATAAAATATAATAACACTAATGGATCATCCTATCCCTAAAATTAATAAGGTGTGCATAGCTTCTATCAAAGTTTCTAACAATATACCAATTCTCAAAAGGAATTAAGTGTTAATCCAAAAATTAAAAAATATGTGTAGGTAGATTGTATAACCCTCTCTATCTCTCAATCATTTGTACATGGCATGAAATTAGAGTAAGGATCACTTGGCATTTAGAAAGATATTCTACGGTAAGTGGGGTTGACTAAAATATATAAGTATCAAAATTCACTAAATATTTCCAAGTATGGATAACATAAGGACACATCATTTTAATTAGGTTAAAACTCACTAACATACTATGAAAAGGTTTACTCATTTATAAAATGACTTTAGCCATGTACTACTTAGTGATGTTTGATGTTTAGTGTGAATTGACCTAGGTTTTCATAAGGATTGGAAGGCTAAATAATTATCCCTTGTAAATCCTAGTATCAATTATCCAAATTATATATCTCAATGTGGAGTGGAGTTGGTATGATGTTTTGAGATGAAACCCTATGTTAATTCACCCCTAAATAATTTGTGAGGAGGTGATGAACTCTTGCCCACAAACCAAATACAAGAAAATATATAAATCAAAAATGGAAAGATTTTAGAAGTCAATTCTAGGTAACGCAAGTCACTCAGAGCTTATGGATAGCATATGTGATGTTATTTCCATTATAATCTAAATAAATAAGGTAATAAACAAAACACTTTTGGTCACTTGAGCTCCCTAAAGTGGATAGGGAAGGAGAATACACACAAAGTTTTTGGTTAGCCACAAACAAATAATTTAATCTAGGAACTTTCAAAATATGAGACACCATTTTGATATCACTCCCTATTATGTATTTTGTTACATATTTTTTTGGTCTTGATGGATATGTGTTAAGCTATTTCTAGGCATGAGGTGCCCACATTTTATATTATGTTGACTTCATGGACCTTAGTTACCTAGTTTGGTAGATTTGAATTATATGCATAGTTATTTATGAGTAGATATACTTTGTTATCAAGATATTGATATTAAATATCAAGATGTTCTATTTTTTGAATTTACAAGTGAGTATATTGAACTAACCAAGATATATGATTGTCTTTTTAAGTTTCGTAGTGACAATTATATATATAATTATTCATATTATCCTATATATGAATTATTTTTCCATAGATTTAGTTGATGTTTGTATTTAGTGTGTATGTTACAAAGGGACAAAGGGAGGATTATTAGGGACTCATACATTCCTTTATGGAACATATTCAAACCTAAATTCACCCTAAACCTTTAATCTTATACCTTTCATTTTTTACAATTTTTTAATTGTATTATTTTGTGTCTTTTAAATTCTTCTCTTTATTATTTTTGAATTTTGGTGTTTTGACCTAAACCTCTCTTCTAATTTAATAAGCCTAAACCTATGTTAACTATCAATGAGGTTAGTTAACCTTTTTAATGTTTGGTTTGACCCAAAAACCTAATCCATATGTTCAATCTCGGATTTCTCTTTTCAACCACTTTTTAGCTTGAGTATTTGACAAGAAACACTTCTCTTACTAGTCCTTTTTGGACCCATACCTATACCCATTGGGCAGGTGGATTTTTAAAGCCCATTTGACCATTTTTTGGTCATATAAAGGTCTCATTTTATGTATAGATTTTTATTTTACAATAAACCCTATGTGTTTTTACAAAACTAGTTGTGTTATGTATTTGAATGAAAGAAACATACATGTGCGTGTGTAAGCATAGTTATGAGAATTTTAAGAGAAATTTATGGAGGGAGGTCACATCATTATAATGAATATGGCCATGTGGCATGATATTATTTGTCATTTTTTTGTCTTCTCATTTTAATCACATTATTTGGGTCTTCTTGGTTTGATTCATTTCAAATTGTTGGAGAGCTTGAGTGGTTGGAGAAAAGATTTTGGAAGATTATCAAGTGGATCTTTTGGTTTGAGGTAAGTATTTGTTTACTAATTTTTACGTTTGAATGATTTATCTTCTCTTATTTATATTGAATGAATCTTATTTAAAATAAATTTAACAAGTGATTTTATACTTTATTTGATGGCATATTTTAAGTATTATTTTAAGTTTTTTCGATTTTGTATTATTGATATGATTTCTCCTTATTGTTTTCTTCTTTTTTTGTTGTGTGAATGTTGGGTACAAAAATTGGGATAACCCTATACCACCCATGTGGTGTTGGCATAAGGTATTATATTTTTATAATGAAAGAGTGGAGATCCTTCTCATGGCTTATTTGATAAGCCCACTCTAGCCTTAGTCATATAAACTTGCTTATAAGAAGTGGAACCTTTTTATAAGGTTTAAAATCCACTCTTATTTAGGAAATATGGTAGGTATAAAGAGGGTTATTAGATTTTTAAGGAGGTATGAGATATTTGGGAGGCATAAGGAGGAAAATTATTATTTGATGGGTACTCTCTTATTTGGATTTGGAAGCCCTTGTGCTCATTAATGAACTTATATGAACAAGAAAGCAAGTAACCTATTCTCTTCTCCTTTATGAAGTCTTGGTAACTTATTTTTTATTTATTTTTATTAATTACTTGGTACCTAAAACAATTTATATTTACAATATTAATCATTTGTGCATATGAGTTTGAGGCATGCCTCTTTCCCTTGGGTTTGGGGGAGGCTATGCATGAACTTCACTTGGTGAAGTTTTCATGTGATCATGTATATAGTATGGGTGGTCAAACACCTTCCTTTAGCCAATTTTTATGTTTTCTTAGAGTGTCCTTGGATCTTTACTACTTGTGTGTAGGGTTTTCCTTCTTGGATCTTGGATCTTGATGTTGTGGCATGATGGTTGTTCTCATATGTTATTTTGGAATCTCATGTATTTTATGTTGTTGAAGAGATTATTCTCCATTGTGAATCATTGGTTAATGGATGAGATTTTGATGAGTTATTTATTAAAACTTGTTGTCTTGGACATATATTTTATGGATTCTTGTAATGTATTATAATGAGACAATGATCTTAGTTATGTGGACTTAAGGATTATCTCTATTATATCTTGTTGGGAATATTTGGAATCCTTTTTGAATAAATATTTGTAATAATCTTTATACTTCTCCTTGTTTTTATGTTAGTGTTATCAATATGTAAAAAATTTACTTTTTGAATATATAGATATGAAAAAAAATGTATGTCTACTATATTTTTTATTATTTTAAGTTGTTCATATGTTCAGTCAAAAAAGGAAAAAGATTATTTATATGATATGCAATTAAATATTGAGAATTAAATGTGGAGTTGAAACTATCCTTGTATTATTTGAATGTAGTGCATATTCTTGACAAAAATGGTTGAATAGTTTTAAAAGGGGAATACATTAAATGTTTTCCTTTTTCTTGAATCTTAAATAAGATTATGATTACAAATGAAAAAAATTGATCTCTTGAAGTTGAATGTTATTTTATTATTAAAATGTAATCCTCCCTCTTTGACATAGCTATTTAAGTTATTGTTTGCATTGATTAAGATAAAATAATTCTCTCCTTTTCACTACCCCTCTCTTCCTTAGTTATATATATATATATATATATATATATATATATATATATATATATATTCAACAAATATAAAATTAAAAATAATATGTTTTAAGTGTATATATATAGATTGAACAAATAAATATATATAAATAATTTATAAACAATATATATAGGTATATATAAAATAATAATAAAAAATAAATAAAATTCATAATATATATATATATATATATTGAAATGAATTAAACACACACACACACACACACACACACACACACACACACACACACACACACACATTTGTGTTGAGAGAGAGAGGGAGTGGCAGCTGAGCTAACCTCCCTCACCTTCCCCCTCCCAATCCCTCTCTTTATATATATATATATATATATATATATATATATATATATATATATATATATATATATATATATATATGAATTAAACACACACACACACACACACACACACACACACACACACACACACACATATTTGTGTTGAGAGAGGGAGGGAGTGGCAGCTGAGCTAACCCCCCTCCCCTTCCCCCTCCCAATTCCTGTCTTTAATTAAGGAAGGAGGGAGGGTGTTTTCCTAGCTAGCCAACCTCTTCCCATGGAAACCATGGGCCAACGACCCCTATCACAGCCCTAGTTATAGGCCATAAGTCATTGCAAGGGTTGGCTAGTTATATATATATATATATATATATATATATATATATATATATATATATTATGAGAGTTTTTCTTCTTGAAGTTTATCCTCTTTAAGCCTCCAACCTGTAAATCAAATAAAGTAAAATGAGATCCAAACCTAACAAAATAGATTTTATTTGTTTATATGAGAAATTAGGGAAACACTTGGAATCCCTAGATTTTAGGGCTCAAAATCATTTAATCCTATGGTTGTGATTTATTCCTCCACTTACAAGTAGGAAAAGACTTTTGACTTATTTTTATTGTAATTGATTTTACATATTCAATTTTACATGTAAGCTTTCCTAGACCACTTATTATTATTATTTTTTCTTGCCCTTAAAAGGTGGTATTTAATTCTTACTAGAAAATAACAATTTGTAAATCAATTTTAGTAACTTTTTTATTTGTGGGTAACTTAGGTGCGATTTAATAAATTTAATCATTTAATTTTATTTTTGAATTTAATTAATATGTTTAATTTGACTAGTTTGGTGAATAAACCCTTATTTATAAGTTCAATAATTATTTCCCACATAATATTTTATATGATTATAATCACCTAAAAGTGGTATTTGAATGTTAATAGTGTTTTTTGAGACAACCTATTCCTAACTTAACCCTAGACCTATCCGAGAACCTTTATCACACTTTTACATCAATTAGGTAGACCATAGACATCTTTTATCATCCCAAACACAGTCCAAGGAAAAAATTCATAGATCCCAACCTAGTGCACCCAATAGTCTAACAACTGGACATTAATGCCACATTAAAGATACTAAAGCCACATGGTGCTTGTGTCCCTAACTTGGTGCTAGTGTCCCTTGCCCTAAATCTCTTGAATAGATATATTTTTAAATGTGTGCCTCTCGTAAGGTTGGACTAAGTACACTTTATCATCCACATAAGCTAAAAATCTCTATAAATACAAGAATATTTGACCTTTATTCACTAGATGGAAAACAAATGCAAAAGCCTATCCAAATAATAAAAAAGTTGATCAAAATTAAGGTATTTGATCGCTATTCTACCCTATTTATGCATACTACCATCTAAAGAATCCCCAATCCTAGATTTCAAATATTTCAAATCTCAATCACGTTTAAGGAATTCAACCCCACTCTCATTATATCATTCACTTGCACTTGTACAAATCATTAGGAGGGAGAAATACATCAGGATTGATCCCTCAGATTATTGGTATGCAGGCAACTCTCTTCACAATGGGGTGTTGAGTATTTCCAACCTATCCTACTAATGAACACATATTTTTAGATCATTCCATACTTACAAGGAATATTATCATTTAAAAATTAAATTAGGTTTTCTTGGAATAATACAGAGACCCATATTTCATGTGTGTAGGAATAGGATCTAAAAACACAGGGATAAGTACTCCTAAAAATTAAGAACAATCCTACAAAGAGGACTCTGACACCAATTTGAGGAAACTACAATAGTATGGTGCTACTATCTAAGTGAGGTGATAATATTAAATGAACAATTAGATCTTGAGACCCTATTAACAACACTTAAACCTATTTAAAACCCAATATTTAGAACTAAGATCATTTGCGATAGTCACTTTCTATATAAGTCTTTATTTATTCATATTTATTAATATTTTTAAGAAGGAAAAAATTCAAAATCCATAATAGATCAATGGTTGATTATTGCATATTATTTAACTGATTTATACATTGTAGCCATTTAATCTATCTTTGGAATTACTTGTATAAAATCTTAAAAGGTTAAATAATTTGGTGAATCCAACTTAACTTGAATATTTCTTGAAACACTAGTTTGAATTAATCCAAAAAAAATTCATTAAATCAAGGTGGAATACTTCTAATTTTATGATTATTTTTAGACAACATAGATAATTAAATCAATTTCATATCATGGTTTTAAATTATTTACATATAATGTATGTTGTTGTAAATAAAACCTAGATTCAAAAACCCTATCCCTAAATGTTCTTAGGATTTGTATCCTTTTTTTTCCTATTTTCATTATATGCTATTAATTTTTTAGAATTCATATATTCTATTTTAGTAGATATATTCCAATTTGTTTACTATATTCCATATAAAAAATCTCTCACTCTTCCATTAAGAATAAGTGATAGACTAGGTGGTAATCCTATATATCATAGTCAGATTCCTATTATCCAAGGCTATAACATGGACAAAAAACCTATTACAATTATAATTATGAATCTTTCACACCCATAATATATGGATTTAAATGACAATACATCTGAATATGGACAATACAACCAAGATCAAGATGAGGTACACATTGAGAATTAGGACATTCTCCCTCCACTAAACAATAATGACATCATTATGAACAAATTTGAGGTAATACAAGGATTTAGAGATAGAATTTGATAACATACTCTTGATAATGAATAGATCCTACAAGTCATATGAGAAATCAAGAATAAAATAAATAATGGTCAATATTCAACTCCCCCAGTTAATAATGTTGTCACACCTCTAGTGGGGCAAACACAACCAACTTAAATAATATAACCTAATAGTTTTATACAACCACTAGTGATAGCCACACCACATTTTTCTAGTTCCTTCACTCTAGATGTATAATCCCTTATGCATGAGATTCATACTCTATATTCTTAGGTGTTACATCTTAAGAAAGGAACCACTAGGCCATAACATACCTTGGATTATAACATTATATTGCATACACCTTTAAAACATAACATAGTATAAACTATCTTACCATACAATTTCATGGCCAAAAATCTTACATTATATGATGGAAAAGGTGACCCAAGGCATCATCTTAGATCTTTTCATGTTGTATGCTTGGACTATGTGTCTAATGATTGGATTCTTATGAATTTATTTCCACATAGTCTCAAGGACTATGCCCTAAAATGGTTGTCTAATTTAACACATCAATATATCACATTATTAAATCATTTAGACAACATGTTTCTATATAATTTCTCTATCAACATCAATGATATGATATAATATGCATAAGAAGCATAATTAAATAAAAAATTGAATGAGCTAATCATAGATTATGTCTTATGATACAAGATAATATTATCCAAATTAACTATCCACATGACAAATAGAGAGCTTAAATGCATATTCAAACAAATTATCTTACCATCACTACATGAATCTATATTATTCAATAAGTTTCCTACATATACAAATTTGTGCCTCACTATCAAGGGAAGAGAGGTTGTGTTATTATAAATGGAAAAATGCAAGTACACAAATGGATTAGAATCAAATATTAAGAGTTAAAATAAACCTCCATACAAGGTAAGGGTCATAGATAATAAAAATGATCAAAAGGCTGCAATCAATGTAGCTTCTAAGATATCTCCTCAATTGGTTTTATCTACTCCTCATCACAGAGTATTCAATAACCTTCTAGAGTCACTAGAATAGGTTTTACAACAGCTATTAGAATGTAATGTCATATCTCTCCCTCCCATTAAAGAGGTTGATATGACATGGCCTATTTAAATAACTATGATTCAAATATATCTTGTGTGTATCAAAGGGCACTAGGCCACACAACAAATAGATGAATTAGCCTAAAGAAAAAGATACAAGATCTCATTGAGGCTAATATTATTCATGTGGGAACACCCACAAATGCACCAAAATAATATCAAATAGAGTGTAAGTCACTAAAGATATTTTTAGATAATTTCCTAAAGCATACAATGAATGAGGTAGGGGGAACATCAAGTGTTCACTATACATACTAGGATCACCCATCACCAAATTATTGTCACATAGTTAGAGAGGAGGAAAATCCCTTATATATCATTATTGGAATGTATCACACTACAATGACACCTAGACCACTTAACACATTTTTTGAGTAGGATATTATGGATGATGATACATATTTACATGCACTCTTCATATGAGAATACATTGACCATCATCTTATTCAGAGTGCTATGGATGACAATAGGTCAAGCATAATCATGTGTACTATGACACTCTTACAATCTTGGGTTATAAAAAGAGAGATATATTCCCTATTAATATATTAATTAGTGGTTTAAATTTCCATGTTTAGAGCTCCATCAATGAAATTTTTCTCTCATTATAGGTTGGAGTATCACACATAGCCACTCAATTCCTAAATATACCTAGTGTAGGTGTATTTGATATATTATTAGGTAGACCATGGTTATAGTAGTTCTAAGCCATCCCATCTATAGTACATTGATGATTGAAGTATATACATAATAATCATGTGGTTAAGGTTCAAGATGTTCTATATGAGTATCCTCTACCCATCCCATAGTTAGTTTCAACATAGTTTCTAGTTACAGTTCTAACATAGTTTCTAACTACAATTCCAACATAGACACCAATTATAGTTTTAGCACCATTACTAGATATTACATAGCTAGAAGTTATACTTGAGAGTAAAAATCCAATAAATACATTAAAATGATTAATAGATTCATCAATTTATGCTAGGTTTACTTATATAGTATTGACACATACTCATACTCTCCCATGGAGACCATTAATAGAGAGGCCCCTCCATTAGAGATATGTCATATATTCTGGGGGACCTTATTCTACTCAATTTATGGTGAGATTAGTTTTATTGGGGTTTAGGGGTTCTCTACATATGGAACCTACATCATTTACATTTTTTTCTTCTACCATATGGATTCCTAAGACCCCTATAGTTCACTGAGCATCACAATAAGTGACACAACATCATAACATCACTACACAAGTAGAGTCAGACATAGATTACTCCACACAATAAATTGTGGGATCACAATTTCCCTTTCATACTTCAGACATGATCACAATTCCTTTATTTGACATAGGTCATGGTTATAGTGATTCTCCCATGAGACTCATTGGTTAGTATGGTTCCTACTCTTATACATACTTCTATCCCTTTCTTGCTCCTTGTACATATTTTATTTTCATTTTATTGTAACTAGATTATATCCAAAAAATGAAAAAAAACATAACATGTCAAAATATAAAAACATTCAAATATTATTGAGAAAATAAAAAATTTATAGATTGTATGCATTGTTATGTTTACATTTCTACTACTTTCTAGATATTACATATGCTAGCTATCTTAGTATAGTCAATTTTATGATAAACATATGCTTCACTTGTTATTTTCAAGTGTTTATAAACTACATACAAGACTTTAGTCCACTACACTAATCTAGACTTGATATCATCTACCCATTGGAGGCATATGAACCAATCTAATTTTATGCATTCAATACATCTTCCCACTTGGGGGCATCTCCTACATAGTTGTTACTACTAGGTTCTATCCTTACATACTATACATTCCAATATATATATATATATATATATATATATATATATATATATATATATATATATATATATATATATATATATATATATATATATATATATATATATATATATATATATATATATATCATTGCTCCTCAATGCTCAATTTTTTTGTGGACTATCACTAGTTAGACTCAACATATGTACATCTTAATATTTACACATATTTTTACTACATAGTTATACATGATTTCATTTCTAACTTTCCTAGTTTAGACTTTATTATGTTTCATATGATTCTTCCATCTTTGATGGCATTTGAATATGCCATTGTTATTTGGTTGTACACCAGTTATATATATCTATGCCCTCAACATGTGCCCATGTCCCTTGTGTGTGTTTTCTTGATTGTATATTCAAACATTTGAACATGTCCTTATATTTGGTTCTAAGACAAATTGCTTATTGATTGCATATGTGGACATTTGAACATGTCCTTATATGTATTCATTCTTATATTTAGTGACATATGCACATGCCCCTTGTATTATTTCCCCTTGGCCTAATTTTATGTGCATTATGTTTTTTTTATGTATGATTCCTTATATGATTATTCACCATTACACTTGTCTTTTTTTTTTACACACACACACACACACACACACACACACACACACACACACACACACACACAAGTTTTTGATGCCACGAGGGACCTCATGCATATACCCTTTCTACCAGGGTGTCATGATCGACATCATGTCCCATCCTCCTAAGTAGCTCCTTAAGTTTATTATTATATACATTTATTACATCTATCTTGATACCCTAGTGCAATGCTAAACTACAATATACATCTTACATTACATACTTATGCTCATATTAATTTATATTCTGATGTTATGTTTCCACATTGTATTAGAATATCACACAATTATAATATATGCTCCAACTAACACATTTTGTAGAGATACTTCTTTTGAGGATGTTTATTACATAGGTTATATAACTACACTCAAAAGAGGGGGAATTAATAAGGTTTTTTCATGGAGATCAAGATCTTGCATTGATATTCATAGATTATTTTTGGCGCATAGGCTCAGTTTTAGAGATCAATCATTGGCTAGACATTGGAAAAAATAGGGACTCAAAATTTAGTCTATTCACCTAAATTTTAGACTAAATATAAATTAGTGCCCATATTGGGACACTAATTCCAAAAGGACCTACTGTCCACTATAAGGTGTTACTATTCAATAGCCCTAGCTTTAGGGCAATCCAAATTAGCTAGACTAGTATAATAGGTACAATACAAATTTAAATAAGTATAGTCATAGATTTGACAATTATGTTTAGATTTTACTTAGATAAACTCATTTAAATTTAGATTCATACCAATTTCTCATATTTTGGGGCATCATTTGCATCATGATCACTCCCACATTTAGTTTATATACATAGATTTAGTTATTACATACTCATTTCAAAATTAGTGTACTCATATATCATAGTGGTGACATATATGTGACACATAGTTTCCATATGCTAAATTTCACATAGGTTTATTAGATGGAATGGAAAAATCCATGTCATTATCTACACTATATACAATTTCTATCATATTCTAGGTTGTCACCAGTTTCATGTGTTACTCCATTTGTAGTGGTTTCTCTAGGTTGTCACCAGTTTCATGTGTTACTCCATCTGTAGTGGTTGGCATTTTTGAGTGGCTTAGAGATACAATGTACTCAAATTGATGTAGAATTGACATACACAATTAGATACTTTCAAAACTTTGTTTAGTAAAATTTTATATGCATCTACTTCAAATGAGTGGTAAATTATGGATTTATGGCCTACTTGAGTTCTTGATCCACCCACATGAGAGGATTAGACACACTTACATTCTTATCCAAGATATTAATAGATTATGATCCATCGAGTAGGGGTGAACAATGATGGAGTCAAACTTAGATTGAGTTATTTAGCCACCCATATGAGAATTGAGAAAGATATTATCTCGGTCCAAGTTATTCAATGATTTGGTCACTATATATACTCACACACATAAGTTGTCATTAGCTTCATCAATTATTTCACATATCCAATGAGGTGTATTCATTCCTTTACTCTATTCTTATCTCTTAGATTTATTTAGTTACTTTATTTAGAATAATGTTTTGATCATTACAATCTCTTATGTAAGGACTAATTTTTTCATGTTAAATTATAGGTCATTACTTTGGATCATGTTTCACATATGTAGACCCAGATTCACATACTCAGACTTAGCTACATGAGATTTAATTAAAAGGTAAGTCTAGGTATACTTCCTTTTAATTTATAATAGTAATTTCTCTTTTCTAAATTTCTAGTATAAATGGGGGAGGGGGTAAATTTAATCACCTAAAAGTGGTATTTGGATGCTAAGAGAGTTTTTTGAGATAGCTTATTGCTAGTTTAGCCCTAGACCTAGGAACAACCTTTATCACAATTTTCCATACATTGTATAGACCATATACATCTTCTCTCATCCCAAACATAGTCCCAATATATAATTCATATTTCCTAACCCAGTGTGGCCAATAATCTCCCTATTGGACACTAGCACCACATTAAGAACTTTGAATCTACATGGCACCAGCGTCACCAACTTGGTGATAGTGTTTCTTTCCCTAACTATCCATAATGAATACATTTTTAAATGTGTGCCTCTCTTAAGGTCATCTTAAGTACATTTTATCATCTTCACAAGCTACACATCTATATAAATACAAGACTATTCAACCTCTATTCACTAGATGGAAAATAGATGCAAAAGCGTATCCAAATAAGATAAAAGTTGAGAAAAATTAATATATTTGATCCCTATTATACCCTAATTTTGCATAATACCATATAAAATATAAATAATACTAAATTTAAAATATTTCAAATCTCAATCACACTTAAGGCTTTCAAGACCACTCTCATTCTAGCATTCACTTGCACTTTCACCAAACACTAGGTGGGAAAACTGCATTGGGCTTGATCCCTCCTTAGATTATTGGCATGTAGGAAACTCTCTTCATAACAAGATGTTGAGGATTTATATCCTATCCTAATAATGAACACAAGTTTTTAGCTCATTTCATACTTACAAGGAGGATTACTGTTTGCACACTAAATTAGATTTTGTAGGCACAATACAGAGTCTTATATTTTATGCACATATGAACAAGACCTGGAAACACAAGTGCAAGTACTCCTAGAAAATAGGAATAGTCATGAAAAGAGGAAACTAAATCCACTTTAAGGACACTATAGTAGTATGGAATTGTTGTCTAGGTAAAGTGCTACTCTATTGAGAATAATTATATCCTTGAACCCTATGGACAACACTTAGACCTATCCAAAGCCTATCTTGCATAACTTAGATCATCTGTGATAGTCGCTTTCTATATAAGTATTTATTTATGCATATTAATTTATATTTTTATAAATTTAAAATAAGTCAAAATCCATAAAAAATAATGGCTAAATGTTGCATATTATTTAACTGATTTAGAAATCTCATTCCTTTAATCTAGCTTTGGAATTACTTGTGTAAAACCCTAAAAGGTTAAATTAATGAGGTTATTTAAATTAATTATTAGAAATGAAATTTAAATGTTTCCTATTAATTTATTGAGTTAAAAAATATTAATTAATTTACATAAATTGATTATATTTCTAATTAAACCCATTTAATAAGTTTGATTAGTTATTATTTTTACCAAGGCTTATTATAAGATGTCATTTAATTGAATTATTATGAATGACATTTTTTTAATGCCTATTCAAAATGATTCAATTAACCAATCTTGATGATTTAATTTTTTTATTATTTTGCTTAATAAATTCATATTGATTGAGAAATAGTAGTCAAACCTAGTAGTGTATAGGCTTAGTCAATAAATGGGAATAATAAACTATATAATATAAAAATAAACTAACTCTTTTTTGAGATTTTTTTGACATGAAATTTTGGGAATTACATTAGGGTTTCAAATTTTGGTTTCAATATTGGGAACTCTATGTATATATTTTATTAAATTATTCCTTTCACAATTCCTTAATGTTCAACTTGTACTTGTGCAAGAGAAATTAGTGGAAGGGAAAATGTGTGGCTTATACATAAGAAGTAGGGGCACCACCACCTGAACTAGCATGAATCCCTTTAGCAGACCATGGACCATAGATTCCTTAGGACCTATAACAAATGGTGGAGGTACTTCATGAGATCTCACCCATAATTATGGAGGAGTCACAAAGACATTCCCTTCCCCCATTTTATGAGGCATCTCAACCTAGAGAGAGGTCATGTATTCCATCATAACAATAGGTATAAAGGGATCCTTCAACACATAGGGAGAGAGGAATGAGGAGCATCAGCCACTTAAGAGTTATCATGTGGGACTTGTTGAGACTTTAGCCACCCACCTTTAATAGAGAAGGATATGGTTTTACTATAGAGACATGGCCTTTTTTTAGATAGTTGCTTCTATTTACAAGATTATGAGACTAATATTAAGGCCCTATTTTCTATCCTCATTCTCAAAGATTCAATGAGAATTTGGTGGAGGAATGACGAGTGAAATATGAGTTTGTCTCCAGAGTTTTTTACCTAAGATATTTTTGAGGAGTGATTTTACACTCAATACCTATTAGAGCACTTCAAAGACAAGAGGATTGAGGAATTCCACAATCTCTAATAGGGTACTAGTAATATGGCTCAGTATGAGATCTAATTTCTAAAATTGCTTCAATATGTGGGGTTTTTTAAGATGAAAAATTCCATGTTAATTAGCTCATCAAGGGTGTGAATGTGTATATAGTTGTATCAATTTATCTTCTCTCTCCTTATACCCTCAAGGTTGTTTTGGAGAAAACATATTTGGTCAAGGAAAATATAGGGAAGCAAAAAGAGGCTAGAGATCACTTGTGGGGCAAGATTCAAACCTAGTGATACTTTAGATCATGAGGCACCTATCCCTAACCTATGTTTGGTTAGAGGCAATATAAACTCTCATATATACCTCCTCAATAGTCACATCAACAATCTCAACAACACCCTTAGCATCACCACCACTGTTCTTCATAAGATTCTCAAAGAGATAGAGGATAGGGTAGCTAGGGATAAAATAGAGATATAAGACCTACTAGACAATAATCACAACTAGTATGGAATTAGCAGTCCTATCATCAAAGTATCATAGTATCTATAAGATCAATTTATAAAATGTTAGGATGGATGTAGATGAGAAAGTACAATCCCAAGGGACTATATGTTTCCTTTGTGGAGATCCAAATCATTATGCATGAGAGTTCCCTCTTAGAGCTTCTAGCGATAAATGAAATAAGGACCCTATATCTGAATACAACATTGGTAATGTGGTATGTGCTCACCATATATATGAGATAATGGATAATTATTAGGAAAAACACCAGCTTATAGTGATTGACACTATAGGTAGTATTCATGGGATTTTTGTATCTATATTATTTGACTTAGGAGCTTCTAATTATTATATTATGACATCATTTGTTGATTGTTTTAGGTTGGTGGAATCTATGCAAGGTTACCATTGGGATATTGAGTTATCCTTTAGGGATATGATGATAGTATATTCTTTTGTTAGTGGTTGTACTCTTATCCTAGGTATCTTCACCACTACACTCAATTTTGGTATCATACCCTTGGGTTCTTATGACATTATTTTGGGTATGGATTGGTTTCAGTTTGACTGAGCTAAGGTGGATTATTACAACAAGATTATCAAGTGTTATGATGACCTTATGAACATGGATCTTATCATAGAGATTAAGAGACCTATATCTCTTCATGGGATTTATTCCATACAATCTAATTGAAGTTCACATAAGGGATGTCAGATGTTTGCCATCATAGTTAGTGATAGATTTGATGAGGAGAGTTTAGGGGAAACACTAGATGATAATCCTATACTCCAAAATTTTTTAGATGTGTTTCTTAATGAGTTACCTAGAATACCCCCTTCAAGGAAGTTAGATTTTAGGACCAATCTTATACCTAGAGTAGATCTTATATCTAAGGCTCTATATAGGATGACTAAACCTAATATTTTTGATCTTAAGATGTAGTTGGAATAAATTTTTAATAATATAATCATTCATCCAAGTGATTCCCCTTGGGGAGCACCCATGATCTTTATGAAGAGGACAAATGGTTCCCTTTACTTGTGCATCAACTAATGACAACTGAATAAGGTGATGATCAACAATTATTTCCCCTTATTGAGGATTGATGATATATTTGACCAAATGAGAGGGGCTATGGTATTCTATAAAATTTATGTTAAGTCAAGGTACCATTATTTGAGGATAACATAAGTATATATTCATAATACCACCTTTTGGACATATTATGGGCACTATGAGTTCATAGTGGTGCCAATTGGGTTGACTAATGCACATGTAGCCTTAATGATCCTTATCAATGGTGTATTTAGAACATTTTTAGATAAGTTTATTTTATTTTTAATTGATGATATATTTATCTAATATTGAAGTGAAGAGGAGCATGTGGAGTACCTACATCAGGTTTTGTAGATTTTATGGGAAAATAAATTATATGAAAACTTGAGAAAGTGTTCGTTCTTCCAAATAGATGTTTAATAATTGGGTCATGTCATATATGGTGAGGGGATCTCATTATAGCCCTAAAATATCTAGTTGATTAGAGAGTGGCTTGTACCCACCAATGTGATAAAGGTGCATAGTTTCATGGGGTTGACATATTATTATCACCACTTTGTTTAGGATTTCTCTCAGATAACACACCCCATCACTTCCCTTAAGTGAAAATGGAAGACATTAATTTTATTATAAAAGTGTGAGAAGGAATTATAAAAATTAAAAAATAATCTAACTAGTGCATCGATCTTAGTATTACCTAATATAGTGGGTGAATTCTTGGTATGCATCAATGCTTCTAAATTAGGATTAGGAGTTGTTCTCATGGAGGAAAATTGGTTCATTGACTTTGAGTCTTGGAAATCCAAGGATTATGAGTTGAAATAACTCACTCATGACCTCAAATTATAAAAATTAGTTCATGTACTTATTATATGGAATCATTTCCTCCTTGGTATTTGGTTTTATTTAAGGATAAACCACTTGAGTCCTCAACACATCTTCACTTAGCCCAACCTCAAAACCATTCAATATAATTATATAGAGTTCCTTCATGAGTACCACTTTGATATTTATTATATCAAAGGGAAGGAGAATTTTTTAATGGATGCATTGAGTAGGAGGTGACATGAAGATGTGATCATGATTATCCAAGATTAATTGGATAGAACACAACATGAGATTGAAGTTATTACCTTCTGCACTAATCTAAGAGGAAACATTCTTGAGCATCTACCTGGGGATAGTGTTTGGTAAGATATTTTATAGATGTTAGAGTCATATAAGGCCCTAAAGGGCAAGTTTGTCAATTATTCCTTGGATTCAAATGGTAATTTAAGACATAGAGGGCACATATATGTGCATATTATTAAGGGTTTATGAGAGTTTATTTTTTTAGAGGCTCATTGAGCCTCCTATTCAAAACACCCTAGGGTTAAGAAGATTCATGTAGACCTAATATAATTATATCATTGGCTTATAATGTGGCATTACATTGCATAGTTTGTAGCATGATGTCTTGAGTGTTAGTGGGTCAAGGTAAAACATCAACATATGATTAGACTTTTGTATTCATATGACATACTAGAGTGGAAACAAGAAACCATTTTTATGGATTCTATTTTTGGTATACCACTTTATTATTATATTCATGATGTAACCACGGTGACATTTCATAACTTGACCAAAGTGACCCATTTCTCTCCAATAAAATCCACTTACAATGCCATGAATGTGTAAAATATCTTCTTGGATGACATTATTTAATTACATGGGATTCTACAAAAAAAAATAGATAGAAACCCTATGTATACTTTGGAGGATGTGGTACCCTTATAAAACTCGATATCTACATCTATTCCAATGACTTACAAGAGGAAGTCTACTTTTAGGGGAGGGGAATGTGAGACCCCATTTTGATATCACTCCCTACTAAATATTTTATGGACTAAATGGATATGTGTTAAATTGTTTGGAGGCATGGGGTGTATACATTTTATATTTTTTTGACTTTATGAACCTTTATTACCTAGTTTGGTAGATATTATTTATATGCATGATTTTTTATGAGTAGATATAATTTGTTATCTATATATTGATACTAAATCACATGATGTTCTATTTTGTGATGTTATAGTTTAGTATATTGAACTAACTAAGATATATGATTGTATTTTGAAGTTTTGGTGGTGACTGTTATATATATACTTGTTCATATTATCCTAGATATGAATTATTTTTCTATGGATGTATTTGATGTTTCTATTGAGTGTCTAATTTATAGGGGTGCAAGGGAAGGATTACAAGGGATTCAAACATGCCTTGGTAGAATATATGCACACCTAAATTCACCCTAAACCTTTAATCTTGTACCATTGATGTTAGAAACCCAAGTTGTACCCTATGAATGAAAGTGTTCAATTATTCTTTAACTTGGCCCAGCATGGGAATGCCCTAGAGGTTATGGGTAACCTTATTACTAGATTATTCCTCTAGATTATGGGGCTATCTCCCCTGGTATATCACTTTAACTCAATTCACTAAGACCTATTACTATTGGGGGTGTAAAGTGATAGAAATTATATAAGGGAAATCTAATCTAAGGGGTGGTAATACACCTATATAATCCTTCATCCACTCAAATTTGGACTCTTATCAATACTGATGGTTTAAAAAAATAACTAAATAATCATATTCATGAGTTTTTATGCAAAAAAATTTCATTTGGAGGCTATATTTTATAATTAGAGTATAAAGGTCATGACAAAAAGGTATGTTATGAGACTCTTACTAGTCAGTTCACACTTCAAACCCCATCAAGAACACTTTTATGATCCACATAACCTACATAAGACACCTTATTGACATCTAGGTGAAAAAGGACATACAAGGGAGATAAATCCATCATATTAGAAAATATAAACAAGTACAAACACATTTGATATCACCATGAAAGAGATGTCATAGTTCATTTATTAGTCCAATAGGTTTATCAAGCATAAAACAAGTAGAGTTTCCTCATACATATAAGAAGGATAGCAATCAAAGACTTAAGGCTTGAATATATAGAAAATGAGGAGAGAATAAAGGGATAATGGAATGGAATATATAGAGAGATAAGGTCATCATTTACCATAGTCAATTTAAACAATAGTAACAACAGTTACAATAGTCATGTCATGCACCCCTTATGCATTGATCTCTTGAATGACTCCTTGAATGATCTCTTAGGCATTGAAGTGGGGTAGTGAAGAGTGTGGTTTACTTTTTAAAACTCACTTTGAATCATGATACACCCATATTTGGGTCAAATAACTCCTCTTACTGATAATTACAATATTGATGAAGCGTAACTAGGCTATTATAAAACATACAAAAACCATCCTCCTCAAGAGCATATTTGAAGTCAAAAAAACTCCCTCTCTCTCCATTATGATCATTAAATGTAAAATTAAATATTTAAATACATTAGTTACATTGACTAATATATCTAAATTGACTCATTTCAATAACCCCTTAATTCTAACTACACTTCCTCTTGGTTGACCAAGTAGGTCCATTAGACCTATTAAACCTAGTCACCTAACTATATGTGTTTGGAAGCCATGAAAGTATGTATTAAACCCTAATATCATATGAGTGGGTAAGATTTAAGTCTAAAAAAAAACCATGTACTTACACATATGCCATTTTTATCAAGAAATACCTACAATTTTGATACCAATAACTCTAAACTTAAATTATTAGGGCACTTCCTGTTTCACCAAAAACTAAAGTTTTAATTGTCCAAGATATTAATTTCTTGGCTTGTAACAAGTTTGAGTATTTAGGTCAATAATTTAAAAAATTTATGAACATCACACAAAAATTCAAGTGTGTTAATCTCTCTTCATAAATTTTATGATCTTATAGCACATGAATTATAAGCCCTCAGGGTATGTCATCATTTTTGCAAGAACATTTGTGTTTGAGAACCACCTTTTTGTAAGAAAATAAGTTTTATATTTAGGCCCTATATTGATATAGGTTATTTCAATGTCATCCCTACAATCTTCCTCTAGTTCCATGATATCACTATCATCCTCTAAGTCACCATATATGTGATCACTATGAATTGGTGAAATTGATGAATCTGTGTGATTTAATAATTCCCTCTCTTCTGAGGTAATTTAGTATCTTTTATTCTTTACATGTACCAAATTTTCAAATTCATCAATTTGGAAGGAAAATTATACTTTTTCATCGATTACCATATTAACATTGACAACAACATATCCTTTTCCCACATCTCTATAATGTAGTCTCCACCTGCATGTATACATTATTCCCTCTACAACTTCGGTTCCTTTTAAAAACAAATCCACCTTATCATCCTCTTAAAATTCAAGATGAATCAATTCTATAGAACATAAAATAAATGATGCAAGTTAAAAAAATGTAAATTATATTAATATAAATGTAATCTAGTGCTTGATTCCAATTTTTATCCAAAATATATAAGATTTTATATTATTAGTCAATCAAAGTTTGTGACTTCACTTATATTATTCTAAAAATTATAAATTTTATAATGTAAAACTATGGAAATATTCTTTAGGGTGTTATTATATAATTTTCAACATTCTTGTTCATAATTACATACAAAAATTATTTCTAATATAGGTTTATTAAGATGCATTCAAAAATTTTAAAAAAATGAATCCTTTAAAAAAAATCCCTAACAAAATTCCCCACCAATCAAAATTTACCAAAAAAGTAATAGGAATAGATATAAATTTAGAAATTTATGATTAATTTAGTATTATATTAATATATTTTATATTTATAAAATATAGTAATAATAATAATTATATTATGTTAATATATTGTTGTCATCAAAATCAGAAGTCTCATTTTTTTCATATTTTTTGCACTAATGAGTAAACTAAGTTAATGTGATCAATTTTAATTATAAACACTTAGTGACAAAAGTTAGTTTTAGGTATCAAAAATTAAATTTCTTCTAGGCAAAGACCATAGACCTCATTTCTTCCCATTTTTTGTTCCAATTAGTAGACCAATTCAAAATGATGAATTTTTACTAAAAACACTTACCCTAAAAAGTTCATGTTGAGTTTCTAATTTGAAAATTTTCCTGAGTATCTAAAAAAAAATTAAGTTTCTATTAGGCAAAAAATAAAAGACCTCATTTCTTTCCATTTTTTATTCCACTTAGTAGACCAATTTAAAATGATGAATTTTTACTATAAACACTTACCCTAATAAGTTCATGTTGAGTGTCCAATTTGAAAATTTTCCTAAGTATCTAAGTCATTTTATTCCATTTACCAAGTCCATTCCCAACTAAGGTAATTTCACCCATTAGTTTATTGGGGGGTAATTGATTTCAAACATTGATCAGATAAAATAAATGTTCTTTGAACTCGTTTGTTCCTAATTTAGTCATCTTTCCTATCAAATAAATGAATTTTTAGAAGAATTAATTAGTTCTTGGTGGCATGAAATTCATAAATTGGACATTTATTTCAATGATAATAATTAATCAATGCTGAACTGACACCATTTCTTGAAATCATCCGATGAGATATTGATATGAATTAAGTCATTTCTTGAAAATCAATTTTTTTTATTTTGTTGATATAATTTAATAAAATGTCTAATGATATTTTAAACATTTTGTCAATCCTTGTGTAGCCTAACAAAACCTAAATCTCTATAAAATTGCCATAAACACATAGAAACACATGCTAACTCTCTTATATATTTGTTTAAAGGTTTCCCTTTAAAACAAAAAAAATTTAATAGTATTTCTCTTCATGCCAAAATCTATTTATTCTTCATCCTTGGGAAAAGTTATCTTCTATGTTTCTTTCAACCCTTTAAGCCATCCACAAAAGGTAATTCTATCTTGAAAGCTCTATGATTCGAAAAACTCTAATTTTTTTTAATTTTTATTTTTTTTTTACTCTAGTTATTTTTTATTTGAGTCTATCTATGCATGAAAATTTAAAATTATTTCACTAGGAAAATTGAAAATTTACTAAAAACTTCAATTTTTAACTTCCTCACAAAACATTGAAATTGTCATTACCCAAATCCCTAATTAGCTTTATGAATACCATTTATCAATTGATACACCCATGCAAACACATATTTCCCCATATAAAATCCACCTTGAAATTCTCCCAATAATAGCCTATTAGATGATTACAATAGTAAAATGAAATATAAATATCAAGCATATGAGCAATTGCATTCAATACAAACTAGTTTTCCATAAATATGTGATTTTGTGTTTGGCCATGTAAATATGGTTGATGATTTATAAGATAAGATACAAGATAAAACAAACATGAATCACATTATTCAAAGAATATATAAGAGTGGACTTTCTCATGTGGCTAGTTTCCCAACCTCCATTCAATGCACAAATTTAATAAATGCCTATGCCAAATATTATGACTAGGAGACCAAATAAGTGAAATTAGTTGATAGTGAGGTAGCTACAAAACTAGATAATCAATCCATGATTGGTGTTTTTATACTTCAAAAAAAAGAAGGGTATATTTAAATGATTGAATAAATTACATAAACTAGGAAATTTTATTTTGAATAAAACAAGGATTCACAAAAAATATTCTTAGCCCAATTGTTATTGAAAGACAAGAAGAAAGGACCAACCAACGTGAAAAAAAATTACATAGATAAAATTTTGAAAATTAGTTGTTATATATAATAACACTCTTGAATAAATTTATGGGAAATAAAGATACAATCACATTCCACATTTGTATGTGTCTATTTATAAATATCATTTATGATGGAACATAATTTATAGATTGGTCCTAGATCATCAACAATAATATTTAGGAATAACTGGTCAACTTGGAGTTCAAATAATTATTCTACATGAGTTTTTATTTATTCTATTGCATTTCAAGCATAAAAAATGTCTTGCACTCATACTAGATAAAGTATACACCATAATAACTTCCATTTATGAATATTTCCCTCAATTGGTCTTAAAAGCAAGCAACAATAGTTTTAGGAGAGTGAGTGATACCTTCACTATGATACCAATAAGGAGGGAAGTACTATGATGAGGATCTCCCTTGAAGATACATAGATATTATTGAAATATGGTAATTATTTTATTAAATTTTTTAAGGTTCACGCATATCATAATTGGTGGTTTTAATGGCTTTCCATACAAATTGCCTTGATTTGCCAATGATAAAATTGTTCTTCTTAACGTTTTCCATCAAATATACACAAGTAAACATGAAGTATAAATTAAAAAAAGCATCTGTAATCCTTTTTCATTTTTTTTTGAGATATTATATATTCCATAATTCATTAGATGCTTAGAATATTAAAAAAAATGGTTAGAATTACAATGCATTTCTATGAATTCAAGAAACCTACTTTTGATATCAAAGGCTATGTGGATTCCAAATTGTGATTGACAATAAGATATCATCATATTACACATATGTAAGATTAATAAGTAGATTTTGTGAATGATTTTTATGTGAAGAATCAAAATTGGATGTGAATGAATTTAGGCTAGCTAAAGTCCTATGGACTAGAATGGGTTAATAAGGAAGTGATAAATGATGGTAGTGATTTGATTGACCATTTTATAAAAATAATATAATTTATCTATAACAAAAATAAATTAGGATATGAAAGAGGTATCTATCTTAGAGGAGTGGATCAAAATTGTATTGAAAATATCTTCAGCTTATTTTATGAAGAAGGTAACTAGGCACATAGTAGGCTTAGTTTATGAAAAAGGTAACTAGGCACATATTATGAGGAAGTTCAACAAAAGGAGAAGTCTATTTTGTGAAGGTGTAAAAAAGGTAACTTTATTTGGAACATCTCCTCAAGTTTTTATTCATACAAGATTTAGTCTAAGACCAATTGATGGAGGTGATGGAGAATATCCAAAAAAAAATCAAGTGTCAAAGAATATGTGTGGTGATGATGCATCACCTAGGAGTAAATTGGAAATTAAGATGCCTTCACCTTTTCCAATGCAGGTAACTATTGATATTGACTCCATAAATTTTGATTCTTCACCATTAACTTATAATAATACATAATGTTTTCTTATTTCCAATACAAATATTATCCATATTCTAACTACACCTACCACTTTTCCACCCACCATTCCATACCCTCCTCTTAGATCACCTTATTAAGTGCACATGTCTAATCCACCTCTCATTCCATCTCCTACACATGTGCAATATATAACTCCTCACCCTCTTCATCTTCCTTTTCCTCCACGTACTTTTTCTCCACCTCACTTCCCTTTTTCCCCTCCAAATCATAATTTTTCTAATATCTTTAGAATTTTCCTAGTTTATACTTAATAATCAAGTCCTATTTATCTCAAAAATACCATTGATACATAGATTGTTGTTTCCTTAGTTCATACATCCTATCATTGGCTCAAAAAATTGGTAATAAAAAAAAGTTTTCCAAGGTTGTTTTTCCTAGATTTGATGTAATTATAAATTCACTTAAAATAACTAGCCCTCAACTAAAGAAAACCATAACCACTTTCAGGCTTATGAAAAATTCTTCCACAAATAATCAACATATTAAAATTTAAAAACAAATTGTAGATAATGATGAGGAAGATATGACTATAGTAGATTATAGTATAACATGAGTGGACCTGGGCCCATCAAATCATGAAGGAGATATCCATGATTTTTAAGTGTCAACTATTACATTAGATTAGAGGACCGAGGAGGAAAAACAAACCAAAGGACAACTTGAAGAATAAGTTTGTACGCTATCTACCTATTTCAAGTACATCATATAATAAAATAAAGAACATATTTATGTAACTCCCATCACCTCAATCATACAATGACCCTACATTACTAATAGTGTTTATGAAAACACCATTACCAAAATCAATAAACATCAAAGATACAAAAGTAGAAATTTGGGTTGAGTAACTCTAGATGGTATAACATTTACTAACGGATATAGGAAATAATGTATTTTGATAGAAGTGGATAAGAAAAGGATAAATTTTTAAATTTAGTGAAAATATTAAAAAAATTATGGGATAAAATAATTACATACTTGTAAGAAATGGCCCTAACTAGTGAGAAGCTACTAGTTTTTGAAGGAAGTTTCTCTAAAGCTAAAGAAAATTATTCTTGTGTTTGGGTGAAAGTGTAGAATGGAAATCAAATGAATTTTAAGAATATCTTGAGAATTATTATAGTATCATAAAGATTTGAGATGACATGAAATATGAGATAATGGAATAAATTTGTTATATTCATGCTGAATTGATGAAAGAAGGATAAAATGAACTCCTCACTATCATCGATATGAAAGAGAGTTTTTAGAATATGATAAAATAAGATTTAATTAAAAATTATGATTTAAAGTTTTAATCTATTAATAAAGTTTGTGATATTTATTCTATACTTATAGAGTGTAATAAAAATCTACCTTGCTATATCAACCAAAGAAATGAAACAATGGAAGAAGTGAGAACATGGATGGTACATTTTTAAAACATAATTGTACACAAGTACATGGGAATATATTAGGTTTTATAATATTTTAGAGTATAAAAGTTTAAGGCTTCTCAAATAAAACAGCTACAAGAGCAGTATATATCAACTAAAAATTATCATGCATCTCTGAGTGACAATATTTCTCTCCCTCCATAACTTTCTCTAGGTTCTTATTATATTTTATTATTTCTCATGGATTTATTGTTATTTGGATAAAATTTCAGCTCTATTTTAGGTATAAAAATAATTTTTTTTATATGGCTTCAATTTATTATAATTTTACTTCTATAATGAAAGGAAATTGAATATTATATTTATTCTTCATTGATGACATATAATGATTATCATATCTATATTAGGATTAATTAAGCATTGGTATAACATGTTTTATCCATATATTACCTTAGAAATAATACTCTTATATTTTTTATATTATTATCTTATATTTATCTTGACATTAATATTAAGGTGAAACTTGCATTAATATAAAATGGTACAGTAGGGCTTGTATGGATATAAATTTATTTTTTCAATAGATATAAATATTTATAAAATAAATATCTTATAGACACCTTTGTTTTTCATTTGGTACAACAACACATTATTTTTTATTTTCTCTATTAGTAACATATGTAAATCATCATTTCACCAAATTTTTTAAAAACTTATACTTGAATGGATATGCTCTATGATATTCAAAAATTTAATTGATGATAATTTCCTTTAACATTTTTATGGAGTAGATCTCAATGGATATAAATTAAAAAAAATATTGTGTGTAGATTATGTTGTTAGAATGTAGATCTTTAATATTTTCACCAGAGTTTGCCTAAGACAAGAAAAGTGATAACAAATAGTAAAGACACACTTAGGACCTTAGAGCTCAATAAAATACTAAAGGGACTAAAAATACATAAATATTCACACCATGCAAACCTCGTTTATAGCTTGATCATTTTTGTGATGTGGATCAAATGTAGCTTCTATATGGTATTTATCAATACAAATTTTAAGTTAAGCATCTCCATAAAATTTATAAATAGTGAAGACTTTGATCAAAGAGTGTCTATTGATGAACAAGTTTAGCTTGATAAAATGTCAGGGAATCGATTTATCACTTAAACATGAAAATATTTATGTGAATGATCCTATTTATAACTAAACTATATTTATAAGGACCATTCATCTTGAATCTAAGATGAATAGTTACCAAATGGTCCTCAATGATAAGTTGTCATTATATCTCTCATTTAAATAATCAATGGATTAGTTTCATTTTTTACCAGGGCCAATGTCCAAGTTTATATGAAATGAGATGTTTAATATTTGAGTTTATAGTTTATTTTTTGGGGGGTTTACCCACTTTTTGACGTCTAAATCCTATTGATAACAAATAAGATTCTAATACTATGTTTAAAAAATGTAAATATAGAAAGTTTTGTTAACTGAAGATCTCCTATGGCATTCCTTATTGAAAGGATTCTTTAGTTTACACTATCAACATATAGAACTGAAACATATGGTATAAGAAACTACACTATCCTCACTCAACTTGCTAGCTCGGTAAGATAGTGTTGTATTTCAAAATGTGAGAATGTTGATTATTTATTGTCACTTTGATTGTTTCCTGACAAATTTTGAATATAGAGATGAGTTAACAAACTTTGCCTCTATAGAACTAAAAGACACATTTTGTATAAAGATAACTCACTTGAATTTAATTGAAAAAAACCTTGAATTTAATGAAATCACACTTGTATTAAAAGAGAAGTCACACTTTACATTGAAATGGAAATCATGCTTATAATAAAAGGGAAACCACCCTTGCATTGAAAGGTAAATCACACTTTATTGTAAAACAAAACATACTTGAATCAAAAGAAATACAATTTTAAACTATAATCTAAAAATACCAATTGTCATTATCTTTAGAGAGAAGTGGGCCCTTACTCCTTCCCTAGAACAAGATCATCTTTTACTTAATAATGGAATGAAATGTTGAACTATATTAATACTTCATTATAAAAAGGAACATATATAGATGTATGAAATTACACTTATATGTTTCTTCTCTCTTTTTTTTCTTTAGTATCTGATTGATTATTTATTATTTTAGAATGAGAAGGAGAAATGTATTTAAAGTACATCTCAATGAATATTCTTAGAATACAAAATCTAGTGATATAAATAGCCAAATCTAGTTATTCAAAATAGAAGATCTAGGAATCAGATCCCACTCTTATAGGGAGGTGTTAGAACTAATTCAACTAACAATAGATTGAGTATAAATAATACATATCTGAAGAGATCATGTCCAAATTTACAAAATAGAAATACATTTATATCTAGATCATTTTATACCATCACTATGAATACTAATTCCTAAAAAAAAATATCTAAAGAGGGAATATATATATATATATATATATATATATTTGGAGTTAATATCTTAATCTATAAGATGTAGTTGGGCATCTTCAGAGCATGGCTAGGCATACTCAAAGCATGGCTGGACAAATCTTTGAAGTGTCTTCAAAGCATCTTTAGAGGTGTAGATCTTTGGATCTTGATTAAGGATATTCAACGCTCAATGTGTTCTTTTTTGAGTCTTAAAAAATATTATCAAAAATTTATATCCAAAATTAGTGATGGATTCTAAAAATGATCCCACCATAGGGATGTATCTCTGTATACAAAATTGTTCTTATTTCATCCAAGTTAGACACAAACAATAAGATAGAGAATGAATAATGTATCACATATGAACCAAAGATAATTACACTCATTTCCTGCTTAGGTAAAATCTTAATTATTAAATATAATTCAATATATAACCAAAAGGTAACACTTAGGGATAGTATATATGAGATATAATTAGTTATATATAATTCTCAACATTTTCCCCCCACACTTTACCTTTTACAAGTCATCTTACAAACCAGTGAGAGAACTATTATTCAATTCATGAGTCCAAATTCCATCTACTAATTGAGATTATAGATTTGAAAATTATGGCCCCAATCACAATTATTTATAATCATAAATCCCAAATCTCTTACCACTATATGTAACCATGCCCAAAATTCAATTTCTACTTCATTGTGAAATTTTTTATAAGGAGACATAATACAAATAACAATGGGTGGCCTAAATCTCATACAAATCCACACATCTAGCCCTCTTTCATCCAAGATCTACGTGATAATATAAGTGACCTCCTTATATATCTAAAGACTCTAACTGGTGGTGGTGGGACTCATAACTTCCCTATGTTTCAAGGAAATAAGCAAAGTCTCCCATCTAGCCATACTTGCATTGATAGAGAAAGAGGATTGTTAGATCACAAAATCTCAAAATACTATAGAATTTTATCTTAAAAAATCATTATATTTATTTTTCATTTTCATATGGTATATAGGTTGGAAGGCAACAAGAAGTTCTAGGCTTATGGAAATTGAGGTCTCATAGATAGACCTTTAATATTTTATAGTTTAAGAAATTGATTGTGTTCTTACTCTCAAGTAGTTTTATTTATCAAGGTGGAAATGAAATCATGTAATTTTATTTCCCCCACAAATAAATTAATCAAAAATCTAGACTAATAACCCAACAACATGTTACAAAGATAGAACTCACAAATTTAATCATGTTTTTTTGTGTTACTTTTAATAAAGACATCCATGAACATATGTTCATCTTCAATAACATTGGGAAAACCAAGAGAAATCAATTTCATCTACCATTTATAAAATTATTCATGAAGAAATAGAACATAGAAATAAGAAGGTTTTCTGCAAGATAATAAATTTTCAACAATTTCACAAATAATTTGAATGGAAATCTGAGCCTTCTACAACTGTTGATGAGACTCTACTTTAATTTTAGCATTTTATTCTTCTAATTTCTGAATCTCTATCTATGCTTCATTACAAATTGAAATCATCTCATGAAGTGGTATAGGTAAAAAATGAATTTCCATTGTGGGTCTTTTAGTTTGTACATCTATTTGTCTTGTTTCCCTCTGCATAGCTTGTATGGAAGCTTACAACACAACATTTGAGTTGTCAACTCTTGTATGTGGGTAGTTTGTTGACCAAGCAATTCATTTTTAATAATAATTAAATGCTATAAATAATTAATATAAGCATCCTTACTGTCAATGTAATTTTGTAGACTTGAAATTTGAGAATTCTTATTTGCAAGGGAATTATGTAAGGTGTTAAGTTTATGAGACTAGGAAAATAGTTTAATGTCCATTCTAGTCTATTCAGTATTAACTATGATCAAGGAATTTGACAAAGAGAGGAGGTTAGATCAAGTGTTAGTCCATAAAACCATGAAATAAACACACTTACATAATAATATATCTAATCCTAGATCTTAGGAGGAACTTAATGAAAAAAAAACAATTGAAAACGCAACTGAAATGCAAAGAACAACAATCTTTACCTTCCTTGAGAGATCCATATTATTTATTTGTTTGGCTTCCTAAGATTATGAATAAGAAGTATTCAAAAATGACATATGGCTAACATCATCTCATTTATTCACTATTGTTTAATTCTTGGCTTGATTGATATGGCTTGGCTCAATTTTGACATTATAACACTAGGCTTTAGCTTCATGAATCTATTTATGCATTATAACTCTACTTTGATTGATCTCCCTAAATGAAGAGATCTAGGATTGATTTTATAGTCTTCCAAATCCTTTGGAATGGGTTAAATCTTACTATGGTTGAGTTTATTAACTTTTGTTGAGTTTGGCATATTCTTAGAATATTCTTTTAGATATTTTCCAAAAGTGACAACTCACAAAGGTAATGAATGTGTTATAGAATGTTCTAAGATGCTCTTGAATTTCATTTTAGTAATTGATTTAATTGATTTATTAGCTCATGGGTGAACTCAATTAATATTTGAATTTGATTTAACTTGCTAATTGATTTTGATTAGGACGTGCAAGTTAATTAATTCATTTTAGGCATTTGGTCATTTATTTTATTTTGATTAATTCAATGTGTGTATTTGCCTTATTTAATTGATTTATTAGATCAATTTGATTTAATGCAAGGTTATAAATCCAAATTTGAGACTAATATAAATTCTTAATTTAAATGTTCAATGATTGGTAAGAATTAGTCTAATAGTATGATGCAAAGTTATTGGTGTCCAAATTTACATATCTATAGTGTGCCCCTATTTGGGAAGATGTTACAAGTTTTAAGCATAATAACATCTTTTCAAATAATAAAATGGTTATTTATGCTTATGCCTATAATGGTAATGATTTAACTATAGTTACCCCCTTGAGGAAGTGGTTGGCAAGTGTGTCAGTAAATGGTCCATTGAAATAAAGAATCAAAATGAGGGGTCCAAACAAATGAAGATGATGGGGTGATAACATAATGATTCTCCCAAAGTTGGGAAAAATCACTAATAAATTAAATTGGGATGGTCTATAATGGTTTGTAAGAAGCTAGTTATAAGCATTATACCTTGATTATGGCAATGTGGTATGATAACACAATGATTTTCCCCAGTAGGTGATATAATCATTGAGAAGATGGAGCTACCCTAGTTATGATATATAAAAAAGAAAGTAAAATAATGATAGCATGATGATTTTCCCCATTAGGTCATATAATCATTGAGAATGCATATGGGATGGTGTAAAATGTTGATGAAGTATACCTTGATTATGAAAAACATGATTAATGGCTAAGGATTGATAACTTGATATAGAGGATAAAAATGAATTTGGGATAACTTTCTAGTAGGGAGATGCTCATTCAAACTAACAAAGGTTAAAATTCTTTTGTTACTTAATTACTCTATTTGGGATATGATTGGGAATTGTGTTGATGCTGGTGTCAAAGAGATGGTAATGTTGTATTGATGTTGTAGACTTCTTAAAGTTGATTTTTACTATAACATTTGATGTTAGGCCTTTATGATATAACACCATGGGGGCTTGGCCAAAATATGCATAAATACTGATTCTCAATATCTGATACTCAATGGAATAGTTGCATCGATGATAAAAACCATGATAATAATGTAGAAATTTGAATATGGATAGATTCAAGAATAATGTGAAAGGAATCACCCAATGAACATACATAGACTAAATGAAGGCCATAGTGCTAAAATTAAACAAATAGGCAAGCAAACAAACAAACAAAATAGACAAACAAATAAAAAAATAGAATGCACTCAAATAAATAAACAACTAGAAATAAATAAACATCCTAAAATAAAAATAAAAATAAAGCATCCTAACAATGACTTTTCCCCAGTAGGGTAGATCAAGGATGATAAACTAGGCTTAGATAGGACAAATATTTTTAGATTTTGAAATGTTACAAATGTTTTTGGAATTTTGAGGTATCTTAACTCATTAGATAATAAAAATATACCTACTCACAAAATGGTGAGAGCATTGTCTTAGGTTACTCATAAAATGATGAGAGCATATGGTAAAGGGGTATTGAGGTGATCACACCATGAATTGAACACAACCTTCATAGTCTAAAAATGACCTCAAGTCATAGTAATTCTATCCACACAAAAGGTAGGGAAAAACCAACTAGGTCCCAACAAGTTTTCATATCTAGTAAATGGCCAATCAAATGAAAATAACAATGGCAAGGTGATACGACAATGCATGATAAAAAAAATTTGCCCCTAGTGTAACCATAGATAGTTATAACTAGGATACAATGAATTAGATCAATGATACTAATTTTTCCATAGGTGGTTATAATTAGTAGCAAGATTGTTGAATGGTAATTTACCCCAGTAGGTGATATAATCAGGGTCATAATAACAAACTTGACATAGGATAGAAAATGAAATATATCTTATCAGATTAACTATCACACTACTTTCATAGAATGTGATTGTAAACATGAATTTTATTGGTTATTAAAACTTGATCAAAATCCACTCACAAAAAGTGAGGGAAGAAACAAAGTAACCAAGATCAAAATAGGATTGGATAGGATGACTAAAAATAGGATTTGGTCTAAATATGAATGATATGGTAAAATAGAATGGTCTTGATGTAGGATAATGATGGTTTGATATATTGGAGAAGATGGTAATAGGGTTACACCCAAGTGATAAGGCGAATGGTTAGGATATGTGATAATGGAAAAAGGATTGATAACTTGATATGATATGGTACATGTTTGGTTTTGGCTTGGGTATGATAAATTATTCTATTGTTCTTGTTGAAGTGGAGATGCACATCTTAATCAACAAATAACAAAACCAAAATAGTCAATCATGTAAATTACTATCCCACACCTCATCTGAATAGTTAATATATCAAGAACTATCTTTAGATTTAAATACCAAAATCTTCATTGGTCATTTATTCTGATTCCTTCAAACATCGAGACAAGATATCTATGTAGCCTCTATAAAGGAAAGTGTGACTGTGGATGGTAAATATGGATAAATATTAGATGATATGTCTAATTGTGAAATGTAATGGTGGATGGGAAATAAATGAATATCAAGATGTTTAGGCACATATAATGTTGTTTATTTTAAATTTAACATAAATTTGGATGTGGCAGGGCTAAGGACTTCTAAATAATCTCTCAATAAGACCACCAGATTATTTTATTATTTAGCCCTAATAGTAGCTAATATTTGATTAGGCTATAGATAGGAATTTATTTTGATTTGATATTTGATAATATCTTCATCAAAAAGTGAATAACTTTTATTATCAACTATTGGCACCTTGAAGAGATTTTCACTAATGAAGTTGTCTTGATTGTCCCTTAGTGCGTTTAAGGATGTTTCACTAAGTAACATGGACTTTTGAATTTAATTTCCCCTTACTACCTCAAAAAAAACTTCAATAGAAGATGCTAAGTTTTGACTTTGATTATCTCCTAGCACCTCCAAAAAGGTTTCACCTGGAGAGTGTTCTTTGTCTATATGATATTGGTCTTGGTCTCCTTGATTTTTTTCATCTGATATGTCACCATGGATTTAGTTTAACAAGGTATGATTCTATTGGTCCCAACCAACACTTGTGGGAGATAAAATGTCAATGACATGGCTATGATGATTGGTGGTAATGGTATCTAGAATGGTAATGGAATGGGAAGAGACTGCATAGTCCCCATACAAGATACTAGGAGAACTTGTGTCAATGTTAAAGCAATCATCCTTAAAAACCATAGAAAGATCATGAATGTGTTTGTACTGATTTGCTAGGAATGCATAACCAATATTATAATAGTAATAAACATATTATATTTATGAATTTGTTTGACTCAAGTGACTCTAAACAAAATTTTGAGACTGATGTCAATTTTGATTTTGATGTTAAATCTAATGTTATTTCAAAAGTAAAACCTGACTCTAATTTTGATTCTTCATCTGATGGGTTCTCTATTACAATAATGTCTTATTGAATGTTTGGTATTGGATAAGTAATTGCCTGTGATGGTATAAAAAGATCCATAGAGATTTATTTGTCAAAGTGAGACTCCTATAGGATGGGAAAAATGTCAAGAGACAACTCTTCAAATACTATCTTTTCAGATGGAGGCTCTTGAAAAATATGCATATGGTCAAGGTAATGATTTTCCTATTGATAGTTATAACCATTAATAAGTGACTCAATAAATATCAGCTTGTTAGAGTGAGACTCCTTGATAATAGGTATAGGATTAAAAGGTGATTCATCATATGTTAACTTGTCACAGATGGTTGATTCAACAAAAACATCTTGGATTGGTTGGTTCTCTTGGAATTGGTTTAGAATGAGTTGGAAAATACCAATTTTGACCATAGCTTAGTCCTTAAATGATTGGCTTGGTTGAGGGATTGATTGGATTGGCTCAGCTTTTGGTTGGATAGCTGAGGTTTGGATTGGATAATGATAGGGCATTATGGAGCTTGATTTCTTTCACAATCCAAAGGATGAAGTCCTCAAATGGCATGGATAGGGCATTATGAAGCTTGGGATGAGGTCTTGGAATTGTAATGGTATTCCTTAGATATTTTGGAGCTTTGTAGATCATATAATTTGAAAGAGGGTTAGGGGTAGCTAAGGGTCAAAGAATAAAATGGTATCACATAGGGTGATTGTTTTCCTAAGCCAAATCATCCAAGTCCTCCTCAAAAACCATATTATTCTAATTAAAGTCTTGAATTGGATCATAATCTAATTCTTGACTATGTTTCATGTATTGATTAGTATAAAGAGGGTATGGATCCATCTCTAAAACAACATTATTATTGTAGAGGTATGTACCTAGTTCCTCACAAACCATATCATCCCAGTTGAGGTCTTGACTTTGGTCCCTGGTTTAATTTTTTCAAGGTGGATAAAATTCCATCTCACAAACCATGTTATCATCAAAGGGGTCTTGAATAAATCCATAAAAATCAAAGTTATTTTGTGTGGCCATTATATCATAATTTTGATTGTACGTGACTCCACATAAGTGTAGATAGACATATCCACATCAATGAAGAAAGATCTAAAAATAAAATAGGCTTAGAGTTTTGTAAACTCTAAAAAACTATGTCCAAAAGATAAATTTTTCAAACTTGGTATAACTTGGTCAACAGGGTGGAAAAATATATCCAATGTGGTCTAAAAATAGAGATAAATCTCTAAAATGGTTTGTGCTAAAACTTGGCATAAAATAGTTTAACATCAAATATCTAACTTCAAATGTCATACACATAAAAGGTCAAGCATCTAAATAAAACTAGCATGTCAAATTCTAGGCCAAAGTGTTCCAAACAAGGTCTAAACTAAGAAAGGGAAAAGTTGAGTTGCCAGGGCTTCATCCAAACATGGAGTCAAAAGCTAGGCTAAAAAAAACATGATATGCTAGGACTTTTGACCAAATAACATCAAAATCTAGACTTTAAAATAAAGGCTGATGGATTTGATTTAATATAACAAGGTTAGAATAATTTAGACATAGATCCAACACACAAAATCAAATATAAACATGATTAGTTGGTATAAGACATAAGGCAAAAGCCACCTAGAAAAAATACTATGTTTCCCAAATAAAGGCACAAATAGTGATTATGATAAGCTAAATTAATAAATAAGAGATAGTTTTCAAATTTGTGAAATCAATTAACCTAAGTTACATAACCCAAAAGAGAAATATCTATGTATCATCCCCTAAAAAGCAAGGCTTAAACAAAAATCAATCAATATTTGAATTTGAACTTGGAAAGGTTATTTGAAAACTCAATGGTTAAAAACTATGATTAGACTAAACAAGTTAGATAAGATTGGACAACATGATGGTGCATGAACAAGGTCTAAATGGCATATGTGACATGATTGGAAATAATGGTTTTCATACAATGGTAAACATGTCTTGAAACAAAATGAGTATCTTAATAGTGTAAGCATGCTTTAATGATTTGATCAATGTTTTATTTTAAATAATCCAAGGCAAAATTTTGATAATGATTTGGGTAGCATAGCGGCACCCATCTCAAACAAGTAACACACACACAAACATGTTTAACAAAAATTACAAGGCACAAGTATGGTATAAAATGGCTAGCATAATGCCTCTTTAGACAAAAGAGTGGCATATAAACAAATTCTTTTGGACATGGCTATAAACAAAAAAACAAGTTTTAGTCTCAAAAAATACCAAGAAAAAGTGACCAAAATACACTAAGTATAATCATCCAAATCCTATCAAGGGTATGGTAGTGTGGGGTTAATAAAAACTAATTAGTTTTTTATCATTCTAGATACATCAATTGCATGTGACTTTCACGTTAGAATATAAAAGCACACATTAATTGGGTGTTTGTGGCACTTGGATTGTTATAAAAAGGTCTTAGCCTTTTTTTTAACCACTACATATGTCACTTGCTCAGTGTAGTGTAATTTCCAATATGCAGATATGTCTTGGTGCTTATCCCCAATACTAAAAGGTGGTTTAACCACTCAAATCTCCAATCCTATTGGGGGTAATAAATTCATTTCTGGAAGATGAAACCCTAGGTCAAATATTCCCAAAAAAACTCATGGGAGGTAATGAAGTCCCCCTCATGATCCAAGCTATAATGAAATAAATGACATGATTGAAAGACTTTATTGTTACCTCAAGATTACCCAATACTATTGTGAGTTTTTGGCGAGGGATTTAAATGACATTCTTTTTATGCCTTGGAATAGGCTCAAAGTATGATGATGGTGATTTTGATCCCAAAAATTCCATAAAGGGGATAGATGGGAGAGCATACACACATGCATCTTTTTTATAAAACATACAATCAACAAGCAAGTTTGAAAATAATTGAAGTGAGGTTAATTTCATTGCACCAAATTGAAAGTGTTTGATTAGATTTGTTACTAGCCCCTTGGCTTTAAGAATTATAAATAGAAACAATTTCAAACCACCCAAAATAAGTTAACACTTTTGATCCCAAAATTTACCTAAAGGGGATAGATGGAGAGCATACATGCATAACTCCTTATTTACTCAAACAAGTTTAGAATAAATAAATAATGAAAACAACTTGATAAAACTTTGAAGTATATTCAATTTTATAGCACCAAATGAAATGTGTAGTGGTGTTATTTTATCCCCTTAGATTTAATTTGTGAACATATGTACAAGTAATTTAATGAAATTTTTAAAGACCATCCATGACCTTAGAGGCATTAGGAAATAATTAAAATAAATTTACTTGAAGTTTTTCACCCTTCTCACTATCATGTTCACTATCCCAGTTCTAACTGGCCGAGATGAAATAATTAGTATGAACACCTAGGAGTATTTATGAATAATTAAATGGACATGGGGAGCTATATTAAGTCTCTATCTTCCTCCCAAAGTTTATTTCATCTCTTGAAACCTCTTAAAACTTGCACAATGCACAAAATAGTCAAAACGAGAAATTTTGTACCCTATCCATATAGGTAGGGTTCCACTCAAGTAGATGGGAATGATATATAAGGAGTAATATATAATATAAAATCATTTTCAAATCCATTTGGTACATTTAAATTCATCTCCTTCCTTATCTTCCCAATTGGGTCTTTCCAATGGTTTACCAAGGGTTTAGGTCAGTTTTACCCTCTTAGCCATTGTTCATAGAGATTTCATGTTAAAAATTAAATAAAATGGCACAAAATGGTTTTTTATGACCCTATATAACACCTCAAAATTCCTTGGATCTCCATGAAAATCTTTAGAGGAGATGTGAGCACTCAAATTGGCCCTATCAAGCTCTTTTCTCCATTTTCTTAAGCCTAATGTTGTCCTTAAACCCAAAATGGTTTTATTTGTGATTTATCTAAAATTTTGAGGCTTTTACATGTCTTAAGTGACCCCATAAAAATTATATAATCAATTTTAGTGATCATATAAATCTATAAATGAATTTGACCCCCCATTTGGATTCCAAGCCTAATCATGCCTCATAAGCCTATATCCACCTTTGAAGGTTTAGACCTCTCTATATGGATTTTACCTTATTTTAAATTTTTTTAATGTTATATTAGGTGTATTTAAACTTTAAACATCTATTTTCAAGGTCCAAACATCTCTTATCCTATCCTTTATCTTCATTTCTTAAAGACTACAAAATTTGCACATGAGAAGAGTGCCCTCTTTTTGAGAGAAAACATAGGGCACTTCCCCTATTTTTCCAAACCATTTAAATGTTTTAGGGTATTATTAAAGTTATATAGGTAATATATACCAATTTTTAGCCACTTAATAGGTAATTTTACCCCCAAACACTTTCAAATTCTAAGACAAACTTCCTATAAAAGAGACTATTTACAATGGTTTAAGGATGCAAACTGTATGTTGCATGCTCAGGGTCCTTTTTTTTATTTTTCTACACTAAAAACAGCCTATATAGTTTTTAATTATCCTAATAAATTTTATTCAAGTATTTCATAACCTAAACCTCCTAAATACCCTTCCCCATACCTTGCTTAGTCAAGGATGAGTGTTACCTTTGACTATGTTTTGCTTCAATATATTGCACCTATAGTTGTTTTTGCATGGACTAGACTTGAAAAAATTCATGGGACCTATTTAAAACTTAAAATATCCTTAATAAATGATTTAAACTTATTAATTCATCTTGTATAGGCTATACCACATCAAAACCCAATCCTTTGGTTCTCTACCCTTCATAATCAATTATAGCTGACTGTGTGAGGTCATGTAGGTGATGCTAAGGTTTGAAATATATTATTATAAACTTTTTTAACTATCCCAAACTCATACATTATATTTTATATTCCTTTCACTTGATGAGATATCTCAATCATGAGCATAAACTCCATTTGCAACCTTGGGTGCTAGAGTCACCGTACATCTCCAAATCCTATACGTATACATTTTATGATAAAAAGGAGGTCTATAGGTAGTGTTGTAGTCAAAAATTATTATATATTTCTCTATTGATGATATTTAGATCATGGGCTTTTTTTAAAACCATATATGACCATTCAAATGTGAAGGCATGGCCTAATACTACCAACTTGGGTGAAAAAAGTTTCCTTAGGTTTAAAATTGTAGGTGATCTACCTAAGTTTAGTGCATTAATGGGAAACTTCAAGACCTCCATCTTCTATCTTCCACTAACTTTATTCTTTCCATATTTTTCATGGATATTGTAATATATGAAAAATATAGTACATGATCACCTAGATGCATCAAAATTCTTTTTAACCCTATTGTATTTTATCAACCAAATGGTGAGGTTCTCTATTTTTACCTTTTAGGGAAAATGGTCCTTAAACAAGTCTTTTCATTTTTGTAGATAATATCCCATCTTGTCTATCCACTTATCCTTCCAAACATGTGTTTCATGATCTCTTTAACACCCTAAGACTCCAATAAAGGTTATAAATTATCCAAATTCTTCCATTAAGTACCCTAAGTTCTCTACTAATAATGCCTTTAAGTGGACATTGTCATGTACAGGCATTAAAAAAAAGTTTAGGTAGTAGATAGGATACACATATTTGTGATCAATCATAATCTCTCTCAAAGTTTTCCAATGCACTCTTATCATTCAAAAATATTTGGATCAATTATTAAATCTCCCATTCTATCATGACATCATCAAGGAGAATCTTGTAGATGCATCTAAGTTATATGCAGGTACTAATCATGAAATGTTCAATATAATCAAGAAATATTCCTACCATGTCAATTTGTTTCTCCTCATGGTGTTGAAATCAGAGATCAAAATTCTTTAAATATCAAAATAATTTATCACACCTCCTTTTCAAAGTTGAACCCTTCAGTAGATGCTAAAATAAAAGTACATTCATGATTGCTTGACTGTATGACTACCATCACATACCATTTGTGCTATTTGGGGTGTCCAATCTGACTTCTCATATAATAAGAACATGACAAACACCTTTTATAATTTTCTTTATTCCTCTATAAATGTGATTAGATTTCAAACCTCATGACTATAACTGAGAGTAGGTAAAAATTTGACTCTGAGTATGATGAGATTGGTAATTTGATCAAAGTATGGATTTATGAGAATAAACATATAATGATGTGGTACCTATGGAATTGAAACATGGAAAACATCATTTATAATTTATATTAATCCCTTACAAAGAATAAAACCTTTTAGAAGTAGTGAACCTAATTGTCATTTCACCTAGAATATCAACTTGAAAACTAAACTAATTAGCCCATGAGATCCTTTCCAAACATGTAAATAATGATATGAGAGATTAAAAATCATCTATAATCAACTTCAACATTTTTATTGTATGTAATTCTCCAAACCAAAGCAAAACCTATAAGGTGCACAAATTAGCAAGCAAATTAGATGGTATAACTTCTTAGGAATGTTTCATAAGGAACAGACCACCATTCCTCTACAACCAAAAATAAAATGGAAGCTTAATGAGTGTATAATATATTCCCAACAACATTTTTCCTAAAACCTCTCTTGCTGACCATACCAAGTATAAACCTGAAGCCCATTCTTGCTTGCCAAGCCTAGTGGAAGAAGAGAGAAGTGGTTTTCTTCATTTATTGAATCTTTTGATAGAATAAATCACTATATTAAGTTTATGGAATACGAAGGGATAATAGTGAAATGTACTCAACTACATGAGTCTATACAATTTTGTACACCTCATTAAATGCTCATTTTTTCTAAAAAAACTACCCTTTTTCTGAAGATCTTACCACATTTTAGATATAAATAGTAAATTAAGAATTATTAGTACACATGGGGTGTGACATCATCATTTTAAACCTTCACATTTCCCAAGGAGGCCATATAAGTCATTTACTGCTCTATTTTGACCCCCAAAATGACTCAAAAAGACATAAATATTGCAAATGACCAAGAAAAAGGCTAATTTGGCATGGAATGATATAAAATGACCTATAATACACCTTATTACATAATATTACACCCCTAAAACACCTAGAAATTAATTTCTCGCCTATAGGGATCCCAACCTACGTGGTCAAATTTAATCAACAAATTGGTGACTCATAGGGGTAGTATGCCTGCTATACTAATGATCAATAGCCTTATCATTACATTAGGATTAGAGATTAATCTGAAGTATTAAACATACCAAGATGAATTTTATAATGACAATAAACTTTTTCCAAAATAAGACAACTAATTACCTCAACCACACAAAACCAAGGACACACATAAAGTAAAGAAAACACACTAACAAGAAACATATGTGCTTAAACCAATTATGGAAATTAAAAAACTAGCCTCTATGTACAAATAAAAATAAATAATACCTCCCCTTGTAGGATAAAAAGGAAATTTCCTTACATCTCCTTCTGTATTAAATGAATCATAGTGCCAAGTATGTTTCTCTTTGGATTGGATGCTTGATAGAGCAGATCTATTCCTTGACACTTCACTTGCTATGTTCTCAAGTAGACCATATTAAAATAGGTATCCCATGTAAATTTATTAATCTTATCCCTATACACAAACCTCATTATACTACCCACTCTTCATCTCATGATCAATTTGTATCTTCTTGGTAGGCATGGCTTTTAGAGGAGTTATTTCTTGTTCCTTGGAAGATTGAGGCCAATAAGAGCTTGTTCTATCCTTCAAAAGTTGATGTGTTTCTCCCAAATATTTGAGAGGATTATAACCCATTTTTATGATTTTAAACATATTATCATGAGAAGCATATGCCTCTTGAAATGACAAACTTGAAAAGTTTCTTTTTCTTTACATACTCACTTGAGTGTCAAGGTTGCCTTCTCTATTTTTGACTAAATCATAGCCTCCTTGAAAAGAAGTATAACCTAATCCAATGATTGAAAAATTGTCATAAAAAGGATTATTAGAGACTTATTCTTTCCCATCTATGAAATTTTGAAAATTTTCATCTTTCTTACCATCACTTGTAATCAACTCTAAGGAAGTTGTAGACACATTGAGAGACTCATAATCATTATAAATGATTACAAACTACTACCACAAGTCCTTGTATTCTCTTTTATCAACATAATGAAGGGAAATAATAATAGAATCTATTTCATCATATTTTTATTAATCTAAAATGACTTCATCTAATATTTCTTCTTTAACACAAGGAAGGCATTCTTCATTATCAACACAAAAAGAATACTCAACATGAGGACTCATTTCTTCTTTAGAATTTGGAAACTCTTGAGGAATATCAAGTTGTATATCAACTATTATAGTATAATTTTAGTTCTCAAGTGATGCATGATCCTCATTTCCTTCTTCTTTGTGATGCCAAGACTAGGCATCTTGTAATTAGGTGACTTAGCACAATGAGGTTGCCAAGGAGATATATTTTCTTCAAGCAAAAGCTTTGAATTTTTCTCAACCAAATGCTCCTCTTTAGGTTCCCATACCATAGCTCCATCAAGGAAAAGGGTGATGGGGTGAGGAAAAGATGAAATATTTAGTGGAGGTGGCACATAGAACTTAACATTAGACTAAGAATGAATTGTAAAGGATCCTTTTGGGATTTTTTGAGTAAGAGGAGGTAGACCTTGGGCTAACATATCTTGGTTTTCTTCCTTCCATTTGAAAATCTCTTCATTAAAATCTGATTTGGCTTGAGCACTCTCTTGAGGAAGGTTATATTGGGTGTTTTTAAGCATTGGATCTTATTTTGGATATAAACCTTACATCACACCTTGACTCAAAAAATTTAATTCTCAACTCTAACTCCTCAATTTTCTTAGCTAGGCTCTCTTGTAAAACTCTCTCTTGAAGTTGATACACATATTCATGAGGATAAGGAGTATAAGAGGTCTGATATGGAAAATAAGAGATCTATTTAGGAATGGTGGGATGGGATTGAATAGGATTGATATCTATCATTTACTTATCATAGCACAAGAGAATTTACGTGAAAGTTGGAATTGACTGATTTGATAAGTGACTAGGTTAACTAGAAGGAGCAAGGTATTGAGAAGGCTGGTTATAAGACTGATACAAATCATGACAAGGTTGATAAGGGTCATATTGGAACTATTAAGGATCATGAAAAGGATGATAATAATCATACAAATGCTGATAGGTAATTCGATAAGCTTGAGATACCTCACCAAATTATGTAAAATAATACTCAACACCAATATCAACCACAAAAATTCATTAAAAAGCAAGAAATCAAATAAAATATTACCAACAATCTTCGAAAGGAACATAAAAAATATTTTAAATTATTGTATAATGAGTCCCAAAAAGTATGTTAAAAACTATTTTCACTTGGATTTTCACCCTTTAATTATATGTCTCATCTCTCCTCATAAAAGTGTCACAATTGAAACACCTATAGGTAGTGGGTATCCTAGGAATGAGGTGACTCTCTAGATAGGGAAATCTCCCTTGATGTAAAACTTGTAGATAAATAATACACATATTATTGTAAGGGAAAATGGAGAGAAAAATGAAACTAAATTATCCTAGAGGAGGTGATACACCAAATTAGTTTATGATTTCCAACCAGTTGCATGTTACATATGAGAATAAGGGACTAACTAGGCATACACTTCTCTAATTTGAATCTTCTCACATTAGTATTTAATTATGATTTTATGGTAAATATTTATGATATGAGTATTAGTAAAGATTTCTATAATTACACTATTGAATAAGCTAACTCACTCAACCTTGACATTTTATAGAACACTTCACATGACCTACAACAAGAAGCTACAAATAAGTGAAAGAATGAGACAACAATTCTAAGGAAACCATAATAATCACTAAGAAAGATCCATAATTAAAGTAAAAACACTATGAATATTCATATAAGAGGTAAAATAAGTGTTATTTATTGATCTAATGGTATGTAAATGAACAGGTCTTCACCATACTCAAATAGAGCATCCTTATAAAGTCTAAAATGGCTAGTTCTTATAGAATTTAAGAGAGATAGGAGAAGATATAAGTCCAAAGGTCACAAGGACACTTTTAAAGATGATAAAATGAGTTAAGTGTGTATTATAAAAGGATCTGAAACTAATCATGAAAATTTAGGAAGCACAAGTGTCACCCCAAGTCATGAAACTCTTGAATTGTGTCATGAAATTCCCTTTGTTGGCTCAAAAAATTGCCTACATGATTTATCCCTATTTTAACATCCAAAAACTAAATATGGATAGGTATAATGATTGGATTTATAGGGAAGGTTTTCATACATTATTTTATATGCATTGGTTGCATTCCTAGTTAACTAAAATCTTATAGAAGTGAGCTATCATTGCTTGCAGTCAAAGAAACTCCTCTTTCACACACATTACACACTTGGCCTCAAATTTGAATTAATTTTACCTTAAAAATAAATAAAAATAATTTAATTAATTTTTTAAATACCATCCATGGACTTAGAAGCATCAGACACACCTTAAAATCAACTTAATTGAAGCGTTTTAACCTTTTCACTATCATAGTCACTATGCTAGTTTTGACTAGCTAAGATGAAGTAACTATTAGGAACACTTAGGAGTTTTTATGAAGAATTAAATTGAAATGGTGAGTTATATTAAGTATTTATCTTCTTCTCAAATTTTATTTCATCTCATGAAACCTCTTGTAACCTACACAATGCATAAAATATTTAAAAAGAGAAAATTTGCACCTTGTCCATATAGGTAGGGTTTCACTAAAGTATATGGGAATGATGTATAGAGATTAATCTATAATTTAAAATAATTTTAAAATAAAATTGGGTCTATTAAAATTCATATCCTTCCCTATTTTCCCAATTGGGTCCTTCCAAGGGTTTCGATCTATTTTACCCTCTTAGCCATTATTCATAGAGATTTCACATTCAAATTTAAATTAAATTCCACAATTTTTTTTTAGTTTAATATGTAACACCTAAAAATTTATTGGACCTCCATGAAAAGCTTTATAGGATATGTGATCAATCAAAGTTACCTTATTGAGCGCTTTTCTCCATTTCCTTAAGCCTAATTTTATCCTTGAGCCCAAAATGGATTTATTTATTATTTATCTAAAAAAATTAGGATTTTACACATATTATGTGACCCTGTAAACATGATAAAATCCATTTTAGTGATCATATAATGCTATAAATGAAGTTGACCCCTGATTTGGATTCTAGGCCTAACCATGCCTCATAAGCCTATCTGCACCTTTGAGGGTTTAGACCTATCTATAAGGATTATCCATTATGAAATTTTTTTCCATATTTTATTAGGTATATTTAAACTTTACACACCTATTTTAAAAGTCTAAAAATCTCTTATCCCATCTTTTATCTCCCTTTCTTAAAGACTACAAAATCTACACATAAAGAGAGTGTCATTTGTCTGAGACAAAACACAGGGCACTTCCCCTATTTGTCCAAAACAAGTAAATTTTTTATGGGATTATTAAAGTTTTATAGGTTATATATACCATTTTTTAGCTGTTTAGTAGTTCATTTTACCCCCAAACTCTTACAAATTCGAAGATAGACTTCCTAGAAAAGAGATTGTGCATAGTGGTTTAAGGATGCAAAATATATGTTACATGCTTAGGTCCCTTTATTTACTTTTTTTCCACTTAAAATAGAATATATAGGTTTTAATTATCCTAATAAATGTGATTTATGTCTGATCATCACTTAAAACTCTTACATAACCTTCCCCATACTTTGCTTAGTCAAGGCTAAGTGTTACCTCTGACTGTGTTTTACTTCAATATACTACACCTATGGTTGTTATTACAAGTAATAGACTTGAAGACAATACATGAGCCCTATTTAAACCTTCCAATATCCTTAATAAATTATTTATACCTATTCATTCATCTTTTATAGTTTAGACCACATCAAAACCCAATCCTTTGGTTCTCTACCCCTCACAGTTAGCTATAACTAACTGTGTGAGGTCTTGTAGGTGATGATAAGGTTTGAAATATAGTATTATAACCTTTTTTAATTAATAATAACTCATAAATGCTCTTTTATATGCCTTTTACCTGATGAGATAGATCAATCATGAAGATAGACTCCATTTTCAACCTTGGGTGCTAGAGTCACCTTGCATCTCCAAATCCTATATGTATACATTTTATGATAGAAAGGAGGCCTGTAGGTAGTGTAGTAAAAAATTAGTATATATTTATGATATTTAGATCATGAATCTTATTTTAAACTATATATGACCATCTAAATGTTAAGGTATGTCCAAATACTACCAATTTGGGTGAAAAAGGTTTCCTTAGGTTCAAAACTATAGGTGATCACTGCCTGAGTTTAGTGCATAAGTGGGCAACTTTAGACCTCCAAATTCTATCTTCCAATAACTATATGCACTCCATATTTTTCATGGATATTTTTATATATGAATAATATAAGACATGATCACCTATATTCATCAAAAGTCCTTGTAACCTTGTTGTATGTCATCAATCAAATGGCGAGGTTCTCTATTTTTACCTTTTAGGGAAAATGGTCCTTGAATAAGTTTTTTCACCTTTGGAGATAATATCCCATCTTATATATCCACTTATCATTCCAAACATGTGTGTCATGATCTCTTTAACACCTTACAACTCCAATAAATTTTCTAACTAGTCTGAATTCCTCCATCAAGGACCCTCAGTTCTCTACCAATACCACTTATAAGTGGACATTATCATGTATAGATAGTAAATAAGAGTTTAGGTAATAGATAGGATATAAATGGTTATGATCAATCTTCGGTTGTATCATTATTTTCCAATTAACTCTTAACATTATAAAATATTTGGATCAACTATCAAATCTCCCATTATAACATGTAATCATCAAGGAGACTCATGTAAATGCATCTGAGTTATGTGTAGGCAGTAAGCATGTAACGTTCCATATACTCAATAAATCTTCCTTCCATGTCAATTGATTTCTCCTCATGGTGTTTAAATGAGACATAAAAAATATTTAAAGATCAAAACAAGTTTCACACCTCATTTTCAACATTGAACCCTTATGTATATGTTAACACAAAAGTACATTCATGGCTGCCTAACTATATATGTTGCTTATGACTACCATCACATACCCTTTGTGTTATTTGGGGTGTCTAATCTGACTTCTAATATAGAAATATGATGAAAAAAAATATTTTTGAGTCTTCATTACTTTATAGATGTGATCAAAGTTCAAACCTCATGATTGTAATTGAGAGTAGGAACAAATTTGACTATGAGTATGACAAGACTAGGTGTTTGATCAAAGTATGGAGTTATGAGACCAAAAATGGAAGAAGGTGGTTATTATGGTATTGAAATATGTAAAACACCATTTCAAATTCATATGAAGCCCTTGTAGAGAATACAACCTTATATAAGTAGTGAACCTAGCTACCATTCCACCTAGAATATCAACTTGCAAACTAAACTAATAAGCCCATGATATCTTTTCCAAACATGAAAATAAGCATGGAAATCATGAGAGGAGAGAGAGTAAAAATCATTTGGAATCAAAATCATCATGTGGATTGTCTAGATTTCTCCAAAATAAAGTAAAACCTATAGGGTGCATATATTAGAAAGAAAATTAGATAGTCTAACTTCTTAGGAATGGTTCATAAGTCACAAACCACCATTAATATACAAAAAACAACATAAAATGGAATTTGACTAAGTTTATAAGACACACCCAGTAGCATTTTTTCCTAAAACCTCTCTTGTTGACAGTACCAAGTACAAAATTGAAGGACATTATTACCTACCAAGCCTAGTGGAAGAAGAAAGAAGCAATTTTATTTATTTATTGAATATTATAATAAAAATGATCAATGGAGTAAGTTTAAATACTACCAAGGGACACTCCTAACTATCCTCAACTATAGGATTATGTATAATTTTTTACACCTCATTAAATGCTCATTTTTTCTAAGAAAACTATTTTTATATGAATAACCTACCACTTTCTAGTTATAAATAGTTAATTAAGACTTATAAAGACACATGGGGAGTGACATCATCCTTTTAAACCTTCACATTTTCCAAAGAGGCCAGACAAGTCATTTAATGCTCTAGTTTGACCCCCAAAATGACTCAAAAAGACATAAATATTGAAAATGACCAAGACCAAGGCTAATGTGACATGAAATGACATCAAATGATATATAATACATCTTATGACATAATATTAGACCCATAAAAAACTTAAAAATAATGTTTTTACCTATAGGGGACCCAATTTGACCTGTAGGGTCAAATTTGGTCAATAGTAACCATGGCTAAGGAAGACACACTATACTAATTTTATTTAGGTTGACCCAACCATATCTATTTATAAAGATCCATTGAAAGACTATCAATTGGATAAAGGGAGATTTATTTAGCATGAATTCCATTGGAAATGGTCATATTACTATATCTATAGTCAATTCATGTTATAACTATGGCTAACTATGGTCTTCCAATAATGATTAGATACCCTACCTTCATGGGTTTTGATTGAAGGATCATGAAATCAACATGGTATTCTAAGGATTATAGGGCGACTAGAATGTTTTCTATGGTTCCTTCAGGTGTAGTAGTAGATTGATCTTCCATTTGGAAAATTTTAGTGGTAGGTTGAAGCCCTATGAGGGATAAAGATTATACTACTTTTACAGTCATTATGTTGATGGAAACACCTAGATCTACAAGCACATTTGGTATGTATTTGTTCCCAATTGTCACATTCATCACAGGACTACCAGGGTCTTCATATTTGGGAACAAGTATGTTTTTTGCTAGTGAATTAGCAATTTTTCTAGTTACCTGAATTGTTTTAGGATATTATTTTTTTCTACCTAGTGATTTGATGCACAATACTTTAATTATTTGGCTAAATTTAGGAATATCATTGATGGATATTAAAAGTGGAATTTCTATCTTCATCTCTCTTAATCTGTGTATCAATTCAAAATCCTCCCTAGGTTTTTCTTCCTTAAGACTCTTAGGAAATAGAACAACATGGGGATCTTGAATTTTGGTTTGTGTGATTGGAGTTTTGGTGGTTTTTTTTTCATTTGGTTCATATATTACAAGTGACTTAGGATTGTTTTCATCATTTGGAATTTTAGTTATGGTAATGGGTGAATATCCTACTACCTTTCTTGACCTGAGCTGAACATTATTGTACTCAATTGAACCACTTACAACACTATTTTATTAATCAACTCCATAAACATGAGTATTTGACCTATTCTTAGGATTTTCCACTAGTTGGGTAGGTAATTTTTATTAGTTAACCTACTGCTCAATTGGTGGTGGACAAGGTTTTGAAGGCATCAAATCTTATTGTGGAGGAGACCTTCTATATGTTTGATATTGTTGATTTAACCATTGAGGTGGTGACTATTGTATATAATGTGGTTGTTGGTTTTATTATTGTGCCTAAGGTTATGAATGATTTTGGGTCATCCCCACATCTATGGCATCCATTATTGAGTACCCCATGTTTGTGGTTGTGGTGGTGGTCCCCACATTTGTGGCGTGAATTGTCTAGCCCATGGTGAAATCCATGGATTGGGGGAAATCTTGTACCAAATTGATTTTTAGATTGGGAGTAATGGTTTCCTTATCTTTGGATAAATTTCACTTCCTCAATTGCATGTACTACTTGGTCTAACTAGTTTCTCATGATAGGAAGATGCTTTCAATTCTTGTTTTCATGGTATAGGTCACAAATACAACATAGCTCTATTTAATGTAAAGGATAATGTTTTACCACATGTTTAAGCATGCATAAAGGATAATATACTGATAATTGTTCAAATTTAGTGGCATTTTATTTTTATTTTAGGCCATCTAATGTGGATGTTAATTGTACTAAAATATTTATTTTGAAATTATCAAATTATTCCATTAATTGGCTAGCTTTAGGTGATTTTCCTAACCCTAATTTCCTTATGCTAAGCCTTATCCTCTAATAGTTAGTACATAATGTTGAAATCTGATGAAAGGTTAACTTGTCAATGCCACCCTTCTCTATTAGGTTTAAGGCATCTTGTGTATCATAATCTAGTCCTTTAAGAAATACTATCTTGATGACCTCCTCTATGAGTTGGTAACCATTTTGTTTATGGAAAAATATAAACCTATCAAGGTAATCTTCTAAGGTTACATTTTCATTTTGTTTGATCTTGAAAAAATATTCTTTTCATTCTTTGACTCTACAATAATCCTAATATTTTTCATGGAGGTTCTATCATTAATACCCAAGCTTATTGGATAGGAAAAATGTATGTCCTATTGAGGATATTTATCAAGGTTTTCTACATGTGCATGTTTGTCTCCCATATTTCTTCCCAAATTTAGTTATCAATACAATCTAATTTATCTTCTTGAGTTCTCAACTTATTGTCTACCTCAAAAGGAGAATCTTCATTGGTGATTATATTTTCTTTTTGTAGAGATTTTGGATCAAATCTAACTATTCTATAAAGGGGTTTTTTTGGATCAATTCTTCCTATAGGGGAAGATGCCCTGAATAGAATTCTTCTTATAGGATCTATTTGTGAGGATGAACCTTTTTCAGGAGAAGAATTAGAAAAAGTTGGTGTATGGGTTTCAATTTCCTTTTTTTCACTTCCTAGATTTTCTAGAAAGGACAAGATACTCTCTTCTTCTTGTTTTATTTAATAATATTTAGAGATAACTATCATTGAGAATTTCTTGGGTGGTTCATAAATCTAAGGAGTCCTCAATTATTTTTTTTGTGTTTTGGGGGTATATGAATGTTTTTTGAATTTTATTATATAACTCTAATATAGGATCTCACTAACACTTATTTATTAATATTCTCTAATAATGGTGCCAAAAATGATAAGATATTGTTATACCTCTAATTTAACAAATCAATGGATTGTTGTCATTTTATACTAGGGCTAGTGTCCAAGGCTATATGAAATGAGATGTTGGATATTTGAGTTTATAGTTCATTATGTGGGGGGTTTACTCTATTATTGTTTTCTAAATCCTAAGGATAATAAATAAGATTCTAATTCTATGTTTTATAAAAGTAAATCTAGAAATTTTTCTTAATTGAAGATGTGTTGTGGCATTCCTTGTTAAAAATATTATTTGGTTTACACCATAAACATACATAAATTAAACATCTAGCATAAGACACCATAATTTCCTCACTCGACTTGCCCAATTGGGTAGGATAGTTTTGTATTTCATAATTTTATAATGTTGATTGTCTATCATCACCTATATTGTTTCTTGACAAATTTTGAATATGGAGATGAGTTAACAAACTTTGCCTCTATGAGAATTAAAAAACATACTTTGTATAAATAAAAATCACTTGAATTAAATTGAAAAAAAACATTGCATTTAATTAATCAAACTTACATTAAAAGGGAAATCACACTTCACATTGAAAGGGAAATCATGTTTTTGTTAAAAGGGAAATCTCCCTTGCATTGAAAGGGAAATCAAACTTTGAAGTAAAATGAAATATATCTAAATCAAAATAAATACACTTTTAAATTATAATCTAAAAATACCAATGTCATAATCATCAAAGAGAAGTGGACCCTTGCTCCGTCCTCAAAATAGGATTAGATTTTACTCAGTAATGGAATAGAATGCTAAATTTTATTAATACTTCATTATCAAAAGGAAAATATACAGATGCATGAAATCATAGTTTAATGTTTCTTCTCTCTATTTTTTTCTCTATTATCTGATTGATTATTTATTATTCTAGAATTACAAGGAGACATACATTTAAATTACATGTCAATGACTATTCTCAGAATACAAAATTTGGTGATCTAAATAGCTAAATCTTCTTATTCAAAATAGAATATCAAGGAATCATATCACATGCTTATAGGGAGGTGTTGGAATTGATTCAAATAATAATATATCAATTAAAACTAATATATAACTAAAGATATTATGTCTTGATTTATAAAATAAAAATACATTTATATCTAGTTCATTTTAGACCATCACTATGAATAGTAATGTCTAAAAGAATTTATCTAAAGAAGGAAAATCTATATATATCTAGTAGATATCTTTGGAGTTACAATTTTGATATGAAGGATATAGCTAGGCATCTTCTAATCATGTCTAGGCATCTTTAGAGCATGGCTAGACAAATATTTGGATCATCTTTAGAGCATCTTCAGCACTACAGATCTTTGGAGCTTGACTAAGGATATTTTAAGCTTAATGTGTTCTTAATCTAGTCTTCAAAACTATTGTCAAAAATATGTTTACAAAAATATTTATTACTTTTCAAAATTATCCTTCCATAGGGATGTATCTTTGTATAAAAAAATGTTCTCATTTTATCCAAGTTAGACACAAATAACAAGATAGAGAATCAATAATGTATCACATATGAATAAAATACAATCTCACTCATTTCATACTTAAATGATACCTTAACTATTAAATGTAATGCAATATATAACCAATAGAAAACACTTATGGATAATTTATATGAGATATAATGAGCTATATAAAATGTTCATCACTCAAGTGTGCACATAGATTAAACACATAAATCAATTATGTAACACCTTCATCTTAATTAAAATTAAGGGTTGAGTATGACCTTTACAAGTATAAAATAAGAATGAAAATAATCCCTTCATTTCAATCAATATAAAGGGTGGAGTATGTTATTTGTAAATATAAAATATAAATGAAAATAAGCCCTTCATCTCAATCATGATGAAGGGTGGTGTATCCTCTCTAAGAGAGCACATGGATCTCAAAGGGGGGCCCTTAATCTTGTTTCCAAGATGAAGGGTGGAGGATAATCCCACTTCATTGATAATTATTTTCATAATCATTGTGATCTCAAGGGTATATCCTTAGGTTCTCAAGATTCCCTTTTGCATGAAGATGTCCTTTGGAGGGGATAAGAAGAAAATTATTAATTGGAAGAGTAATTAAATAGATCAAATACATATTTAATCAATATAATGTGATGAATATATCATTAGACTTAAATTAAGATAGAGAAATTAATTAAGTAGAGAATGATAATTGAATGGACATGAGGGAATTGATCTGATAAATTTCAACTTAACATATAAATTGACCAAGATGTGTGAAATTATGAAGAGTAATTCCATTATGTAATTTGATAGGGAAGTGATAAAATTGGAGTATCTACATTTTCCCCTATTTGATAAGGCATTGAGAGACACAAGTGAAACAATGGATTTTCAAAGAATAAAAATTTATAAAATTGATGATATAAAAAATATTGATGAGAGTTAGTTTTGATGAAATTTTGTTAAAATTTCTAGTGAAATGGGTTCAAACTATTGGAAACTTTTCAATGATGTCATAGAGGTATCTAGGTGAGTGGATGAATGCCTTGGTAGTCTAAGTGATAATAACAAAGAGTGCAATATGTTTGTCCTAGTATTCTTGGTTTATATTTATTTTTGACATGATTTGACATGATTAGGGATGAGTACGAATTATCGAGCATGTGCAAGGGGTCCTCTCAGTGGTTACTGATGATTGGAGAGCTTATGTGTATGAGTGGAATTTACCTGATTCATAATTTTATTCATCTAGGCATAAATGGGTTTGTATCAAAAAAATTTGAGCAAGAATTTTGATGTCATCATATTTACATGTGTGATGATTTCAAGAGCTACTCGATATAAGGATGGATTATCCTATGTGAGGAGATCACATGGTTCAAGTTTTAGATCATGCAACTAAGTGCAATAAAAGTTACTAAGCAAACTTGGTCCCTTAGATAAAAGTAAACTAAGTTCCAATACTTAGTCAATTTACAAAGGAATATCTAATGGTATTTATTTCATTTTATTGAAGATCAATTACACAAAATGAATCTGACCTCAAATACATTATTTGTCTAAGTTTAAGAAAGAGCCAAGTAAGAATTTTGGTGATAGCATATCTCGCATACATAGATGTTTTAGGAATAAATGGTTATATTGGTTTATTCAATATTTTTAATAATTTTTATGGTTAAAATTTGAGAACATGCAAGTGATCAAGGTAAAATATTTGACTATGGAAATTTAGCCTTAGAGGTAGATAGCAATGGTCCCCATACGTAGTCTATTTTAAACAATGTTAAAGATCAAGACCATATGGAGATCTAATGGATCATGTGTGATCATACAATGAAGATATATGGTGTGTGTAGAGTAAAATGAGTCAAATTTTTCATTGGTTAATTAATTTAAATATTGATCTCCTTATAAAAGAATCAACGAAGCATTTTTGTTTTAAGGTGTCAAGAAGTATCAAGGTGAGGACTAGTGTTCAAAGTTTAATATTGAGAAGATTAAAGATCAAGATTATTATAAGATAAAATGGTAAGTGGATGTTCATACATATATATCAATGGTGTGTATTGAGATATATTATTTAAATATGTCTAATTTTTAACATAGATAAAGACTGAGCTATGTATAGGAGATCGATGGAGTGCATTAACTCAAATAATCAAGATGGAGATCTAACAATGAGTGATGAAAGGTAAAAGTCAAGATAGTTAAATTAATATATATGGTTCATTTTTAATCTAAGATTCAAGGACATGAGATGATGATAAGGTTTTTGAAGTTTAATTGTGATCATTGGGATTTGAATATTCAAATTTGCAAAGGAAAAACCAATGCTCTATATTTTGCCTATAAATTTTGATTTAAGATGAATTTCTCAATGGAATAAAAATAAAATTTGTAGAGGACTCCATGAAGTATTCAAATAAATTAGTTAAAATATATTAATATATCTAAAAAATATATAATAGGATCCAAATTTGACTATGTGTTTGACTTTGTCCTACAAGTGATCCAAACAGATTGTTTGATCTTGTTTTTATGTTATTTCCAAATGTCATGATGAATTAGATACTAAGGAGTGTTTTAAACTTCATGTGGATGATATATGTGTTATTTTTAGGTGTGATCAATCTATATTAAGTATTAAAAATTAATAATAAATTTTTTGTGTGTTCATTCATGGTGTTCCTGTACACAAGGCTACTATGTGAGTAGATTGAGCATACGCAAAGGTGAGAAAAGATGACAATAATAATTTAAGGTTGTCAAAGGTGAAATAAGGAGTTAAACCATGTATTTTAAGGTGTTCCTATGTTATTTTTTTGCTTTATGATGTTCTAAAGGGGTGAATATGTCTCCATGAGACCTATAAGAGCTACAAGGGTTTAATTGAAAGGTGTATCTACTTAAGTGTGACCCATAAATGCTATGGTTGACCTATGAATATCTTTCTTAAACTTTGTATTGATGTGAGATAATCATTAAAATTTAAATCAAGTTTAATGGATGACCAAACATCTATTTATCATGAAGGCTTTATATATAGAGAAACCAAAGGAGATGGTTTGTAGGCTTGTGTGAGAGGAGTGAGAGTCAAAGTAAAGAACATAGGAGAGGTCATGTACCCAATGGATAGTTTAAAGAGACATATTATAGTGTGGAAGGAGTGAATGAACATATAGTCATGTTTTTAATGTGGTGATAGATTTGTTGATAACAAGTGAAGAGTGATCCAAAAGGTGCCTTTGGATGCATTGAGTGTATAGAGTTGAAGAGAGTTGATATACTTTGTATCTCCATCATATTGGTAGGAAATTACTGTTATATGTAATTTTATATTCATAGGTTTTATTTTGTCTTCTCAACATCTAAGGGGTTGTATCCTCCTTGAAAGGTGAAACTTACTAAAGGTTTAGTTGTTATGGTAGCTTAGCTAGACAGGTGTAGTAGCTCCTTGTGGGATTGAAGTCTCACTAATATAAGGGATGGTAGTTCCTTTATTAGTTGCTACTATTATAAATTAGTTCTTATTATGATAAGATAATAGTCCAATTTTAGGTTCTAGTGATTTTTCTCCCCCCAAGAGGGTTTCCTACATATGTTATGTGGTATGTGCTTAATCTTACATTGTCTCTCTTGGTCATTGCTATGAATGATGTGTATGATTCATGAATGCTTGTGGTAACCAATTAAATTTTTTGAAAGGTTTGATATTGAATTTAGATTATTTAGGCTCATTGATTCACCCAACTCTTAGTGATTGTACCTCTGATAATTGGTATCAGATCGGGTCTTTTGATAAAGGCTGAACAACTTGAAGGTGATCCATGGTACAATATGGGTAGTCATAAAATTAAATTAGGTTTCTCTAAGCAAGAAATAATGTTTAATGGAACCCATTATGATTTTTGGAGTGAAAATATGAGGATATACATTATGTCCATATGGTTTGATGTATGGAAATATTTTATGGATGGTTACCTTACTCCTAATACTCCTCCATCTAGTGTTAAAGATAAGAAGCTATTTGAGAATAATTCTAATTCAATGAATGCTTTTACTTGTGGTCTTTCATAGATTGAGTTCACCAAGGTAATCCATTATAAATATATTAAATATACATGGGAAAAAATGTAGATCATTCATGAAGGAGATTCAAAGGTTAAGTTGGCAAAGTTGAAAACTCACTAAAGACAATTTTAGAGTCTTAAAATGAAGGAAGAAGATTCTGTGACATGCCTTTTGTAGAAAGTTGATGAGATTGTGAATATCATCAAAGTTCTTGGAGAGAACCTTGAAGAGATTATTCTAATTCAAAAGTTATTAAGGTCTATATCTCTCAAGTTTGATCCAAAAATATTTGTTATAGAATAAAGTAATGATCTTACTCAGTTGAAGATGGATCAATTGCATGGCACCCTTACTACCTATTAGATGAGAGTAAATGATGATATAACACCAAATAATGAAGCAACATTCAAGATAGAAAATAATCCATAGAATAAGTTCCAAGGTAAGAAACCCAAAGAGGATGAGATAATTGACATTGATGAGGATGAAATAATTACTTTGATTATTAGTAAATTTAAAATAAGCTCAAGGAAGTACAAGGATAAATTACCCTTCAAATGTTTCAACTATGGAGAGATAGAACATTTTTATCATAAGTTCCCTCATAAGCATGAAAATAATGATTATTAAGAGCATGGTGAAGGCCAAGATTAAGATAAGATGACATACAAGAAGAAAGGATTCATTAAGTATAATAACAAGAAGAATTTCTTTAAAAAAAAAAGAAGTGTCTTTACACTAAAGAAGATTGCAACTCATCAGATGAGAGTGAAGATAGTGACTCAGAGTATGATAATGAAGATGATGGTCCTATTGAAGATGAAGCTCTATTCATGGTTTAGGAATGAAGTCACTCATATCAAAATGAGTTTAATTGGATTGATTTAGATGTTGATAGAGATGAGGTGGACTATGAGACTGAATTGATGAATGCCCTTAAAGAACTGAAGATTGAGAAGAATATTAACAAGAAGATGAAGTCTCAAATCAAATAATATGAGGATGAATTTAGTGTGTATGAATCAAGAATGAATGAAGATACCAAGGAACATGAAGATATGGTCAATCATCTTAGTTGTCAATAGGAAATTCTATCTACAAGCCTAAAATCCAAAGAAGATGAATGTTCAAGGTATTTAATTTAAAATGAGTCATTGAAATCTGAGTTAGAGAAGACATATAGTAAGGTGAAGTCATTTATGAGATTTCAAAAGAGCTCAAGTGATATAGAAAATAGTTTGAGTGGTCAAAGGCACGCTAGTGATAAAACTAGTCTTAGATATGAGGAAAAACAATAGAATGTAACTCAATACAAGATGAAGACTAATGTGAACAAGGAAAATTATACTTTAAATAAAAATCATTAGACAAGGAATGATGGTGCTCATAGAATGAAGATAACTTAGATCAGATAGCCAAATACCATGAGGTATGCAAGTTTCAATGGTTACTATTACACATGTAATCAATTTGGGCATAGAGTTAGAGAATGCAAGAGACCTATTAGAAATAAGTTTGCATAGAAATATGATGGGGTCATTATTCAATAAGTGTGAAAAAATTTTAGTTATTCAATTATCTTGATGAGGGATACTTTTCTAAGTAGTGTCCAAATAAGGTAAGGTAAGGTGAGTCTTTTTTAAAAGAAAGAGTTTGTTTCAATTTTTATGACATAGGACACATTACAATATTTTTTCCATATCAAGTAGGAAAATTTGAGTCCACTTAAAAAATAATGGTTTCCTACAACTGTGACAAGATTGGTCACATTGATAGATTTTACAAGCAAAGGTCATCAAGTCAAAATGAGTTCAATAAGGTCCTAAAGTGTAAGGAAGAAGGAAATTTAACTCATGGAAACCAAAGGTGGTAAGTATGAGTCATGGTGGATCTATTGGTCAATGTAATTTGTTTTCTATGGTGGAGAATGATATATAAGTTAAAGAATGTCAAGGGCTCTCATTGTTTAATCATATTGTGGATAAAGAGACCAAGATCAAGGAGAGGACCAAGGTAATGGTTTAGGCTAGTTCTAAGGTGAGTATGGATCCAAGTGGACATCCTATTATTTCTAAGCATGTATCATGCAAAGAACATTAATTTTTAGTACCTAATGATGAGGTTCCTAACTACAAAGTGAATTCTTTAGATAAGAAAGTATGTCATGAATCTATGTTATATTCATGTATTATCAATACAATCTTAGAAGAAAAGGAGAATATTATAGTGGATGATCATGTTGTTTCATTTAATCCTGAGAAGAAGAATAAGGACTATAAGTATCAAATGACCAAGGAGGGGAAGGAATATGAGGAGTTGTGGGCAATACCTAGTTTTACATTTATCAAGGACATTGTGAACTAGGGTGTCTTTGCCTATGCTTCTTAAGAGACATCTTTCTTGTGGAGAATCAATTTTATGTGCTAAATATCATAATTCCAATTAGATAAGGTCATTAATTAAAGGGGGAAAATAAGTTCATGAGCTTGTTCTAGAGATTTATCAAAGAGCTATTATATAGGATCAGAATGGGTGTTTCCAAGTGGCTTAATGAGATTGACAGAATGTCAAGAATATTTTGGTGCTCAAAAAGGTCTATGCACTTCTTTGTGATATGTTCTAACTAGTTTTGTGTCTTGATGATCCTATTTGTGCTTTTTTGGAGGTTTTATGTGCTCTTAGGTTTAACTATCTTGTTGCAGGTCAAAATCCATGGTATAGGAAGTTAAGGTTCCCAAAGGTATAGAAGATCAAATCTTAGTAGATAAGTGTGTGATGGTTGTCTCCAGGTGTACAATAAGTTTTAGATATAGGCATTTACTAGGAGGTTTTTTGACTCTATTTGTTTTGATATTTTATGGTTTTGAGCTATGATAAAAAAGTGGTTTTCATTATTATTTAAAGTCTAAAGATTCTTAATAGGTTGAATGGGACAAATGGGTTGTCAAATAAAGATTCATAGAGATCTGAAGGTTTTGGGTTTTAAAATTATTCATTTTTTTGTCAAGATAGAAGCTTAATTGGATATAAGGTTTATGAATGAAGTATGTTGCAAGTGATGAGATAGGTTATAGGAATTGGTGTGGTTGAGGGGTCATATGATAGTGCTCTATATATGAATTTTTAGGTCTTGATAATGTGTCTACTAAATTTTTTGGGATCTTCAATTTCTAGGTAGGGCTACAAGGAGACTAAACATGCCTTTTAAGAAAAAGAGTGTTTTTTTGTTCATTTTCTCAAAAATATCAAGTAATGAGTGTTTTAAGGATATTTCTTAGGTTTTTTATAGAATGTTTCTCATTTTATGAGTGGTATGAATTTCTATTGGTGGTCCTTGTGATAACTTGAGATAGAAGGCTAGTAAGCTTGTATGGTGGTTCTTCATGGTGTGCAGAGATATGAAGATGTTTAGGAGTGAAATTGATCAAAAATTTTAGGGGGAGTCCCTCTCATATGTTTCTTGGTGAGTTATATTAGATTTCAATATTTTTTATGTGTTCTTTCTTCATTAGTTGCAGTGCTTGGTTAAAGAGAGTGTTGGCATGTAGCAAGAGGATGTTGTCAAGGAAAGAAGAGGTAGGTTTAAGCTAAGGGGATTTTGTAATATATTTATAATATGGAATTATCCTATTGGTATTTTTAGTTCCTTAAGATCATTTGGTTCTCACTTTATCATTATGTCAAAGCAAAAGAAAGTTCTTACTCTGAGAGTGCTTGAAGAGAGAAAAGGAAGATGAGATATATATTTATATATGATGGTTGTTGACATCAATGAAAAAGGGTGATATTTTTGGAGAGTTTTCAATGATGTCATGGAGGTGTATAGATGAGTGGATGAAGTGCCTTGATAGTCTAAGTGAAAATGACAAAGTGTACAATATGTTTATCTTATTATGCTTGGTTGATATTCAATTTTGGCATGGTTTGAGATTATTAGGGATGATTATAAAGTATTGAGCATGTGAAATGGGTCCTATAAATGGTCAAGGATTATTTTATAACTTGTGTGCATGAGTGTAATTCACTTGGTTCTTCATTTTTTTCATTTAAGAATAAATGGGTCTATAGCAAAAAACTCTGAGGAAGAATTTTAATGTCATCATATATCACAAGTGTGAGGGATCCAAGAGCTTCATAATATAAGGATGTATTATCCTATGTGAGGAGATCACATGGTTCATGTTTTATATCATGAGACTAAGCACAACTAAAGTTACTAAGGTGCAAAGTTCATCCTTCAGACAAAAGTGAACTAAGTTCCAACACTTAGTCAATTTGTAAAGGTACATCTAATAGTCTATGTTTCATTACATATAATATCGATGGCACAAAATGAATTTGAGTTCAAATAATTTATTTTTTGAAGTTTATTAAAGTGATGAGTAAACAGTTTGGTGATGGCATAACTCACATACATGGATGTTACAGGAAAATATGGTCATATGTGTTTGTTTAGTATTTTTCCTAGTTTATATGGTTCAAATTTGAGAACATGAATTTAAGTGAGGTAAAATATATTACTGTGTAAAGTTGTTCTTCCATGTAGATATCAATGGTCCCCATAATTTATTTTGCATGATGTTAAAGATTAGGACTAGATAGGGATCTAATGGCTCATGGGTTATTATATAGTGAAGATCTATGGTGCATGTTAAGTAAAATGATTCAAAGTGTTCATTTTTAAAAAAATTTAAAGATAAATCTCCTTACAAAAGAATTAATGGAGCATGTTACTTCTAAGGTGTCAGGAAGATACAAAATAAGGATAAGTGTTCAAAGTTTAACATTGAGTACAGGTAAAGATCAAGATTCTTATAAGATATAATAGTGAGTATATGTTCATACATATATAGATCAATGGTGTGTATTGAGTTAGATGATTTCAATATGTCCATTTTTTAACATAAACAAAAACTGGGCTACATATAGGAGATAAATTGAGTGTATTAAGTCAAATAGACAAGATGAAGATATAATGATGAGAGATGAAAGGTAAAGGTTAATATAGTTCAAATAAGATTGATGGTGCATGTTTAATCTAGGATTTGAGGACATGAGATGAGGACAAGGTGTTTGAAGTTTAACTATGGCTGTTGGGATTTGAATATTTAAATTTACAAAGAAAAAACTAGTGCTCTATATTTTGCTTATAAATTTTGATCCAGGACAAATTTATTGGAGTAAAAATAAAAGTTTTAGAGGACTCCATGGAATATCTAAAAAACCTAGTTATAATATTTTAATGTATGTAGAGACAACGATATTAATCTCAAAATTGTATTGTGTGTTTGACTGTGTCCTGCAAGTGACCTAAGAAGATTGTTTGAGCTTGTTTTGATGTTGTTTCAATATCTAAAGATGAATTAGATATTAGAGAGTGATTTATACTTCATCATGATTATATGTGTGGTATTTAGAGGTCTAATAAATATATGTTGAGTATGAACAATTGCTAAGAAGTTGTCTATGTGTTCATTCATGGTGTTCTTGTGTATAAGGCTATTATATGAGTAGATTGAGCATATGTATAAGTGAGTAGAGATGAATATAATAATTTATGGATGTTTAAGGGGACATAAGGAGTGGATCCATGTATTTGAAATTAGTATTATGTTCTTTTTGTTCTCGATGATGTGCTAAATGGGTGAATGGGTCTCCATGAGACCTATAAGAGTTACAAGGGCCTAATTGAAAGGTGAATCTTCTTAAGGGAGACACATAGATTCTATGGCTGATCTATGAAGATTTTTTTTGAGCCATGTCTAGATGTGACAAAATCCTTAAGGGTTAATACAAGTCTAATGGATGACCAAGAAGTTTTTTATCATGAAGGCTCCATATATAGAGAAACCAAAGGAGATGGTTTCTAGGCTTATGTGAGAGGAGTGAGCATTGAAGTGAAGAAGAGAGGAGAGGTAGTGTTCCTAGTGGATGAGTTTAAGATATATATTAGAGTGTGGAGTGCATGAATTACCATCTATTCATGTTGTTAATGTGGTGACAAATTTTTTTTTAGAAGTGAAGAGTGATCCAAAGGGTGGCTCTAGATGCATTGAGTGTGTAGAGTTGATGAGACTTGATATAATTTTTATATCCATCAAATTGATAAGAAATCAATGTTCTAGGAGATGTTATATTCATAGGTGGTGTTGTGGATACTTAACATCTAAGGGGTTTGAGCCTCATTGTAAGGTGAAACTTGTTAAAGGTCTAGTTATTGTGGTAGTTTAGATAAACAGGTGTAGTGGCTCCTTGTGGGATTGTAGTCTCACTAAAATAAGGGATGTTAGTTCCTTGATCAGTTTTTTATGGTCTAAATTGGTTCCTTTTATTATAGGATTATAGTTAAATTATAGGTTCTAGTGGGGTTTCTCACCCAAAAGGGTTTCCCACATATGTCATATGTTATGTGTTTGATCTTGTATTGTCTCTCTTGTTCTTTTCTATGAATGAAGTGTATATTTCATGAATGCTTATGGTAGCTGGTTAATAGTTTTCAAAGGTTTGAAATTGAATTTGGATTATCTTGGTGCACTAATTTATTTCCCCTCTTAGTGATTGTACCTCTAACACAAGCTAGCCATAAATAATTATTGGTTAAGCCATGGATACCCCATCAAGTAGATAACCAATAAAATTTTGGATGACTGAACCCTTGAAATGATGTATAAATAATATATGAGGAGAAAAAATTAAAGAGATAGGGTAAAATGGATGAAAAATAGAGACCAGGTAAAAAGTAACCCTTGTTAGAAGAAAGAAATAGCAAAATGGGGGGAAATAGTTTAAATAAAAGGTTATATATTCACCTTAGGGTAGAAAATAGTTCATTTTTACCCTTTCATTTGAAAAATTAGCCTTGAAATTTTTTTCATGAGAGATTGATACAAAATGCCATGTTGAGGATGATCGAGATCACTTCCAAAGGGGGTAGAGAAATTTCTCAATAGGGAGAGAACAAAGATGGTTCTGTTAGACACAATCATAGTCATAGTTGACTAGATTGGAGACATTGTACCTTATATTTTTATCTATGTACTTGATTTATTCATTATGCACTATGTTAATCTGAGTTGTACTTGTACTCTCCATTTTTATATACATGCCCCATTTGATCTATATAGACATTTATCATTTATATATATGGTATTTTTGATATTTTTTGTTATCTCATGTGTTTATATATTTTATTTACTTATGTCTCTTGCTCATACATTATATATGATTTTTTATGCTCTTGATATTAATTTTTTCTCCTATTTAACTTTTGATGTGATAGATAGACTTTAAAATCATGAAGCTTGTTAGTCTTTGATGATTAGATCTATTAGATAAAGATGTATTTTATTATTTTCATTAACATGGTAACCATTGTAAAGATTGATTTTATATTTCATGTGATAATATGCATCATAATCTAGGAAGGATCATGATAGCATTCATTTATCCTGGAATGTGTAATAAGTTGAATTCAAAATAAAAAAGTATACAAGTTAAAAATATAAATGGATAATCAAGTTTTCAAATGTATAACATGATGTATTTAAATTAATATAATTTAGATACAAGTGTTCACCACTCAAAATCATGATATGAGTAATCAAGTCTTAAATGAGAAACATATTGTACTAAATTAAGGCAGTTGAGTAACAAAAAATGCATGACTAAGTAAATTATTAATCCATAAAATCAATCTCAAAGACATTCACTCACATCTAAACATATTGATTAAGAAACTAAGATTCATAAGGGAATCAAAATGTAACAAGCTAAGAATATAAGAAATCAGTAAACATTCCATTCAAAAAAGTTAGTGTGTGACAATAAGGTGTTACTATTTGGGACCAAAGGTATGAAAAAATAATCATGATCAAAGGGGGAAATACAATAAAAATAAGTAAGTGGCTGAGAAATATCTAGATGCCCTAAGAAAGTTGGTGTTGCCTACATAGTTCTATGGACATTGAATCTAACATGAACTTTATGCCAAATGTTGATCTCCTAAGGAAATTGGGAGTGAAAAACATTTATGACAAATAAAGAGATTCTATGACATAAAATACATAGGAATAAGTTCACAAAATGGTGAGAGAAAATAATTCAATAAACTTATGAAGATAATAAGATATATGGTCAAAAATATTAAGAACATGTGATAAGGGATGGCCAAGTTAACTTTAGAAAATTGAGTGCTACCTAAATATTCCTATTAGGACCTTGAGCTATTGTAATTCAATATAAAATGGACATAAAAAAATAAAAGTATGATCAAGGACAAGAATGAACAATGTGAGAAGAATAGTTAAGCTCATAAAATGGTGAGAGAATGAAATATGAACATGAAAAATGACAAAACATGAAGATAATCTTGTAAAATGGTGATATTATAGAGTTAATCTCATAAAATGATGAGAGTGTGGAAATGATAAGCTCACAAAATGTCAAGAGTGTGTAAATTTGGTTCCACTTTTAGAAACATTTTTAATCATGAGGACATGAAAATCACCAATAAGATATGTCAAAATTTTCCCTCTCTATATGAATAACTAGAAACTAATATTTATCTCTAGGAGAATAAATAATCAAATATGAAAAATTATATATGGGTACCTTGTGGGAAAGAAAACCACTACCTAAGATTTTCTGCACTTTTTAATGTTTAGTGTTTTTGAAAAATATTGACCTTTTAAGGATTTTTGGAATATTCAAAATTTTAGGGATTTTTAAAATAGGATATAAACAAGGTTATTTTGACTAGATAATAGACATACGAGAAATGGGAAATGACAAATCTAAAAAAACCTATCAATTGAAAAAGTACTCATGAACATAATTCCTTAATATGAATAGGAGACATGAACAAGGGAATGATCATACATGAATGATTATATGGAAACCATTCAATATAAATAGGTAATATGACTCAAATTATTCCTTGTATGGAGGAAAGTAGACATAAATTTTTAATAACTCAAGAGAACCATAATAGTATTACAAGCTAAAAGATTACAAATTTCCATATCTATAATAAAAGGCCCCAAGCATGAGTGAATAGAGATGATTTAGACACCATATAATAGAGATTACCATAATTAGGAACATATATAATCCATAATAGGATAATTTAATCATAAAAATGCTTAAGATGCATAATATTCTTTGGCTCATCAAAATCATCACCCTATGGAGTAGCTAACTTATATGCACCTGATCCATATTTTACTATGATAATGAAGGAACCCAACTAATTTGGTTCAAACTTACCTTTCCTTTTCCATTTATAATTTTTATTCTTTTTATTTTCTTTTATCACAATATCACCAAGCTCAAATTCTCAAGAAATGATGCTCTTGTTATAACCCTAGCATAGCTAACTTTGATAATCCTTCAAGTGATTTATGGTGGCTATCCATTTCTCATCTAGAAGTTTCAATTATTCTAATCTTCCCACTTTGTAGTCTTATTCATCAATAACACCTTGAAATGAAATACATAATGAGGGTAGCTCAAACTGAAAATGAAAAATTTCTTCAAATCCATAAACCAAGGAATAAGGATTTGCATCAATAAGAGCAAGAGCATTGGTACGATATGACCATAAGATTGTAAATATTTTCATGTTCCAATATTGTTCATAAATATTATCCATTTTATTCTTAATTTTGATCATAGTCTTATTAGAATATTTGGCCTATTCATTACTTTGTGGTTAGTATGGAGTCAATAACTTGTGAATGATATGAAATTCAAAATAGAGAGCAACATCTTTATTTTTGAAGGATCCACCATTATCATATATAATGGTGATGGAATGGCATAGATATAGATGATATTATTTATAATGAACTTTGAAATTTGATTACCATTAATATAGTTTAGAGGGATTACCTCTACCCACTTTATGAAATAATCAATTGTAGTAAAGATATGCTTATGACCATCACAATAAGTAGGGCTGATATTTCCAATGAGATCAAGTCCTTGAATAAAGAATCATAACAATTTATGTGCATTGGATTGAACATGCATAATATCATCATGTTGTTGACATGTAAAACATTTCTTAAACAATTCACATGCATCTACATCTATAGTACGCTAATAATATCTAGTACGAATAAGATTTTTAACTAAGTCAAAATTTCTAGTATGTGTGGCACAAAATAATTCATGAACTTATCTTATCCTAATTTATATTCTCTCATATTTAGATAATGAATTAGATTTTATTCATAGCCTCTATGATATAGTGTGTTTCCATGGTTGGTATAGTGGTAAGTATTATGAATAAATGACTTGGTTTGATTTAGGGATAAGTTAGGGGAATGATTTTATCTTGGAGATTTGAATAGATATTAGAATACCAAGGAGAATTGGGATAAAAAATGACACAAATCATCTCAAAATCTAAATAATTATGTTCTAGAAAAAGAAGGTTATCAATTAGAAACTAGTATTGTGTGATAGTTGAAGTAATTTCAATCATAGATCCAATAGTATCCATAACATCATTAGATCTATTATTTTTTCTAGGAATCTATTCAAACTAGATGAATTTGAATTTGAGTTTAAGCTCATCCAACAAACTTTTATAGGTACTAAATCCTTATCTTTATTTTGGTATTGATTAATTACTTGATATATAATGAGATAATAATCTCCATAGACTTGTATATTTTAAATATTCTACTATAACTTCAACATGAATTACATCTAACAAAGTTTCATATTCAAAAATGTTATTTATACGTAAGAAGCTAATGCAAAAATCCTTAAGAAATTATCACCTTACAACATGATAAAAAGTATTCTAATGCCTGATCCATGAGATTTGAAAGAGATATAAAAATAGATTTTCATTCTTGTAGTTCAATTAGGCTCATAATAGAGTCATCTAGAAAGTACATTATCATTAGAGTAAAATATTAAATAGGATCTTTCACAAATTGGTCTACTATTGCTTAACATTTTATAACTTTTTGATGTGTGTATTTTATGTCAAATTCACTTAGTAACATTAACCATTTATCCATATGAACAATTAAATATTATTATTCTAATAGAACTTTGACAAGTATATCTTAGTAATCAATAGTGTTTTCTTATTCAACATGTAATGTCTTATATTTTTAGTAGAAAATACTAATGCAAGATAAGATTTTTCCATCTACTTATAGTTTTGCTCATAAGATACCAATGTTCAGCTCAAATAATATAAGGCTCTTTCATTTCCATGATCATCATGTTGAGATAGGAGTCCTTGAGGGCACTGATAGTTACAAAAATGTATAATAAAAAAGGCTTTCCTAGTATGGGAGGAACAAGTACATGAGAATGTACCAAATATTAATTGAGGTACTCAAATTCTTCTTGACATTATTCATTCCATTTAAAAGTAATATCCTTTTTCATAATATGGGTAAAAAGGTGACAATGATTAGCTAGCTGAGAAATGAAATGTTGAATGGCTTGGATCATTCCTTGAAGACTACAAAGCTAATTCAAATTTGTAGGATGCAATATTTTTTTAATTGGCTAGATCAAATCCAATGCCTCTATGAGACATAATTAAGCGTAATTATTTTATAGATGTAACCCCAAAGATACACTTCGTAGGGTTCATATTAACATGGTATTCATGGAGCCTTTCAAATATTTTATGTAATATTGTTGAGTGTTATACATGAGTATTTGATTTTTATAGAATGTCATCAACATAATTTTCCATAATGTTGTGCATAAGATCATGAAATATGACTATCATTTATATTTGATAAGTGGCATCAGTATTCTTCAATACATATGGTATGACTTGGTAAAAAAGTGATCCTTATGGAGTAGTGAATGCCATTTTATGCTCCTGAGAAATAGTATTTCAGGAGCATTTGATCTAGTTATATCCCAAAAACCCATGCATGAGAAATAGTATTTCATAGCTTTTTGTTGAGTCCATAATCATGTCTATATTTGGCAATAGGAAATCATATTTTTTAAAATCCTTATTTAAGTCCTAAAATTTTGTACATATGTGAATTCCTACTAGCTTCTTGCTGATTGGTACTACATTAGAAATCTAATCTACATATGGAACAAATTTGATAAAACCTACTACCAATAATTTTTCTAGTTCTACTTTGACTAATAGATAAATCCATGGATGCATATTAATTAACTTTTGTTTGATTATTTTTTCATGTGGATGCATGACCAAGTGATGTATAACTAATGTTGGTCTAGACCTAGTATATATGAATAACCCTAGACAAATATATCAATGAATTTTATGAGAAGAATAATGAGTAATTCACATTCCTCTATAGTGAGGGACATACCAATAATTATTAACTAAGACCAATGTTGACCTTTTTTGTATATTCCACAAAAAGTGTGGAACCATAATATATAATAGGAGGAATATAAGATAATTGATTATCAAACTCATAATGTGAACTTTCAAATAGACCCATATAAGAGGAATCATAAGCATTTCCTTCAGATAAATGCTAATGAGCTATTAAGTGTGGATCCTCTAGAACCATATGCTAAAACTCCTCATGATCTTTAGGCTTGATTTTTATACTGAATGATAGGCATGGATTTATGGACACCTAGGATTCCTATGAAGGAAAGCAAAATTATCCATCCAATGGTGCTTGAGATAGGTTTTCACCAAAGACCAAATAATGTTTCTTTTATTTTACCCTGATCTAAAAGTGCCTCAAAATGGTTTTCACTGATAGATCTCAATGTTTCATTTTTATTTTGACTAAGGTAATTTGACTTCTCCCCAAAGTGGGCCATAGGTTTCAAAGTGTAAACCAAGCCTTGCTTATGATCACCTTAAGGTATTCCCACTCTTAAGCCCATAAATTAAACAATAGATTCTTCATTTTCAAATGTATCAATAATGAGATTTTTATCTTGCTTGTACCAATCAATAAGGTTGAGATAATGGAGAGTGAGGGGAATAGTAGGAACATTGGAAATGGTGAAGACATAATGTGTTTCAAATAGGTTAGTGTGTAGTAATCTCATCTTAAATACTATAAAAATATTATATGTTAGTATTGGGAACATCATCTTTCAATGCACAGGGTATATCCTTTGGGTGATATGTGGGTACAATCTTAGGATTGTATCCAATACCTTGCTTCTTGTCATGTTTTATAAGTATGATAGGATCTACTCTACCTTTCTCTCTTTCCATCAATCCTTTGCCTTTTTAATCATTATGAGCCATGATTTTATTAGGGACATGATAAATTTTTCTCTAAAAGATAGAATCTAGACCATCATTGTTTAGCAATGATTCATCTTCTATTTTCAAATCTTCTTGATTGAAAACTCTTCCTATAACAAATAAAAGAGGTTTGGTAAGAGAATATGTTAGGAATACCATAGGATAGGAAATCTTGGTAGTTTAGACACATGAAAAACATATTGTATATTATATGTTCCCACATCTTTATCATCAATGTTGACATAAGAGAATTTTGAAAAGTATTTAGAAGAAGAAGCAATGAGAGTATTAGGATCCACATAATTAGTATACATTAATTAGATACTACATGTTTATCATTTTTAATTGGACTGGTAACACTTGAAAAATAAGTATAATGGTGACCTTCTTCTAAATGTTTATAAAATTGGTAAGGTTGTAAATCTACAAGAATAGCTACATCCATTATAGCATAAGGGAACTTAATGAATTGGTGTAGAGTAGAAGTCATTGTATGTATCTCATGAATCCAAAAATGAACAAGAATAAGATGTATGGTAAGTCTAAATCAATTACATGATAAATTTATTTTGGATAACTAACCCTACCATAATAGGCAAGGAAATGATACCAACTGATTTTCACTCTGTGTTGTTATATCCTTTGATAGTAATGGTGTCATTATTTAAATCCACTAAAGCATATCCTAGTTATATTACTAACTTCAATGGAATAATATTATACCTAATAAAATATATATCATCACTCTCTTGATCTTATGATGTGTGATTTTGAAATTTATATAACAATAATTAATGTGATAATCCCCAAAATATAATATATCATTTTAGTCAAATACCAATTCTTGCCTAGGAAAAAAATGTCTAAATATTTCTTGAAATTTATCTAATGGAATATTGCTTGGCACTTAATATTGAATAAAAATCTCATACAATAAATATTTGTGTAATTGATAATTACATAATAGATATAAAATATAAATATGTATTGGCATTTTGTTTAGCTAATCTACAAGGTAATATTACTTCTTAATAAGAGGCACATACTTGGATTTTGACTGAATTTAAATAGGGATGTGAATTTTGATCATTAAAAGGAACATACCCTTGAATGGTAATATTGGTATGTCAAGTTGTGGTAACAAAATATTAATTAGGAATATAAATACCATAATAAAAGGGTCTTAGATCAATAAATTGAGGATGAGATCATAAGAAGGAAATCCTAAATTAGATGGACCGTATTCTAGAATAGAAGGATTTGATTTTTGGAAATTATAGTTAAAAATATAGGGATTGATAGTATTATTATAAATATGATGTTCTATAATTCATCCCAATTTATTGTAATCATAAAGAGTGGCACAGTAATCAACATTATTAGTTTGAGACCCTTGATTTTGATTACAATTGTTAGTCATCTTTTTCTCATTTTTATCAATATTATACCAAGGGAATGGATTTTTTATATTCTCATGTTTTTTCAATTGTTAGAATGTGATGTATTATTCATGTCTATTTATCCTCTTTCAATCATATATTATACAATATTTTGAAGTTGTGCAAAATGGTGGATTTAATACCCTTTAATTCTATGATATTCATAATACTTGTTAACCCTATACCAATCCAATTTAGGTTGAGACTCATCAAAAGGTTTGGTGTTCAACCATCCAATAATATTTAAATCCATAATTTTAAAATACACACTATCAATAGGCTCCCCCAATTTAGAAAATGGGCATTGATTAAACTACTCTCTCATAAGAGGCTATCTTTGCTAATTGAATTGGTTACAACTGAGCCACTTTCTACATTCATTATGTTTGAACTATTTGTATGTGTCTTGCCTCTGTAACTCTATTACCCACTATATTTTTATTATGGTTGAAATTCTTGGGCTTATCTACCACATTTTATATATTGGACCTTAAATCTTAGTTCTAGTTATGATTCTGATTGGAACATTAACTTGGATTTTGATTTGAATAATAAATTTTAATTGATCCTCTATCTATCAATGCTCTTTCTATTTTAACCACTTTTATGATAACATCATCAAAAGTTTCTATAAATTTTAATTTGATATTGAGAGAAAGATGAGAATTTAGATTTTACATGAAGATATTGGTCAACTCAATGTCTAGTAGTGTATGTGTACATATACTAGTTAGTGCATGCCATCTCTAAAGATAAGTAGAAAAATTTTCCCTTGAATTTTCCTTGATTACACATAAACACACCATATTTGATTCATGTTCTATGCCATGTGAATTTTTTTTGACAAACTTGTTATATAAGTAATCAAAATTTGGAACCAAATTATTTGGTAGATGTGTGAACCACTCAAATTTAGTTCTAATTTAACTCCATGTGTATAGACAAAGTAAGATGTTTATCTCATAACTAACCTCCTGATAAGCCATAAAAAACAAACTCAAATGCTCTCTTGGATATCCTTTTCATTTATATTTATCAAATTTTAGAATATCAAAATGATATGGAAAATGTATATTGAAAATCCTTTAATAAAATGGGTATGAACATATCTGATCCATCTTATATTTTCTATTCTATTTTCTAGATTATAATCCTGATATGGTATCTTTGATTGCTTCTAATTACTGAATGAGGAGAATATTTTGGTAAATAGGTTGAATATTATAATATTGAGCATGGCATTAAGGATTAGAGGGAATTTGGTGTTGATTTATATTGGAATAAGGAATCATAACATGTCATTGTAGTAGACGACATTAGAATTGATTAAGGTTAGACTATCAGATGGAAATATTTGGTTGTATAGGAGGAATTTGTGTTTTATTTTATCTTAAGTAATGCTAATTAATCAGTTGGATTTTTTTTCTTATTATATAGGACTTGAATAACATTATAATTACCTCTAAACATATTAGATTTAAGAAGCTATGAACTTTATGGAATAGTTTGTGGCTCAATGGGAATATGTTGTAAAGGAATTTTCTCAGATGATTTCACAATATTGGACTTGCATGATACTTTATGGGGATTAGATAATTTTTCAATTTCTTCCAAAATAGATTGTGAAGACTCTTCAAGTACCTTTTTATTAGGAGTCATGGATTTGTTGACATGAAGAAATGAATAAACTATGGGATCCTTTTATTTTTATTTAATTTGAGACTCATCAATTGGATTAAGTATCAATGTACGAAGGCTACTATATACTTAGATTATTTGAATTTTATGAAAATAATAAGGGATATTGTGGACATAGAGTCAAGTAATTCTTTTCCTATTCTTGATGTCTATAGATTTGTTGAGGATTAAACCTCTTTGGGATTATGGCCAGATGATTGTGTATCATCAATCCATTATATAATTATGACATGGTTAGGATTAAGTTGTGTTAATTATACTATATATATAATCTCTATATAAAAATCATCAAGGAATTTGGTTCCCATCTCTAATAGATGAAAAATACTATTATCTATATCAATATATAACTAGTTCTCAAAGTAGGTTCTAGGTGCATCATAAAGAGGTAGATCTTATTTATATTGTATTTAACATCCAGGTCTTCTTGATTTTGAGAATGATCATCCTCATACAATGGTTGGTCATATTATAATTACACAAAGGGTTCGGTTTGATTTTGGATCCAATCATCCTCATAAGTGTCATTATAGGCCATACCACTTTGAGTGTGATGAGGAATTATTGGAATCAAATGTTGGAATAGACTCTATATTAGAAAGATGTATTTTTTAAAAATACAATAGGAAACTTATCTAGAAATAACAAGACTTTAAATTTATTTGACCAAAATAATAGACACCACAATACTACAATTTCACACAAGAAAATAAGTACAAAGGGTATGCATTTTGAACAAGGTATAAATGGAATATATTTGACTTAGATACATAGATAGAGTAACGATATGATTTCACACAAGAATAAGGGTATGAAATGTAAATTTTTTGACCAAGGTAAATGGAACATGATTTGACTAAAGAAACATACATAGTAATGTTGCTATTTCACACAATAAAAGGGTATGAAACATAAAAGTTTTAACCAAGGTAAAATGGAACATGATTTGAGCAAAGAAATGGATAGAGTAACTTTAATATTTCATACAAGACAAAGGTATGAAACATAAATGTTTCTGACTAAGGTAAAATGAGACAAATTTAACCAAAGAAATGAACAAAGCAATGCCTTTTAGTATAAGTATAATGTAACATTGTTTGACCAAAGAATAACTCAACTAATCTTTTCCTATGATAAAAACTATAAAATAACATAGGCATAGGGGAAAACCATTTATCTTTTTGATATACTTGATTTTGAGAGGATAAAATTTAAGATTCTTTAAAATTAATTATTTATTTCAAGTTATTGGTAGTATTTTTAAACCCCCCTCTTTCAAAATTTTATATGTAAAAGGAAATATTTGGGATATTTTAACATTTTCATCCCTACATTAGTGATAATTCTATGGTAAAAAGGTTTCTATCCTAAATTCTTTATTGGCAAAACTAGTTGTTCCCAATATACCTTATAGTATATGGGCACTTTAAAACTTTCTATAAATGAATTCAAACTACCTATATTGTTATGAAAGGATATTATCCATTTCACAAAAAAATCATACATGTATTTCTTAGTGAATTTTGATGTTTAGACTATACCTGACCTAAGACCTCTTTCATTTGGTTAGGCTAACTACTTAGCCACTATCCCAACCATTTAACATGCTCAATTTGTATATTCCACTAGATAAGTGGGCTTGGTATGATGTTTGGAGATGAAACCACAACTCAAACACCACCTAAGAGACTTGTGATGAGGTGATGAAATCCCACTCACTAAGTGAAAAGAAAAAGGAAGGTAATGGTATTATAATTTGTAGGATCCTACTAAGGTCAATCAAAGGGAATAATAAGAAAATATTTGAGATTTAAAAAATAGAATTTTTATGTTTTTGAGTTACCCAAAAGGGGATAGAATTCACATAAAATATCCCAAAAATACACATAATAAAGAATAAGATATAAATAATACTTGCATGAAATGAGAGAATTTTGACAAATAATTAAATGTTCTTTTTAAAACCCAAAACAAAATGTGAATTAAAAACATGATTTTTATGAATAGATCAACCCCTTTTTGTAAATTATAAGCAAATAACATGAGTAATTTTGCTTAGGGGTCTTTGACAAGTGAATGAGACTAATTTTTGTAGGATATTTTCAACTCTTAGGTTTTCACACAAGTATTTTTTTCAAAACATAGAAAAATTTCATTATTTTTAAGAACCTACATAGAAACAAATAGAACAAATAAAAATAGACAAAGACTATTTCTCCAATTAATAGGGTGATTTAACCAATTATCAGCACAATTTTTCTAAGGATATGACATATTTATTAAACCAATAGAAAATTTTGATAAATAGATAAACAATTTCATTATTTATATAAACCTACACAAAGACCAAATAGAACACATAAAATTAAACAAGGACAATTTCGTCAATTATTAGAGATGATTTCATCAATTATCACAACAATTTCACTAAAGAAATAATAAATTCTCCAATGAATAAAGTATCAAACCTGAACACTTTCACCAAAATGTAGAACAATTTTTATGAAAATTAAACCTATGTAAAAATACAAAATAAACCAAAAAAGATAGGGATGATTTCATTGATTATAGCGATGATTTCATCAATTATAGGGATGATTTAACCAATTATAGGGATGATTTAAATGATTATCATAAAAATCAAAGATAATTTGATTATTTTTGGGAATGAATTTATTGATTCACATAGACAAAGGATAAAAAAATTTAAACACAAAAGAGCAAAAATATCAATATTGTCAACAAAGCAGGATCAGTGTATAGGATTAAATTAGAGGTATGGGTTATGTTGTCCCACTAGGCATGCCATATGTGTTTAGAGTGCATATATTCAATATTTTCACAATTTTTTGTTAATACAAGAAAAGTGATAAATAATACTAAAGACACAACTAGGACCTTTGAGAGCAATAAAATACTAAAAAGACTAAAAATGAATAAAGATTCACACCTTGTAAACCTCCATTACATTTTAATATTTGTTGTTATGTTTCTTAGGTGTAGATTTTATATGGTATTTATTATCCAAATCTGAAATTAATCATCTCCATAAAAGATATGGATTGTGAATATTTTGATAAAAGAGTGTAGATTGATGAATAATTTTATCTCAATAAAATGTTAAGGCTTTGCTATATCGCTTAAACATGAGAATAGTGATGTGAATGATCCTATTTATAAAAAAAATTTATTGATGAGGACCCTTCATATTTAATTTAATATGAACTATTACCAAATGGTCCTCAAGTGTGCACACGGATCAAATACATGGATTAATGATGTAAGACTTTCATCTCAATCAAGATGAAGGGTGTAGGATGACCTTTACAAGTATCAAAGATGAAATAAAATAATCCCTTCATCTTAATCAAGATTAAGGGTGGAGGATGCTCTTTTTCAATATCAAACATGAATGGAAATTATCCCTTCATATTAATCAATATGAAGGGTGGAGCATCCTCTCCAAGATAACACACGGATCTCAAAGGTGGGCCTTCATATTTTTTTCAAGATGAAAGTTGGAGGATAATCCCACTTTATTATTAATTCATTACATAATTGTTGTGATCTCAAGGCTATATATTTAGTATATTAAGATTTAATTTTGCATTAATATTTCCTTTGGAGGGGGACAAGAATAAAATTAGTAACTAGAAGAGTAATTAATTAAATAGATCAAATACTTATTTAATTAATACAATGTGAGGAGTTGAACATTAGACTAAAATTATGATAGAGAAAGTAATTAAATAGAGAATGATAATTGATCAGAGAAATGATAATTGAATATAGAAGAGGGAATTGATTAGATAAATTGATAATTGAATACAAAAATTTACCAAGATGTCTAAAATTATGGCAAGCCATTCTATTTTTTAATTTGACATGGAAGTGATAAAATTGAAGAGTATACATAGATTACAAAGTGCATAAATCAATTTTGATTTTGTTTGACTTGAATAGTGTTTTAATTCATGTGGTTTATAAAAATAAGTTGTTAGAAATAATACCAACATATTAGGGTCTATTGAGGTTAAAATAAAATACTACTTCCTTATACCAAATTTAAGAAATTTCTTGCACAAATGTTTATGTTTTTTTCAAAATTGGTATATAGACAGGCAAATTCAAAAAATGTAGAGAACCTAATTATCTAATTTCTTCAAGAAACAATATTGACATGAAATAAATTTGAATTTATATATACCTAAGAATATTTTGTACCAGTTCATAGATATGATTATAAAGGTTTTGAAAATACTATAATATTTTCCAAACCACTTGAGTTCATTTAGAAACATATCAATGGTATATGTAATCAATTAAATAGAGTTCTACTTGATGACTCTTGGGAGTAAAATATTTGTAACCATAAGTGTAATTAAATTATCAAAAAATACATTTAATATGTATTAATATCAATACAATTATTAATGCATGAATTATGGTCAATGTTAGTACATTTAATATATGTCACAAATGTAAGTAAAAAACTAAAAACATTGCATTAATCAATCTAATGTTTAAATTGATACATGGCATGACTATTATATTGTAATAATAATTCCTAGATATGAAGTAGTTATACATATATGTATCATATTTAATCCACAATGTGACAATACTTAACTTTTGATTGTTAATTCATGTTTTAAACAATTATTAATTTTGAGTTGATTCTAATTGCACTTGAAGACCATTTTTTAGGTCATATTTGAAATTATAATTAATTTTAAATGGGCCATTATCATTTTGTTTGATAATTCAATAGAACATGATGATATACATATATATATATATATATATATATATATATATATATATATATATATATATATATATATATATATAGAGAGAGAGAGAGAGAGAGAGAGAGAGAGAGAGAGAGGTAAACAAAAGTGATTACGAAGTTACATAATTTATTAAATAAAAAATATGAAAAGTATCAAATGTTGAGATGTATGAGTGATAATATATTATAACCTAGTATAAATTGGTGAGCACTTTTAAAATCTTGTACCAACTTGGACATGGCATTTGGACAAGCACTATGAAAATGTATGTACTATTAAATCTTTAATGATTATTTTGTGTGGATATTGTATATGTTTTTATTTAGTAATGAGGAATGAGGACTTATGTTTTGGAATATATATCTACTTAGAAGATAAAATTTAGAGCATGTTTTAACACTTTAGGTCTAGCTCTGATCTGTTTTGATTCTAAAATTATTATAAAAAGGTAGTACTAAAATAAGTTTCAGACTATGTCAACTTAGGATATGTATGTGAATTTAGCACCAAACTATTGCAAGTATCAAATAATCTACAACAGATCCAAAATGTGTAGAAAGATAGTTTTGAGTAACATACCAAATTATTATAATGTCAAGTACCTAAAGTATTAATTTGGAAACTCCCATTGATGATCAAATAATATTAGGAAGGTCAACTTTAGATTTTAGAGGAGCTATCTAAAAATAAGGATGTAATCCATGTTATATATATATATATATATATATATATATATATATATATATATATATATATATATATATATATATATATATATATATATATATAAACCATGAGTCATAATGGAAAATATGAAAACATAACATTGTGAAGGTGTAATAAATTTATTCTATAAATTTTTTATTAAGGTTTAATCTATAAAAGATCAGTAATGGAGTCAAATTTCCATTGATTTTCCAAAGGAAAAAAATATGATGACCAAGATTGAAGGAAATATGAATAATTTAAAGATGTGTTTCATGTATGCATGTTTATCTTCCTATGAAAAATTTCTAATTGATCTTCGCATAGAAATGTTAAAATTTTGCCCTGAATATTTTTGTTTTTGTATATGGGATTATGCAGCTATGTATTAAATGTTCCATCCAACATATATAATAATAATAAAACACATTTCATATACAAATCATATCAAATGTAATAATGTATAATTTTATAAAATTATAATAATATCTTATATTATTCTATTATGGTACTTGCTATTAATCAATGTATTACTATCTAGACATTAATACATAACATTATATCTATATATGTACATATCATTAAAACATATATTTAAATGATGGAGAGGATAATGTGGTCAAGTGAAACATGAGTCTAAAGTCATTAAAATCAAACCATAACATAGACCAAGATGAAATATGAACCATGTTTTTTTGAGGAGCTAGAGAAAATTATAGTCAGTTCATAAATATTTAAATATCTAGGATGGTTTGAGTTTATTCAAAAAAATTAAGGATTTAAAGAGGAAATTGTTAAATAAAACACAATAAATCTTGATTAAGAATTCACCAAATTATGGGGTGTGAATATTTACGTAAGTTATGTTGTCATAAGTAAAAATTTTGGCTCCTAGAGGAGGTAGAATACTTTTCTAACACTAGTTCCAACTATAGTTAGTTAATTAGATTTTTTTTGTAAATAATGGGAGCCAACCCTTAAGGAAATTTATGAAAAAAAGGGGGAAAATTTTTAATTTTATTGAGAGTTTTCCAAAGCCATGGAAATTAATATTTTTATGGATGATCAAATATTTTATGTGTGAAGGACAACATGCAACAATTTTAGACTATGGAATGAAAATGTTGAACCATATTAGATATGGAGTGGAATATAATTAATACAAGGTTAGTTTGCCCAGTTTCCTAAATTATTCCTTATAAATTATGATCAATAAATTTAGATAAGGATTAGGGCCTCTCAAATATAATTTCCTAGTTAAATTTATTTTGAAGCATCATTTTTTTAAAAGAATAATGGGGAAGAAAAATTGTACAAAATTTTAACAAAAAAGCTTAAGAAGAAGGAATGTTCCTCAAAACATTCACCTTCTAGCTCAAGAGAACTAAAAATGGAAAAATATCAAATAGAAAAGGTATAAACTCCTTTCATCTAGAGAAGTAAAATAATATTATTCCTCTCTTCACATGAGAAATAATGCATAGTATATCAGATTATTCAAATCATGTACCAAATTATTGATATACTAATTGATGAATGAGTAAATTGACTAGTTAAAGAAATTTTGTTGGGGTAATGGGGTGATGGCTATAGGAGTAAAAGAGGTAGTTATAAACATTACTATAGTGTGTATAGACCACCTAGGAGAAACCAAATTCTACTTTTTCTTTATTATTTTATTTAGATAAACCTACACTATAGTGGTTAAAGGATCTATGGTAGTGATTGGAACTTGAATAAAATGCACAAGAAATTTTTCCAATTTTTTCTTCTTTGGGTCATTTTCTACATCATCTTGTATTATAAGGGTTTAAGGATATAAGGTATAATTAGTATAAGTGTCTTATTTTCAATTTTATTTACACCTTTTGAAGGAGGTGTTTCAGGTTTCCTCACCCAATTGACACAATGAGAATTCTTTAAGGTTATGGGTAACTTATGAATAAAAAGAACCTCTAGATAGGGATGGATAATTTTATGCTACACCTAATACTAACACTAAATATATTTAACTTTCAAGGAAAATGGAGAGGGAAAGAACTAGATAGTGCAAAGAAAATAAATTTATGGGATGCACCAAATATTTTAATCCTATCCATTCACTTGTAAGTGAAAAATGAACCATGGGAATTGATTATACATACATGAATCCTAATTTGGTATTATTACATAATAAATTTATAGATAAGTTAAGGATTCCAAGAAATATTAGTAGGGATAGTTGTCTTCCATTCTAATCAACACTAGAACTAGTATAATACTAACCATAACCTGTAAGAGAGACATAAACTACATAGAGTTAAGAAGAATGAGACAAAAAATCAAGGGGAATCAAATCACCACGTGAATATATCAATAATTAATGAGTTAACACTAAACATAATACTATAAAAAGGCAAAAATCTATCTTTATTGATTCAAAGGGAGGATGGCTTTGCCATACCCATGTGGAGGATCCTATTTTAGAAGTCATTCAAGGACAAATATATAGAATAATGGATGAGAGTGGAGGGGAAGATACTAGGAATTTCATTAATGATACTAAAGTCCTCTTTTCAATTAAAAAATATAAGTATCATTTAACCAAACATGTAAATAAGGTGTTGTGATTTTGTTTCTCAATGCACTAGGCCAAGTGTTGAAGGAATTCTCTCTTATGGATGGTGTAGAAGGTAATCATAGATGATTTGATTTTTCTTTGAACTGACCTCCTCTTTTTTTGGAGTTACAAGTCCACTTCTTTAAGGGTAATCACAATTTAAGGTCTTGACTCTTTGATTCTCATTGCATAATTTCCATCTCAATGTCTCATCATGATCTCCATCCTCTTTAATATGTAGCACTCTTGTTATCCATTGAATTCAAATCCCATGGATATTTATGATACGTATTTCATGCTTGGGCATATTCAAGTCTAATTTTATAGGTTTTATTAGGTATTTTAGGAGCTCTTGGTAACATGCATAACTATCACAAGGCCTCTTGAGAGATGTTTGATGGAGCTAGTTTCTCATACTACTCTCTAGAATTATTAAAGTCAAAGCATAGGTATAATATATTCTTTATCACTAATCACTACCTGAAATTAGATGGTGTAGATTGTAATCACTATGGAACAAGATTAAAAATGTTGATAGAAGGTTGCATCCATCTTTGAGGTTCTCATCACCATGGAACTAGCAAATTACCTATGTATCAGTTCCTTCAAACCTATCTATAGTCACTATAGTTGGTTTTTTATATGACTTATAAGGTCTTTAAAGACTATCTTTAATTGTACTCAATGTTTATTTGAAGACTTATATGCCTTTAATTACCTCTACAATGTATACAACTTCACTTTCCTTATACAAGTAAGGGGAAACCTTAATTTAGGCTTTTTATTTTCTTAAAACCCTATATGTATATATAATGTATTTTATAAGGTCACTATACATCTTCCCAATATTATTTTGTCTCCTTAGGTGATTAAGAGACTCTCACACATTCTAACACCATATGAATCAGTTCAAATATGTTGTTTCATGCCTTTTTTCTATGTTATTCTCTTCACACCTAAAAAAATATTTATCCAATAGATGATCATGAGGATTTTATTGTCATTTAGGTGTTTTCAATTCAATTTAGGTCCATTATAGTCACTTAAAGAAGCATTCAAAATCATTGAACTTTCTTAAGGGTTTCTTTGAATTTTTGAGTTTTTTAACTTCTTAACAATTATTCATAAAGTAAATCCCACTGATGAATTGAAAAATACAAAGAAATTGGATGGAATATAAATTATTTACATCCCATAATGGCATTCTTACCCATTCATTTGTCCAACTAACTTTTCATGTGAGAAACAAGACCTTCTCAAACTTGCAAGCCTGTAGGTGAAGGTTGAAGTAGGTGTTTTGGTGTGAAAAAGGATTAAGATTGCTTATTTTTTATTGTAAATGTCTTATTAATATATTTTTCATCCTCTCAATTTTTTTAATATATGTCTCTAGGTCATTTTACCCCCTCAATAGTCTTGGAACTTGTTTTATCCATAATTGGGGTTTGTAGGTAGTTTGATTATTTTAACCCTAGTGGATCTTTATTGATGATTTATTCTCATGAAAAATATTATAAAAACTTCTAAAATATACATCCATGTTCATTACACCCTTAATGAGCTTCCAGACCTCATTATCGACACAAAACTCGCATTATTTTTCCATATTTTTGAGTACATGCCTGTAGGTTTGCATTCCAATCTCAAACTTCATTAAAAACATATTATTAGAGTGGATATTATACCTAAAATTGTGTATAAATTACCTTGGATAAAAATTATATTATATTTTGATTTATTTAGGTCCTCCTCTCAAATGAGAAAAACACAAAATTTCCAAGAACCTTCATTTTATACCAGTAGTTTGACACAGTCCAACATGTATGCATACTCAGGTTATTAATTTCCAATTTGGGTCTTATGCTTGAATGTTTATAATATTTAGGAGATTTTAAAGGTTTAAAACCATGTTTTAAACTATTTTTAAATCATTATTCATGTTTTAAAATAGCTCAAAACTTTCTTGTCATATTAGGATATAGTTAAATATGATTTTTCCTACCACTATAGGTTTGGTTCATTGTTGTATGTGTTGAGTTTTATGTTATAGTGGATATTAAAGATATTTATATTTATTATCATCCACCATAATGTGTTCAACAATTTCAACATGTTTTCAAGAGGAAAAAATGAAGGTGTTAGGTTTTATCAAGGTTTTAGGAGCAATCAACTTGTTAACGATTGTTCATAAAGGATATCCATTTAAAATCAAAAATTTTGCCACAAATTTTTTGGGAATAGGGGTACGTACAAATTTTAATATCACTATTTCTCATACCTATTCTTCTCTATGAACCAAATTCATCAAACTAACCTTTTTTACTTGGCAAATGACCTGATGAAGAACTTGAGTGGTTTCTACCCTATTTTATACATGTAGATTCTACCTAAACATGATTTTGATCTTGATAAGGATTAAGGAGGCCTTTAAACCTAATTACCATGGTATATTAGATTATTTTAATATATTTTTCCATTTTTGAGAGTACATGTTCACTTCATAGGCCATTTTTTATCAAGAAAACTTGTTCTTTTGGAAAATGGTATATTGTAACTATTGTAGCTATGTAAAAGATGATCCTTGGATTCTTTATTGGCTTATAAAATGGTATTATAACATAAAAATATCTCTTTCCTACCTTTCCTTATGTTATAATATATTTTAAAGTTGAAAAAATGAATTAGAGGAGTTTCAATTTTGATCATACATTATAAATGGGTGAAGTTGACATATTGGATGTGTGTACAGATAATGAAAATACAAGATGATATTCAAAATTTACCAAGTGAACTAAAAGATCCTCTTTTTAAATATATAAATGGTGTTTACTCCTATTTTATATCCTTAAATAATTTAATTTCAAATATTTAAACAATTAGAGGGTAAAACAAGATGAAACCTTAGTCTCCACAAAATTACCTTAAACTTTACTAAGGCTTGAAATGGAAATGTTTCCATCTTGCCAACTTTGCTTATAGATCCAATATTCACTATAGAACACCATGCCATCCTGGAAGATCATCACATCAATTATTTCATTCTAGATCAAGCATACCTTAACTTTTTAAATACCTTAAACAATAATAAAATGCCATAAAATTTACAAAATTACATAATACCTTATTTATACCTTGAAACAAATTGACGATACCAAGACATGACACCATGACAAGATTCTCAATAAGGTCACTTATGATGTTAGATGAATTATATACCTAGTTTTAAGATATAGTATTCTATGGTGGCTAATTTGGCAAACATTTTTGATGACCTCTAGGGGTTATTTGTATACTAAACATCTAGACGAATAGCCTTAGTAGTCCATTGGGATTTGTAGTCATTTATTTTATTTTTAAACCTATTTTAGACCTTAAAACATGACTACAAGACCTTAGAACAAGTTGAGACAACTGATAACACCTTCCAAACACATAAATAAACATAGGAAAATCACACCACAAAATAAGACACATATCTATGCTAAGAGGCACTTAGGGAAAACAAACAACTACTATACTATGTACAAGATGATAATACCTCCAATCCACCTAGATTAAATCAAAATCCTATTAGGTCTTCTCCACATGGCTGATAGAGATGAATAACATGCTACTATTTAGGTGATATTATTATTGGATCAGCTCTTCTTATGATTTCCAACCTAATTAGATTGTCTTGAAATGAATCAAATAAATCAAACATGCCTCTTATGAACACAAATTCATAAGAATAGTTACAATCTCACCCTCCAATGGCTCACTAGAACACTATTCTTGGATTTCTATTACATCTTAAGAGATCTCATTTTTCTTATCAACTATTAAAATATACTCAAGTTCTTTAAGGATATCCAAATACTTTCCCTAGATTCATTAGGGTCTTTTTGATACATTCTTTTATCAACATCCTTTTGAACATGTTCTCAAATTTTTAAAACTAACCTATCAAACATCCTCACTAGGAGATGTAGGCCTGAAAAGGTCCTCAACATATTGAATGAGATAAAGGTACAGATGCCACTCTTTATTGAGGTCTTCTCTTTGGTCATTTTGGGGAATGTCATATTCTTCAAGGTCTATAAATGGATCAAGGAGTTTATAAATAATATTTAAAACATCAAACAAATAAATATCAATTAAATTTTTTTCTTGGGATGGAAAGCTTAAATGAATACATTTATTAGCCTTAACCATATTATAGTATCCTTTTAAAGGCACATAACTTACTTTTAGGACCTAAAACAAGTCTTGTATTTGTCTCTCACTTCTTTATGGCTCATTTAGAGCCTATTTTGGCTTCATGGGGACCAGTATGGAGGTGTCCTCATCAATAATGGAGAAGGAACTAAAGTTTATACATTATTCATTATGTCCTTAATACCCAAAGTAGTCCTTGGCCCATTAAAATGGATCATTAGGATATTATTTAAATGGTAAAATAATATTATGATGAGTCATGTCTCCTTCTTGAAGAACATGCTCCTCCTAGGTGTCTTCTTCACTCTCAAGGTCTTCCTCCATCATACCAAGTGGTATTTCGTCAAACAAATTGATGTATTATTATTTAGTCTTGGCATTCTCATTATGTTTACTATTCTCCATCAGATCTAAAATAATGTAGACTTCCTCATGAAAATAGTGATTTCCTTGATTATCCTACTCAAAATACTTGGATAGACCACTTTTTACAATTTTATCATTAGTTTCTTCAAAACAACATGTACTCAAAATAGTACCTTCAATGTGGGCTAGAAATCTCTTCATAACATCCTCTTGACCATGATAAGTGATGTATCTTGTTTCAAGCTTAACTTCCTCTTCATCAAAAGTGTGCCAAAAAGATTGATTATATCTCTTTTGTCCCAAGTATGATATGATGGTATAATGAAGACTAACAATGATGAACTCTTCATCAAATTAACTTGAAACACTCTCTTCTTCCCCTATATTATCTTCACTTTCCATTCATTAACTGATCCTCATTCAAAATTGGAGATGGTAGGAGGGAAAGACAATCTATTTGGTGGAATAGTAATATAGGGCATTATGGTATGCTCTTGAATTAGCTTTGGGTTTGAAGATGAACTCCTAAGACTTTAATGTTTAGAAGTGATAGTTTCATTCAAGAATTATTGGAGAGCGGGAAAAGAAACTTGTGTTAGGGATGTTCCATTCTTCTCTTTCCACTCATCAATCAACCCATAAAATTATAATATGCCTTGATATTCATGAACAAATCCAATTAGAAATGTAAGTGAAAGGTTTTAAAACTTGGAAACATTCTTGGTTTGGCCTCTACCATCTTTTCTTATTTATAATTTTGGATTAGTGTGAGAGGAGTGGTCCAAGAAGGCTGCCATGGGGCAAAATTTTGAGGCTCTTGAGGAAGAATGGGTGGATTCTTTACATTCAAGCACTCTTTTATAGGATAAAGAGTCCTAAAGCTTGGGATTTTGATACAATTAGACTCATTTAAAAATCCTTATGTAAAACTATGAATAGGAGGGAACAATTGACGTTTGGATTTAATTGCTTGTGCGCTCATGGATAGATGTTACATTTAATATTTTGTATCATCATTATATCTCTCCCATGACTCTACTTATTTTTGGTGGATATAAGCCTGATATGTAAGTTCCTCTTGGTGTTTATTATGTTTTTTTCCTATAATTATCCATACATTGTCTCTTAAATTTAATTATTATCTCCTTGACATTTTTTTTCATGCTAATTAGAAGGAATATGGCTTTGCCAAGATTGATTAGAATCATGAGAAAGGGTAAGAAGGGGTAAATGTCATGGGAATACTAGTATCATGGTGGTTTAGGGCTGCTTGAGATTAATCCATAAATGTTCTCAACTTGATATGAAAGATGTGAATGTAAAAAATATGCATTTTTGTAAAATGAAGGATTGAACTAGATACTAGTTGATGATATTTAAGCACTTAGACTACATAAAATTATTATAGATAACTTGGATTCATCATTGGTTTTTATGTAAATGATTTTAAAGGATGATATTCTAAAGAAAAACACCAAAAAATTCCTTAGTATATAAAATTATTGTCCCACCACATGTGTTAAAAACTATTGTCACTTTGAGTTACACCCTTTGAAGGAGGTGTTTCAAGTATCCTCAACAAAACAACAAAATGGGAACTCTTTAAGGATATGGGTGACCTATGAATAAAGATAACCTCTAGAGATGGTTGAATCCCTTAATGATACACCTAAGACTAACAATAAACCTATTCAAATTACAAGGAAAATTGATAATGAATGAATTAGACAATGAAAAGAAACAAACTGAGGTGATTTACCAAATATTTTAATCTTATCCACTCATTTGAAAGTGAAAAATGAACCATAGGAGTTGATTATACATAAATAAATACTTATTTGGTCATATTACATAATAAATTTATAGAGAGGTTAATGAATCCAAGTAATATTAGGATGGATAGTTGTCTTCGACTTTTAATCAACACAATAAACTGGTATAACACTTACTATAATTTATAATAGATACACTAACTCTATATAGGTAATAATAATGAGATAACAAATCAAGTGGAATCAAATCAACACCTAAATAGAGTTGGATAGTTGTCAGTGATGTCATGGAGGTGTCCTAGTGAGTGGATGAAGTGCTTTGATAGCCTAAGTAATAATGACAAAGTGTGTAATATGCTTTTCTTAGTATGTTTGAAGATATCTTGGTTGATCTTTAGTTTTGCCATGATTATATATGTTTAGGGATGTGTGTGGTGATTATATCATGTGTAATAGGCTATTAATATGTTATCTATTATTCTTCCAATTTTAATCAACACAAAAAAATTGTATAACACTAACTATAATATATATTAGATACACTAACTATATCAAGGTAAGAAGAATGAGACAACAAATGAAGTGAAATAAAATCACTACATGATTAGTGTTGGAGAGTTTTAAATGATGTCATGGTGATGTCATATAGGTGTCTTTGTGACTGGATGAATTTATTTGATAGCTTAAGTAATAATGACAAAGTGTGTAATATGTTTGTCCTAGTATGCTTGAAGTTGGCTTGGTTGATATTCAGTTTTGACATGATTATAGATGTTTAGGGATGTGTATGGCAATTAAATAGTTTGAAGTATGTTGCTAAGATGTTATATATTTTTTGAGAGCTTATGTGCATAAGTGGATTTCATCCAATAGTCCATAGTTTTCATCTAGATAGTTTGGGTCTAGTAGGAAGTTTGTTGACATCACCATTACCACATGGGAGTGAGTCAATGGGAATTGGTGATATGTTTGTGATAAAATTAGTCACTATTTATTATGTGTCAAATATAAATTCATGAATTGAAGTGAATTCAAATATATGAGGGTGAAAATTTAGATTCTTAGCTATAATTCATTATTTTCCCATACTTAGCTAAATTTGCATGTGGTCAGAAAGAACTAAGTAATCACGATGATAAGGTGAGAATTCACATGTGTGGATGTGTTAGGATAAAAGGATCATATGGGTTTGTTAATTTTTGTGCCTATTTTAATTTTTATAAATTTAATATCATTCAATGTAGTGTATCAAAATATATGCATATGCAAAGTTGGGCTCCCTAGTAGTTTGACTGTGTTTTCCCATAGCTAATTTTTCAATGAGGCATGAAGAGTTGAGTGAGAATTTTGATGGTGTCATATATTTCATGTGTGAAAGTGTTAAGAGAAAAGAATCATATGATTTTATTCAATTTTTATCTTATTCCATGTACACTAAATTTTAGATCATGTGTTGAAGCAAATCAAAACACATGCTTGTTCAAATTTGGTATCCCAGGTAGGTTTTTGACATAGTAGGATTTGTGACAAAAGATTTTTACAAGGTTTTTTAATTTAGATATATATCACTCATGTGAATTTTATAATATCTTATTAGTATATGGATTCATTATCCTATGTGAGGATATCATATGGTCCAAAATTGAGATCATGCATCTAAGTACATAAGAAGTTATTAAGGTTCAGAAATTGATACTTAGGCATATTGAAAGGGTCCCCATAGTCATTTCTACACAAGTTAAAGTTTGAGAATGATCAACGGTGCATGTTACTCCAAGAATTTAATAAGTAGAGAGATGAGGATAAGTTCATGATGTTTAATTAATGAGAAAACATATAGGATAAGGATCCAATGATGAGGGGGTGTTCCTATAGATTGATTAAGTAGTGAGCATTTATCACTAAAGACCTGACTAATTTGTAGAGATCAATGGAGTGTGTTGAGCTAAAATTTCTAGATTACATGAGATCAAGTCAAACTAAGGTTTAATGTTTGGTATTGGTGGTCTATGTGTTAAATATCAAATAAAATTGACAGTGTGTATTTGATCTAAGCTAAGAGGACATGCGATGCGAGCAAGGTTTTTGAGGTTTAACTGTGACTATTTCTATTTAAATATTTGATTTTAACATAAGGAAAAAAACCAAATCTATGTATATTATCTATATATTTTGATATAATTCTAATATTCTAGTTTTATAAAAATAAAATATGAAGAGGAATCCATGGTGCATCTAATGAACCTAATTTAAAGATCTAGAAGTGTGTATAGTCAAATAAATTAATGTTTAAAGTTGACTATGTGTTCATGCTTATTTTAAAAATGACTCGAGAAGAGTAATTAAGATTATATAGATACTATTTCAATGTCTCATGATGAATTTTATATTTTGGAGTGTTTTAGACTCTATGATTATTTTTAAGGTGTGATTAATCTATCTTGAATATGAACAATGTTTAATAAGTTAATCGTATGTTCAATAATGGTATTCTTATATATAAGGTCTACACTTGAGGTTTAGTAGAAGAAGAGGTGAGCATGAGTGAATGTGATCATTTGAGGATGTATAGGGAACATAAGGAGTGGACATATGTATTTTTAAGTGGTCATGTGGTTTTTATGCTCAAAGAAGTGTCAAAGAGATGAATGGGTCTCCATAGGACCTAAAAATGATTGAAGCCTATTTGAAAGTGTGTTGCACTAAAGTGTGACCCATGTGAGATGCCTTAAGGGTGAAGGAATGTATTATAACCAACAAGGGTTAATGAGGACTTGATAATTCATGGTATCTCTATATATAGTGAAATAAAAGATGCTGATTTTTAGACTTGGTGTGTAGAAGATTTATGAAAGTTGGAGGGTGAAGGAAAGGAGAGGAGAGTGAGAGTTTTTAGCTATTGGGTTGATGAGTATAGAAGATTAAGGATTGTGTGTATGATATATAGGTCATTTTTTTTATGAAAATATAGTTTTATTATAGTTTGAATTTGTATAAAGAGATCTACGTATGCATATGAGGACTATTTGAGTGAAGAAGGAGAGAGATTGAGGCATGCCTCTATGAGTTAAAGAGAGTCTGTGTAGTTGTCAAATAATCAATAAGTCCATCATCAGGTGTTGAATACATTATTTATAAGGTGAGTATTATTTTCAAGGAGGGTCTAAAGGATTTAATATTCCTTAGGGGTTGGTGCTCCTTATGAAACAAAGTTTCACTAAATACCTTTGGTCAAAAGGACTTGATCAATTTGTAGGTCAGAAGGAGTTGACTGAATAGGTGGTTAGAAGGACTTGATCATCTTAGTAGTATGTTATCCTTGTGAAACTATTTTTTCACTAAAGGCCTTTGGTTAGAAAGACTTGACCAAGGTTCTTGATCAAAAGGACTTGATCAATATTTTATTTGTGATCATCTTATAGGATATTAATCCATGTGTTTGTAGGATTTATAGTGGGTTTTATTCCCCGAGAGGATTTCCCATGTAGATATTGTGTTGTGTATGTGATCTTGCATTATGTTCATTTTTCATTGCTATAAATGAGCTATATGCTTCATGAATGATTGTATTGAATGCTTAAGTTTTTACAAGGTTTTCAAAATTGAATTGGATTTTTTTACCACCATTGATTCACCCACTCTTAGTGGATTGTACCTATAATAATTGGTATTAGAGAGAGGTCTTTTGGTAAACTATTGATATCTTGAAGGTGATCCAAGGTATAATGACTAGTTATAATGTGCAAGGTGGTTTATCTACTAAGAAATAACTAATGTTCAATGGATCCAATTATGCATTTTGGAGTATTAAGATGAAGACATACATAATGTACCTAGGTTTTGATGTATGTAAATCTATTTTGGATGGTTATGTTACTCTTTGTATTCCTCCATTTAGTGTTGTAAACAAGAATCTATTTGAGAATAACTCTAAGGCAATGAATGTCATCATTTGTGGTCTTATAGAAACTAAGTTAACCTAAGTAATTAATTACACATATATTAAGTAAATATGGAATAAATTGAAGAATATTTTTAAAGGAGATTAAAAGGTTAAGTTGGCAAAGTTTTAGACTCATTAAAGACAATTTAAGAACCTCAAAATGAAAGAAGAATATTTTGTATCATCCTTTCTATAGAGATTTGATGAGATTGTAAACATGATCTAAGGTCTTGGAGAGAATATTGAAGAGGCTACTATAGTTCAAAAGGTCTTAAGGTCTCTATGTCTCAAGTTTGATCCAAAATTATTTGTTATATAATAAAGTCATGATCTTACTCAGTTTAATAAGGCTCAATTACATGACACCCTTAATCCATATGAGATGAGAGTAAATGATAATATACTATCAAAGAAGGAAGTATTATTCAAAATAGAGATGAATCCAAAAAGGAAGGTCCAAGGTAAGAAACCCAAGGAAGATGAAATTTTTGATATTGATGAGGATGAACTAATTACTTTGTTTACAAATAAATTAAAAATAGGTTCAAGAAAGTATAAGGGTAAGTTGCCTTTCAAATTTTTCAATTGTGGAGAGGTAGGACATTTTTATATTAAGTTCCCTCATAAGTATACGAAGGTTTTGATGAAGAGCATGACCAAGGTCATGATGATGGAAAGAGATCCTTTGGGTATGATAAAAGCAAAAATGGATTCAAAAGGTTTTACAACAAGAAGTATTTAAAATACAAGAAGAGTCTCTACACTAAAGAATATTGTAGGTCATCAGATGAGAGTGAAGACATTAACTCAGAATATGATCATGAAGATGATGATCCTACTCAAGATGAATCTCTATTAATGGCTAAGGAAGTAAGTTTCTCACATCATAAGGAGTCTACTTAGAGTGACTTAGATAATGATGAAGATGATGTGGACTATGAGATTTTATTGATGATTGCTCTTGAAGAACTAAAGATTGAGAAAAAGATCAATAAGAATATGAAATCTAAACTCAAGAACTTTGAACATTAATTTAGTATGTTTGAGGAAATAGTGGATGAAGGTATGGTCAAGAGTCTTCGTTATCAATTATAAAATTTTGTCTACAAGCCTAAAAGCTAAATAAGATGAATGTGCAAGGTATGTAATTAAAAATGATACATAAAAATCTGAGTTAGATAAGGTATCTAGTAAGGTAATGCCATTTTTGAGATATTAAAAGAGCTAAAGTGATCTAAAAAAAAATTATGAATGATTAAAAACATGCAAGTGATGAGACTGGTCTTGGATATAAATAAGAACCAAAGACTACAACTAAAGACAAGATGAAGATTAATGTGAACCAGGACAATCACAATTTGAGGAAAAATAATTAAACAAGTAATGATGGTGCAAATATATTAAAGACAAATAAGATAAGATAACCAAATTCCAAGAGGTATGCAAATTTTAATGGTTATTAGTATACTTGTAATCATTTTGGGCATAGAGCTAGAAAATGTAGAAGACCTGTTAAAAATAAGTTTACACGGGATTATGATGGGGGTTATTAGTCAAAATTAGTAAGCAAGGTTAAGTGATTCAATTATTTTAATGAAGGACACTTTGTTAAGCATTTTCCAAATAAAAAAAGGCAAGGTACATATTCTTCAAAAAGATTAGTTTTCTCTAGTTGTCGTGACATTAGACACATTGATAAAAAAAATTGAGCAAGGTAATACAAGATAAGTTACCTTCAATAAATGTTGAGTGATATAGTTGTTCTGACATAGGCCACATTGCAAGTTTTTATCCAAATATGGATAGGAAAAAATAACTTCTTACAAAAAGTATGGAATGCTTCAATTGTGAACATAGAGGTCACATTTACAAATTATGTAATCAAAGCCTTCCAAGTTAGAAAAGGTTAAATCAGGATCCAAGAAGGCAAGGAAGAAGGAAAATTAACTCATGGAAACCAAAGGTGATAATTATGAATCATGAGGAGTTTGTATGTTTAAGTAATATTTTTACTATGGTGGAGAATTATTCAGAAGTTGAAGAGTCCCAGGAGGTCTCATTGTTTGATCATATTGAGAATGAAGAGACTAAGCTCAAGGAGAAGACCAAGGTACTAGTTGAGGCTAATTCTAAGGTAAGTATGAAACCAAGTGAATACCTTTTTATTGTTGAGAAAGCTTCACGAAAAAAAAACGTCAATTATTTGTACCTAGTGATGAGGTTCCAAGCTACAAGGAAGATTCTTTAGATGAATAGGTATGTCATGAATATATGTTATCTCTATGTTTTGATAATCTAATCATAGATGAAAAGGAGAATGTTGTAGTAGTTAAGGAATTTACTTCTCTAAAGCCAAAGAAGAAGAAGAATAAGAACTATAAGTATCAATTGAGTAAAGAGGATAAGGAATATGAGGATTTGTTTTTATTTTAGAGAATTGAGGTATAGAGGGTGTCTCTATCTATGCTTCTTAAGAGACTCCTTTCAAGTGGAGAAGGAAGTGTTTTTATGGTGTTTTTTCAGTTAGAACAGTCTACAGGGTTAGATTGAAGGTTCCTAGATGGAAAGTGAGGATTTATGATTTGTCAAGATGATATTTTTACATATAAAGGTATGTTGACCTTATTCTAGCATGCTCCAAGTGGTTTTGTGATTTGAAGGTATGTTGAAGTTCATTTGGATATTTTTGTTAGCTCTCAAGTTTCCTAGTTTATGCTTAAGAGCTTGTAGGTCCTAAAATGGGTTATAGGAAGTCAAGGTTCCCAATGGTGTGGAATCTAAAATCTTGGTCTAGAAGTGTGTTATGGTTATCTCTAGGTGTACAAGAAATTTTAGAGGTGGACGTTGACTGGAAGGTGTTGTGTTGACCTTGTTCATTTTGAAATTCTAAGGTTTTGGGCTTTGCTAGAAAAATGGTTTACCTTATGATTTGAGGTCTAAATTTATTTAATATGTTTAATGGGTAAAATGGATTGTCAAATAAATCTTCAAAAAGATTTGAAGGTTTGTGGTTCTCAAGTTATTCAAATTTTTGTCAAGTTGGAGGCCTAAGTGGGTATTAGGTTTGTGAAAGAAGTATATTCTAGAGGATGAGCTAGTTGTTGAAAATTGGTGTTCTCAAGGGTGAATATGAGATTGATCTAGATATTAAGTTTTAGGTATTTAAGTTGTGTCTATAGAAAGTTGTGGGCTCTGTAATTTGTAGGTAGGGCTACAAGAAATCTAGACATACCTAGTCTTGAAGATGTGCTTTTTGTTCAACTTTTCCAAAAAAAAATCAAAGAATAAGTATTTAAGGTATGTTCTCAATTTGGTTTAGTACATGTTTCCTATTTTGTATAGTGCAGATGCAGATTTGGTGGTCATGGAAGTGTCTTGAATAAGAAGGCTAGTAAGCCTGCATACTAGTTCTTCATGGTGTATGGAGATCAGAAAATGATCATAAGGTTAAATTACTTAAATTTCTTAGTGGGGATCCCTCTAATATGTTTCTTTGTGAGCTACATTATATTTTAATGTTTTTTATATATTATTTCTTCATTGGTTACAGTGCTTGGTTGAAGAGAGTGGTGGCATGGAGCAAGGGGATGTTTGTTAAGGTAAGAAGTGGTAGGCTCAATATAAGAGGGAGATTGTATCATATTTATAATATTATCCTTTCATATTTATGGTATTTTCAAGACTTTAATATCAATTGGTGTCCACTTTTTCATTGTGTCAAAGGGGGGGAAAGTTCCTTGTATAAGAGCTAGTGTAAGAGTACTTGAAGAGAGAGAAGGTGAGTTGAATGATATTCATTGACATCAATGATAAACAGGGAAATTGTTAGAGATTTATTAGTGATGTCATGTTTATGTCATATAGGTGTCTTGGTGAGTGGATGAAGTGATTTAATAGCATAAGTAATAATGATAAAGTGTGCAATATGCTTATCTTAGAATGCTTGAAGTTGGCTTGGTTGATCTTTAGTTTTGGCATGATTAGAGATGTTCAAGGATGTGTATGGTGATTAGAGCATGTGAAATAGGTCCCTAATATGTTTTATATTCTTTGATATTTTTTTTTTCATAAGTTTATTTCATTTGGTAGTCCATAGTTTTCATCTAAATGGTTTGGGTCTAGTGGCAGAAAATTTGAGTAGGCAATTTACTGACATCACCATTGCCACATGGGAATGAGTCAAGGGGAGTTGTTCATATGGTTTTGATCACATTAATTGATAGTTTTATATGCTATATATCAAGTCATGCATTGAATTTAGGTCAAAGATATGAGGGTGAAAAGTTTGATTCTCATTTAGAATTCATTATTTTCTCATACTTAGACAAATTTGCATGTGGCCAAAAAGAGCTGAGTAAGAATGTTGATAAGGTTAGCATTTTCACATGTGGAGGTGTTAGGAAAAAATGATCATATGGGTTTGTTCATTTTTATTCCTAGTTTATTTTAACTAAATTTTATATCATGTAATATAGCACATCAAAAGATATGCATATGAAAAGTTGGGATCCCAGGTAGTTTAACTATGTTTTCCCATACTTAGCCAATTTTGAAATGAGGCAAGAAGAGCTGAGTGATAATTTTGATGGTTTTATATCATTCACATGTGAAGGTGTCAAGATAAAATAATCATATGGGATTATTAATTTTTTATCCTATTTTATTTTTGCTAAATTTTAGATCATGCATTGAAGCACATCAAAAGATATGCTTGTTCAAAGTTGGTCTCATAGGTAGGTTTTTGACATAATTGGCTCTGTGATAAAAGTTTTTGAGAAGTATTTTTAATGGTGATATGTCTCACTCATATGAAGGTTATAGGAGCTACTTAGTATATGGATATATTTTCCTATGTGAGGAGATCATATGATCCAAATTTGAGATCATTCATCTAAGTGTAGAAGAAGTTATTAAGGTTAAAAAATGGCTAATAAATCATATTGAAAGAATCCCCATACTTGGTCATTTCTGCACAGGTTAAATTTTGATTAAGATCGATGGTGCACATTGCTCTAAGAAGTTAAGAAGAAACGAGGTGAGGATAAGTACATGATGTTTAATGATTAAGAAAAGGTATAAGATAAGGATCAAATGGTGAGTGTGTGTTCCTATAGATTAATCAAATGGTGAGAATCAATTTTTAAAAACCGGACTAATCCATAGAGATTGATGGAGCACGTTGAGTCAAAATTTCAAGATTACATGAGATCAGGTCAAACTGATTGAGGTTTAATGTTTGGCATTGGTGGTCTATGTGTTAAATATTAAACAAAATCAATGATGTGTATTTGTTTTGAGCTAAGAGGACATGAGATGTGAGCAAAGTTTCTGAGGTTTAACTATAACTATTGTTATTCAAATATTTGATTTTAACATAGGAAAGAAAACTAGAGATTTGTATTTTGTCTATATATTTTGATAAAAGTTGAATTTTTTGGTACTATAAAAATTAAAGATGAATAAGACTCCATGATGCATATAATGAACCTAATTTTAATATCTAAAAGTGTGTACAGTCAAAGATATTTATGTTCAAAGTTGACTATGTGTTGTGTGTTCATGCTTGGTCTCTATTTGAGTTTTTTGAGCATACAAAGAGATGAAAATGATTGACTTTGATCATTTGAGTATGTCTTAGGGGACATAAGGATTGTACCTATGAATTTTTAAGCGGTCCTATGTTCATTTTATGCTCAAATAAGTGTCAAAGAGATGAATGGGTCTCTATAGGACCTAATAATGACTTAGGCCTATTTGAAAGTGTGTTGCACTTAAGTATGATCCATGTGAGATGTGTTAATGGTAATGGAATGTATTGTGGTCAATAATGATTAATTTGGACTTGACAGTTCATGATATCTCTATATATATTGAAATCAAATATAATGATTTCTAGACTTGGTGTGTGAAAGATTTGTGAGAGTTATAGAGTGAAGGAAAAGAGAGAGTGTGAGAGTACCTAGTAGTTGGTTTGATGATTAGAGAAGATTAAGGATTATGTGTATGATTTATAGGTCATGTTTCTAATGATATTATAGTTTTATTATAGTTTGAATTTATGTGAAGAAATCTGAGTATGAATATGAGGATTGTTTGTGTGAAGGAGAGATATTATGGCATGCCTATGTGAGAGGCATGTATGAGTTAGAGATTTTTTGAAATTATCAAATAATCATGATTTCCATCATAAAGTGTTGAATATATTAATTCTAAGGTGGAAGTTTTATTTTCAAGGAGGGTCTAAAGGACTTGATCTTCCTTAGGGGTTGTTGCTCCTTATGAAACAAGGTTTCACTAAATACCTTTGGTTAGAAGGATTTAATAAAGGTTTTAGGTCAAGACTCAACCAAAAAAGTGATTATAATGACTTGATAATTTTAGGGTAAATTGATCCTTTTGAAATTATTATTTTAGTAAAGGCCTTAGGTTAGAAGGACTTGACCAAGGTTCCTCATCAGAAGGACTTGATCAGTCTCTTATTTTTTATCATCTTATAGGATAGTATTCTATGTTTTTGTAGGCTTGAGAGTGGGTTTTATTACCCAAGAGGGTTTCTCATGTATATATATTTTTTTGTATGTGATTTTGCAATATATTCATTTTTCATTATTATGTATGATTTGTAATCTTCATGAGTGATTAAATTGAATGCTTAACCTTTTGCAAGGGTTTGGAAATTGAATTGCATTATTTGCCATGATTGATTCACCACCCATCTAAGTGGATTGTACCTATAATAATTCTATCAATCATTCATGATTTTACACTAAGCACAGTAGCAAAATATGATAAAAATCACTATTTATTGATTTAATGTATTAAAAAGGAAGTAAAGATTCACTATAACCATGTGGAGGATCCTCTTTTTCAATCCATTCAAGGCCAACTATATATAAAAATAGACAAGAGAGGAGGGGAATAGACAAGGAATCTCATGAATGATACCATAGTCCTATTTTTAGCTACAAAATAGATGTTGCTTTCAATCAAACATATAAATAAGTTGTTTTCATCTTGTTTCTCAATGTATTAAGCCAAGTGTTGATGGATTTATCTCTAAATGATGGTATATAAGGTCATCATAGATGATTTTATGCTTCTTGGAATTGAATTCCTCTTTCTTAGAGTTAAAAGTCTAATTATTTAAGGGTAGTTACAAGTTTAGGTCTTGACTCCTTGATTCTCATTGCATAATTGCCATTTCTATGTCTCATCATGACATCCCACCTCTTTGCTACATAACACTCCTATTATCCATTTAATCCAAATCCAATTGATTTTTATGACACCTATTTCATGATTAGGAATATTCAAGTTTGATGTTTTAGGGTGCATTAAGTCTATTAAGAGTTGTTGATAACATGCCCAAATGTCATAAGGTCTCTCTAGGTTTCTTAAAGGAAAAGCATATGTCTACCAAACCCTTTATCACTCATCACTACCTATAAGTGGATGGTGTATATTAGAATCACCTTGGGACAAGATTCAAAAGGTTGATAGAATATCACATCCATCTTTGAAGTTCTCATCACCATGGAACTAGAAAAATGCTTGTGTATTAGTTCTTTCAAACCTATCTGAAATCACTAGAATTGGTTTGTTTATGACTTTAAAAGTATTTCAAAAATATCCTAAAATGTATTAAATGGTGATTTAAAGATTTATATTCCATTAATTACCTATACAAGGTATATTGCTTCACTTTCCTTGTACAATCAATGGGGTAGTATTCATTTAGGCATGTTGTTTGCTTAAAAACATGTTTTAGCACCTAAAAGTGTCTATAATGGCTTATGGAAGGTCATTAGACATCTTCCCCAACTTATCAAGCTTCTTCAAATGATTAAGATACTCTAAAAAATTATAACATCATATAAGTTAGTTCATATATGTGGTTTCATGCCTCTTTTCTATCTTCTTCTCTTCACACGTGTCAAATTATTTATCCAATAGGTTCCCATGAGTTGTGTAGATGTCATTTATGGATTTTAAAGGAAATTTATGTCCATTGGAGTCACTTAAACTAAAATTCATAGTCATTGATCTCTCTTAAGGGTTTATTGGTAGTTTTGAGTTCTCTAACTTATTAATGTTTGTTCATAAATTGCATCCCTTAACGGCATTTTCCCTCATGCACTTATTCAACTAACTTCTCACATGATAAACAAGATCTTCTCAAATTTCTAGCCCTATATGTAAAGGTTAAAGTAGGGTTTTTGGTTTGAAAAGGGATTCAAATTACTTTTTTTTTGTTAGAAATATATTCTTGAGATATTATTCATCCCTGAAAGGTCTATAGATAGGTCTCTAGGTCATTTTACCCCTTCAATATACTAATATCTTTTTTTAGCCATGATTGGGGTCTATAAATAGTTTGATTATTTTATCCCTAATGTCTCTTTCTTGATGATTTATTCTCATGACAAGGAGTCTAAATGATCTTAAAGTATTAATCAATGTATATCACACCTTTCATGATCTTCCAAACCTCATGATTAGCATAAAACTTGCATCTTTTTTCCATATTCTAGTGTGTAGGCTTGTAGGTGTGTTTTCCAAGATAAAACTTCATTAAAACATTATTCTTGGAGTGGCTATTATGACTGAAGTTATTTTATAAATGATCTTGGAGATAAAGGATATTATATTTAGATTTATTTATGTCTTCTTCTCAAATGAGAACATAAACTTTCCAAGAACCTTCATTTTATACCTATTGTAGACATCTAATTCCTAACACCATTTGTGTTGAAATTGTCGATCTTACTTAAATTGCACTCAAATGTATAGTTTAGGTCAAAATCCATAAAACACCCTAAAATGGTTCAAACTTGTCATTTACAAGTGCCATTTTAGTTCAAAGTATCCATAAATAGGGCAATGCATTTTATGGGATAGCTAACTTTGATTAGATCATTTGGAGTCAAAATGACAATTTCACCATTTAGTGTTCTGGATCACTCTTTTCTTCTAATTCATTGGTACACATCATATACCTTTGTTATTTGGTGTTGGCAACATCCTAAATGGGAATACACCTCAAACACATCTAACATCACCTTCTATTTACTCTTCAATCAAACTATGACCCATTAATATGAATTTTTGACCATTTTGATTAATTGTGAATCAATTTCCAAAGAATTACACTAAACTTGATTAAACTTACTTAAGCTCATTAATCTAACTTAAGAGCTTAATCAAAAATTCCATAGATATTTTTAAATATATCATTATTGGAAATTGATTTTGAATCTTTGCATCACCTAATGACATCATTTATGGGGTGGCATCCATCAAGCCATAAGTACATAAAATATCAGGATTATGGGTCACCCATGCCTAGTTATTGCCTCCCATGCCTCTTAAATCCTTATTTATCTTGAGGATATTTATGAGTTTAATTCTAAATATTATGATTATCCATGACCACACATCTCAATCTTAAGATGGATGGTCATGGTTGATCCTAACCAAACTCAAAAATTTATAAATAGAGAGGCCATGGACATGAATAAAAAGATTTAATATTGCAAAGTTGTAATGTTAAATTATTTCCACAATAATTTGCATTTGATCATTAATTTTTTTTGAAAGCTTCATTTATAGGCTAGTTTAGTGATTTGGAATCATGATCCTAGGTTTTATAGAGTGTTATTGAGAAATTGGAGGAGTTTTCCACCTTTTTTGACAAATACAAGGATGCTTGATTAAGGGAGAACATGATTTTGAGCCACATGGGTATGGTGAATCCATTTGGGAAGGTAATATGATGTTTGCTTTCTTTCATTTGTTTCTTGATATCCTTTGTAATTCTCATAGGAATAGATAGGATTAGTTAGTTAGTTCTTTATGTATCTTTCATTATTTATGGACTAATGTTTGACTTACTTTGTAATCCTCTCTACATCTTTGCATGCTCAATGGGACAAGATACATCCCACACATGAATAAGATCATTTTACAACTTTGAAATATTCATTTAGACCATTAAAACTCTTGAAAATTGATTTTATAACTTTATTTTGTCTTTTTTGTTTGCCATGTATTTACATAATAACCGACGTCGGCTAGTAAAATTGACATTAATTGGATAGATTAACTGATAGCAGTTGGATACTTGTCACTAGTCACATTGGTATAACTGATGTCAGTTAGATAACCATCATTGGTTAGGAAATTTAACCATCATCATTTATATAACCAACATCGGTCACTATGTTTTTCTTTAAACATAGACTCGATATCTCTTTTCCTAAAGTTCATTATTTCAAACCCAAAAGAGCTTCAAGTCTAAAGGACATTCTAACATTTTTGTTGTAGGACCAAACTTGACATTTGCTAAAAACATGTTTAGATCACCTTTTGCATGCTTAAAATGGATTAGGAACATTATTTTTAGTGCTTAAATTAATATTTAGATGCTTAAGTGAGTTTTTAGCATTAGTTTCAAAGTTACAACTAAGACCAAGGGGTCAAATGAACACCACCCTATTTTCCATTTAGATTTAAAAATAAACTCATATTTCCAAGTTTTTGTATTTACTTAGTTGTTTAAGTTAAATATTTGTTTGGAAAAAAGAGGGGCGTCACATGTATGCTCTTCCATTTGTCCCCTTTAGGGAACCCTTGGAATCAAAAATGTCATTCCTATTGCAAATAGCCTAGTATAAGGCTTAGAAAGAAATTCATTTAGATCACTCCCCAAAAACTCATCAAAATTTGGGTAACCTTGAAAATGACCCTAAAGTCTTTCTTTTTTTGGTCATTCACTTCATTATAACTTAGCTTGCGAGGGGGACACCATTACCTCCCATGATTTTTTTAGGGAAGATTTGACCTAGGGTTTCACCTCCCAGCATTGACTTCACTTACTCCTTTGTAATTGCACATGGTATGTATTTGCATTTGGACATCGCACTACACTAAGAAAATAGTAGGATGTAGTGGTTGCAAAAAGGACTAGACCTTTTTAAAATTATCCAATACTATGGTCACCCAATTTTTATTCTTTTCTTTTGCATTATTCAATGTGAAAGTCATTGTGCAATTGATTCCCTTAGAATGATTAAAAACTTTCTATTTTAGTAGACCCCACTTTGCCATACCTTGTCAGTTTAGAATTAAGACATTTTTTTTATCATTAGCTTACTTGGTCTTGATTTTTATACAAAACTACTTTTTAACTCATTGAACTTAACCAAAACACATTATCCTCAATTTTATTGAGCAAGGGAGGCATTACACTATCTAATTAGAAAATTCATCTTTTCCTTATTCAAATTGTTATCGAAAGCTTTGTGTCATATAATCAACTTTGGCATAGTTATGCTACCTAATTAAGTCTAGATATTTCACCCAATTTGTTTAAATCCTTCGTTTATAATCCACATTAAAAATTGAACATTTTTGAGTTTTAAGGGTTGGTGTGTCAAAGTGGGTTTACCATTTATGCACTAAGCTTGTTCTAACTTGGGTTCAATTTTCCATTTGGATTGAAGGTCATTTATTAAGACTCAAAATCACATTATCATCTTAGTGGACTCAAGTCATCTTACGTATCTCTCATGCTTTGATTCCTAGAACATATTTTATCCTACTAGAATCATGTGGCGATGTTGTGCTACCTATTTGGCCCTAGCTTTATACTTAGTAATTCATGAATGTTTTTACATCTTGAGTTAGTTCATTTTGTCTTCTTCATAATATGGAGATCATTCCTATAAATTTCTAGGTTTAACTTGTCAAAGTTGAAAATAGATTTTACAGTATGGGTGTATCATAAATATCTAGGCTTTGGTGTACTAGTTTTCATCTTGGGTCTTTCAGTTACCTCACCCTCTTCCAATCTATATGATTTCAACCTTACCAAAGGTTGAGTAAACTCATGAACCAAATATTCAAAATTATGTGTTTTTTCAAACCACCCTTCCTTATAGTCTCACTAGTACCTTGCTTATTTGTTTAAAATAAAGCCAAAGCATACTTTGTTTAGTTGCCAAGCATTAGTCCAAAGTTAGTCAAACACACAGAATAACTCTTTTAGACATGACTCAAAGGTTCACTCATAGTGGGGCCTTTTATGGCCTTAGTTATGAAGATGAGCAGTTTTATGATGGTCAAGATAACCCCATTATTTTTTATGATATCCCCATAACATTAGGATCTAAAGATAATTACAATAAATATTAACCCCAAGAAGATCAAGATGAAGCCCTTCTTAGATTGATAGAATCAAGTATTAGACTACCTTTTGACTTTCCTATAGAACAATTGCATCCCTTATTTAGAGAAGGTGAACAATGATGGAAAGAGTAAGATTTTGTATGAATAGACATACCTTCTTCCTCTAACAAAAGAAAAGAAATAAAAATAGATTTGAAACCCACAAATCTAGATCTTCTAGCTAAGATCAAAATAATACGTCAACGATATGTAGATCAAATTATCATAGACTTAACTAACTCCCTAGTTGCCACTTCAATTCATAATGATGCTTCAAAATAAAAAGGAAATATGGTTGAAAATATGCAACAAATATTAGATGAGGACATTACCATAGTAGATCAAAGTAATCTGAATGAACAGTTAAAGTCACAAGAGATCTTATGAAGTATTCCATTTGACATGAAACATACATTCTTCAATCATCAAGAACCTCTAATTACTTTAAAAACTCAAAAAACCAAACATTCAATTTGAATTGAGGAAATCTCTTAAGATAATTTGACTAGTTCTTTTCAACCAACATTAAAATCGGTAAATAAACATAGAAATTACCAAAATTAACAAAATACAAAACAACCAAATTCAAGGAATGTTTTACAATCCAAGAATCAATGTCCTATATTCTTAATTCAAAGATCAAATCAGAACCAAGTCATGGATCAAAAGGTATACACTCCTCATAGATCCACACAAAACTAGGGGCACTTTCCACCCTAACAACAATGAAACTAGCAACATATTCCACCCAAACAATAATGAAAAGAGGGGCACATTCCACCCCAACATCTTATTTAATCCACAAATGCACCAAACATGCAAGAATAGAATTCTATGAAGGAAATTGTTCAAATATTAGAGATGAATAATAGAGTCAAAAAGTATAAATTTGATGAGATGTTCCCATATCCATTTTATTTATCTATTCTCTAAAACCCCTTTCCACCTTATTTTAAGGCACCCAAATTTGACAAGTACAAATTAAAAGGAGATTCATGCGAGCACATATAGGCATTATTTCTCTTATGTCAAGATGTTTCTTATAGTAGCGAGTACTTACTATGACTATTTATGTGAATTTTAGTGGGATAAGCTCTTGATTGGTTACTTAAATTACCCAAGGGATCAGTTGTAGATTGGAATGACTTATCAAAAAAAATTGTTAACCATTTGTCATATAACATAGAATATGAATTAACTATTGTTGACTTATACAAATCCAAGCAGTGTGATGGTGAAAGTTTTACCACATATCTAAAAAGGTAGAGAGCACTGGTAGGTTGCTTTCAACATAATTTGCCAGACAAACAGTTGGTTGATATCTTTGCATAGAATTTGCATCCTGAAGTTATGCATAATCTATGGTTAGCTTGTGTTAACTAATTCCAAAAAATTATTAACAAAGGAGTGTAGATTGAGAAGGCTCTTATTTCTAAGGGCCTTGTTAATATTTTTGTGTAATGTCAAGTGTCTAATCAAACTAAATCCCTGGTTTAAATAGTTATACAAGATAAGCCTAAAGGCTTTAGCAAAAATAAGAACATGGTTGGAAATGGGGTAATTAAAACAAAACATGTACAAGTGATATAGGTTATGCCTCCTTCAAATATACAATTAACTCCCTCAAATCCACTACCTACTTTATAAAGACAACCTCCATAAAGGACATTTCATAGCAATTTTAGAGTCTTTAGCAAGTTATGAGAATTGATTGAAATAGTGTTAAAAAAGCTCATTGCAGCTAATTTAATTATATGGCCAGTATTAAGGCCATTTCCTCAAGATCAAATAAAACCATATTGGTACAAAGAGAATGAATAGTGTGACTTTCATCATGTTTCTTGTCACGGTGCATATCATTATGTTTAATTACAACATATTATTAAGGACTTTATTGAAAGTGGTGAACTAGAAATTATGTTGGACCCTAATCAAGACACAAATAAGGATATGAGAATCTACAAAGACCCCTTTCCTCAACATGATCCACCACCACCAAGAAATAATCAAAATGGTCACAATCAAGGACAGAGGTAGGATCAAAACAATTAACAAGGTCAGAATCATAATGATTATAATTCAGATCATAATGCCCATACTAATAATGTGGCTTATAATAACACACCTTATGACTATAACAATATGATGGCATGCATTAATACAACCCACATTACCACTGTTACTATAAAACCACATAGTCAATCTCATTTTCTTCATAACATGGGACCCATCATTATAGGTTCATCACCCTTTCCCCTTAGTAATACCATGTCAAGTTTGCATCATCATGTTACTACTCCATTTACATAGGTTACTAATCTTAAACAATAATACCTTTTTTATAATTATAAAGGCTCCTCATTGACCCAAAATTGTAGCAATATAGTTAGTCACCCATGAGTCACCATCCAAGGCCCTTTGCCTTCCTCTTCTAATTATAACAACTCCTTAACACCTCTAGGTTATGAAGTCACAACTAGACACCCATGAGTTAACATACAAGGCCCTTCACTCACTTCTACCATAAAATCTAATGGGAACATTGTACCAATGGTTCCAAATATAAATATTGTCCCAACAAAGAATAAAATAGTTAAATCCACAATTCAAAGGCATTATAGGCTAATGGATCAACTAGATAAAACCCCTACACAAATTTCCATATTAGAAATATTACAGACATCTGATGTCCATAGAACCATCTTTAACAAAAAAATTCAAGAGCCTATTATACCTAATGATATAAACCTTGATAAATTTTAGAACCTAGTTGGACACAAATCTTCATTTTGGCCAATCATATTTGATCAAAAATACATGTCCACCCTCAGCAAACCATAATAACCCACTATATATTGAGATAATTATTATGGATCACAAGATCAAGTGGGTTCTTATAGATAATGGTTTAGGGCTGAACATCATATCTCTTAAATTGGTATGATTATTATGCTACATGGATAAATACATTCAACTAGAAACTATTACAATCAAGGCTTACAACAATGTTAAGAGGGAGTCATCTGGTACAATTTGGTTACCAATCAAGGTGGGGTTTATTTCTCATTAGACATTATTCCATATTATGGATATTGATCCTCCTTATAACATAATTCTTCGTTGGTCTTGGATCTATGAAGTACAATTAGTTCCATCTACTCTTCACCAATTCCTTAAGTTTCCCCATGATGGGATCAAGGTTACTATTCCCATTAATCAGTAGCCATATCAATAATACAAACATCTTAAAGTAGAGATTAATAATTTTAACTATTGCCTAGGTTCTAAATTCATTGAAAATAATAACAAAGCCATAATTTGTCATCCATCTCCATCTAATTATATAGACCCTAGTGATCTAGCCTCCACTTTAGTTGAGCCATTTCCTATAGCTCTAGCCAAGCAAGTTATTATTAAAGATGTAGGCATTTCCACATACCATTTAAAGGATGTCCTCTATATTATATAATTACCAAAATCCCATAAAACATTTCGTAAGACTAAAACTTCCCAGACTCCTAACAAACCTAATTAGATTTGGAAACTAAAGAAGAAATACCAAAACCTCATGTGGTTTTTGTACCTATAATTACACAAAAGAAAGATCGAGAGGATTTTACTGAGGGAGATGGGTTATGTTCTGAAGGCCTTGATAATTATTTTTAGAATCCAAAGTATCCTATCCCTAACAGAATAATGGATCATCTTGACTATACAAGGAAATGACTTGGCCCATAGGTGCAAGGAATTTTACAACCCTTATCAATTGGTTTTATCATTTGGAATCATGGTCACAGATTTAAACCACTAGAAGATGACCTCATGAAATTTGATAGTGACTCTTCTAAATGATTAGTAATGAGACTCCTAAAAGTGACACAACATCTCATTATAGCCTTTTCAATGAGCTTGATAACTTAGATTTGTTTTATTCAAATGCCATATTTACCATAACACCTATTAGAGCTTCTCATCCTAAAGCAAAAACCCATCCTAGTGGTGCTTCCCTTCTTGAAGTAGGATATTATATATTTACCATTGGCACTTCCCATCCTGAAGCAAACCCTCACTATAACCTATGCCTTTACCATCTTGAACTCATAGATTAGGACCAACAAAATTTATTCATATGCCTCAATGAGTTCCAAAATGAAGAATCAATTTTAGAATAAATGTGCCTACAAGATGAATTCCCCATTGGTGATCATATGTAGGGTTTTTATTTTTCATTAGATCTTTCTACCTACTTTGGAGAGTAGGCAAACTTTCTTGGTCATAATAAAGAACAAACATTGAGATCATCAAGTGAAAACCTATTTGAGGCACTTGTCAATCAGGGAAAAAGTAAAGAAAAAGACAAGCCTTTGAGTGAAAACCTATTTTAGGTGCTCCCAAGCAAGAAAGTTTTCTCATCCCCTCAGGATGTAGAAATTACATCTAGCCCAAGTTCCATATCTAGTACAAGCATCTAATCAATATAATATCAAATATTTGAGCATCTTTCTCTTGAGTTTCTAGAGGTTTTTACTAATTGGCCTTTATCTGAGAAGGCAAATTTTTATTATTCATATTATTCAAATCTTTGGGAGGAATAACAAGAATATATAACAAAGAAAAATGATCATGACCATACATTGCGTACAATTCTAGAAAATGGATACACACTCCTTATGGAGAGCATAATAGAAGAGAATTTGGGAGCCCATGAGGATCCCAAAATTATTTATCTTGGAGCTTCCCTTACTAAAGTAGAACATGAACATATTATATCCATTCTTAAGGATTATATAGACATCTTTGCATGAGCATACTTTGACATGCTAGGATTGGACCCAAATTTAGTTATGCATCATCTTTTTGTTCACCTTGGTGTTAAACCAATCAAGAAAAAATTAATAAATATGTACATATGCATCACCCTTTTGGTTAAGGCTAAGATGGAAAATTTTTTAGGAGCCACTTTTATCAGACTACTAGACTACTCTAAATGGGTTTCTAACATAGTACTAGTGAGTAGAAAGACCCCAACCATATGTATTTGTAATAATTTACATGATATCAACAAAGCATGCCCCAAAGATGATTTTCCTCGACCTAACATTGACATGATCATCGAATTGACTACTGGGTAGGAGATGTTATCTTTAATGGATATTTTTTTTGATTACAATCAGATCAAGATAGCCCCTAAAGATCAACATAAGAGCATGTTCACCACTCTATGGGGGACGTTCTATTACCAAGTCATGACATTTGGTTTGAATAATGTTGGAGCCACATATCATTATGCAATGAATATTATTTTCTATGACATGATGTATGACATTATTGAGGACTATGTTGATGATATACTAGAAATATCAAGAACATGAGCTAGAGACCTTGACAGTCTATGAAGAATATTTGAGAGGCTTCATGCATATAAAGTCTAGTTGAATCCTAATAAATGTGTCTTTAGAGTCACATCAGGAAAATTTTAGGGTTAATTGTATCAAAATGAAGGATCAATGTCGACCCTAAAAAGGTCAACACTATTATAGAAATTCCTCCACCAAAAATTCTTAAATAGTTGTGAAGTCTACAAGGAAAGATCTAGTATATACATAGATTCATTTCTCAATTGGCAGATAAGTGCCACCCATTTACCCATCTCTTAAATAAAGGGGTAAATTTTTAGTGGGATAAATATTTTTAGATATCATTTTCCAAGCTTAAAACATACTTGGCCAATCCACTAGTCTTATGACCTCCAACACAAGGAAAGCCACAGCTTCTTTATATATCAACCATAAAACATGCACTAGGGGTAATTTTAGCTCAACATGATGATCATGGTAAGGAACATGTTATTTATTATTTAAGATACACATTGGTAGCCTATGAACATAATTATATGCCTATTGAGAAGGCATGCTTAGTTATGGTGTTTACCACTTAAAAATTGTGACATGATATGCTAAATAACAAAACTATTGTTATTTCCAAAGTAGATCCTCTCAAGTTCCTATTATCTAAAGAAGCTCTTTAAAGATGCATGGATAAATGGATTATGTTCCTTAATTAATTTTATATTAAGTACTAGAATCAAAAGGTAATCAAAAGACAAGCTCTTGCTAACCAACTTGCAAAAACTCCTATTACGGCCACTCAGCCTTTCACCTTTGACCTTCTAGATGATACTATCATGATATAGAAAAAGAATCACAAGAACTTGAATAGTAGACACTCTATTTTGATGGTTCCTTCATATCCCAAGGTTCTAGATCTAGCATATTGTTGATTATGCCACAGGGGGATTTGATCCCTAAAGCATTCCATATATAATTTTATTATATAAACAATATGGCTGAATATGAGGCATTGGTTGTAGGGCTCTATCTTTCTATACAGTGGGATATTCAAAATTTAAAGGTATATGGAGATTTTTTGCTAATAATAAATCAAATAACTGACTAGTATTAAACAAATGATGATAATCATGTTCCTTACAAGTAAATTATTGATAACCTCAAAACAGATTTTTAATTTTTGTAGTTTGAGTAAGTTCCATGAGTCAGCAATAGATCTTTCAATGCCATGGAAATAATTGGTTCCATGATTCAAATTCATGATAGTGCTAAAGAGTATCAGTTCTTAATTGAAAATCTTATTCAAATGACACATATTCTATTAGATTCAGAGAGGATATGTACTATTGCTAATCTTAATCCCTCACCTGAGCTACCATGGTACCAAGATTTTTATAACTATTTCCATAGTCATGTGTTTCCCACCAACATTTTCTATAACCAACAAAAACTATTCTTTCATCACTTAACATGTTATATCCTCCATAGAAACACACTTTATTGTAGAAGCTATGATGGAATGCTTCTTCATTTTTTTATCTTTGGGAGAATCCAAGTTGACACTAAAGGAGGTTCATGAAGGAATGTGTGGGGCCCATACTAATGGTGTATTCCTATCAAAGAAACTCCTTAGAATAGGATATTATTGGCCCAAAATAGAGATAAATGTTTGTAATTATGTAAAGAAGTGTGTTCCTTGTCATCAACATGGCAACTTGATACATACACTTTCTTTACCATTGCAACTAATTACAACACCATGACTATTCTCAACATGGGGTCTCGATCTCATTGGGAAAATTAACCTGATATCTTCATATGGCCATAAGCACATTTTGACTACAACTGAATACTTTACTAAGTGGATTGAAGCCATTCCTCTCACTTATGTTATCAGGAAACAATAGCCAAATTCATTTACTACCATATCATTTGTCGATATGGCATCCCAGCTCGTATTATATTCGATAATGGTGGATCCTTTGTGAACCAAAATGTAAAATCTCTTTATGTCAAATTCAAGATCAAGCACAAGAAATCCACTCCATATAATTCACAAGTTAGTGGATAAGCTAAGGCATCAAATAAAACCATTCTAGCCATCTTAAAGAAGATTGTCAAAGATGATGGCTATATTTGGCACTTACAACTCTTTCTTACCCTTTGGGTTTATAGAACCAATCATCACACCCAAACTAGAGCTATTCCACTCTCCTTTATTTTTGGTACTAAATATATCATCCCAATTGAGATTGAGATCCCATCATTAATAATATCACTAAAGCACCTTGAAGATAATGAAGACTATAGAGCCTCATGAATGAATGAACTAGAGATTCTTGATGGCAAGCATTTGGTTGCCCTAGAAAACTTGTAGTCTATCAGAATAGATTGTAGAGAAGATACAACAAACACTTTCTCCCTTGAGAATTTGAGATTGGTGACTTAGTTTTGAAAGAGAACCAGAAGAATACAAATGCTGAACCTAAAAAGAAAGGTAATTTTTAGACTAATTATTTAGGACCATATATTATCATAGAAAACTATGGATCAAGACGATATTAACTGGCTAAACCTAATGGTGAAGAAATTTAAGATCCCATTAACATCATACACCTTAAGAGGTTATATATATAAATAACTTTGAGCCATTATCTACAAGACCCTTGACTTGGGGGCAACTTATGTTGTCATAATTTTATCCCACCTTTTTATCCTACCTTGAACACATTTTATACTACCCTGGTCCACTTTTCATGATTCTCTACAGTAAAGGATTTGAATACTTGGCACCCTAAACACATTCTTCATCCCATTATGGATTGCTCTTTTTGAGAATCATATTCTTTGTTATGTCTAAGGCATGTTATAATCTTGAACATTTTTTATCCTTTGACCAATTATGATCTCAATTATGTCTCATGAACATTATGAACATCCTCAATAGTAGTTCTATAAAGTAGTTCAACCAAGATAGTATTGTATATATTCAGACAAGTGAACAAAAACATCTTCTCAGTTTTAAACCATTGCTACACTATTACAAATAGGTAAATGTAAATACTTATTTTTTACTTTAGGTTGTACATTATTATATATCACATTTTTTGCTCTATATTTTTTTATCAAGATCTTTGCTCTCACTGATTTATGATCATGGGCCATTTCAACTAGCTTAGCTATCTTATCGGAATATCTACTCTTAGGATGTGCATCTCCTCAACTAGATGGTCCCACCTTGTGCATATTTTATCCAAAAAACACCAAAAACATTAGAAATACTTTGAAAATACCAAAAACATTAGAACATGATCCGTAAAAGAACAAAACATTGTCTCATGATTTTATACATTTATACATTCCCATTCCACCATGATACACTCTTGCCATTTTGCAAGAATAGAAACACTAGTTCTTTTCATCTTGTCCTATGCATTTGTCATTTTTTAATATCATTTTTTCTCATCTCATCAACTTCTTATTTCACAGACCATTCTCATTTGTTCTTCATATTTTCTATTTCTTCTCTAAATCATGCTAGTTTGATCATCATTTTTCTTCTATCCCATTTTCTAGGAGAACTACATTTGGCCTGATGTTCATGTTGGAATATGCATCCATGGAACTATGTAGGTAGCGTCCACTTGTCTTATACATTTGGAGTTAGTTCGGCCAACCCCTTCCTTTTATTCTCTTCCCCCATTTCTTCTATCATTGTTCCCATTTAATTAGGGAACAATTATCATGTCATTATTCTTTGTTATTATGTGGTGGAAAGTAATGCCTCTACCACACATACATGAACATTTTTATTTAAACCACACTAATTTGGTTTTTGTTTGTGTGTGTTTATTTGAGTTTATTTGGTGTTTTTTTTTGCTTTCACACCTCTCCTTTTATTTGTTTTCCTTTTCTCTTTTTATTACTTCTTGTCTCATCTTGGTCTTGTTTTTGCTTATCTCTTTTATGTTTTAAAACATCTTGATGATTCATATGGATCTCAATTATTTATATCTTGATCCTATGTTATTATGTTGTTTTTAGACCATTTTATTTATTTGATTGTTGTTGGTGTCTTATTTTTCTATTTGATTTTGCTTTTCTCTTTTGTGTTCAAGATTGCCTTGATGGTCCACATGGATCTTGATTATTGATATCTTGGTCTCATGTCATTAAGAAATTCTCGAATTTTGTTTTTAAAAATTTATTTCCTACTTAAGATCATATCTTGAGTTCGAGTTAGGTTCATTTATGTTTATCTTTTTCTTTATTTTTACTGTTTTGGTTAAATTTAAATCATTGTAACTCTAGTTTTGGTCATTATTTTACCATTATCCTTAGTTATAGATATTCACATTTAAACTACCTTAGCACAATTGGAATCTTATTTAATTTTAGGTTATTCATACTTATGATGCCTAATTTATTTTTTTATAACAAGCACTTTGTGCTCAAGTCTCAAAATCTTAACATCGACATCAGCTCTGATGAATGATTCTCAAGAACACTTTGCAAAACCTACGCTCATGATGTGGAATTAAGCTTCTAGGTAGCATGCATTTCATATTTATTTGTATATGATTAGATGTGCATCTATTTGCATACATTATAATTCTAATCAATTCTTGGTCATTTTTAATCATTCCTGATTCTATTCTCTCCCAAACTTGGGTGAACTACATTGGCATGAAGTTCATGTTGGAACATGACTCCATGGAAATATGTAAGTAGCACTCAATTTCTATTGAGGTCATCTTAGCTATCTCCATTATTATTTTCATCTCTTTCATTACTTTTTTCATTCCCATATGCTTGGTTTTATATGGCTTTCTAAGCCATTACACCATCGCATATGCGTTTGTGCCCACTCACTTTAAGCTATATTTTTGATTATATCCTTGAACTATTTTTTCTTACCAATTACCCATGATGGGGCACAACATATAAACCATGAAATAAATCAAATCATATTTACAAGGGAAAAATCATTATTTATTCTTTATCAATGATCAAGATTCACCCTACTAGGGCAACACTATTTTATCATGATCAAATCTTCTCTATTGGAGTACTTTTTATTATATTCTCTTTGGAGACCATATTATAGTGGTGCTTCCCTTATTGAAGTAGAACATTCTCTCTTTTCATCTAATTCTAAGATCTACACATTAAATCCCATTATGTCAATATTTTAGTGTGTAACTTGTCTCGGGATTGATCAATGTCATAAGCATGCAACTTGTACTCTCAAATTGGGTACATTTAAAGTGTATCCCTTACATTTATGGATTATATCTTTCCCATTCCCCATATATCTAAGGCCTATTATACCTCTAATTATATTTTTATCATTGATGTTAATCACATTTGCAAGCATTAGCTCATCTGGATGTGATCTATTCCATGGGTTAATCTCTCACATTCTCTCTCTTTCTGAGAGTCCATCCTTTTCTTCCATCCTAGTATATCCTCTTAAGGGGGCATCATGGGTCTATTCCAATTTCTCCTTGAAAACTCTTTTATTTTAAAATACATCACTTCATCTGAATGTCTTGTTACACCTTCTCAAATAGGGGAAAAATGTAGACATCCAATTCCTAACACCATTTGTGCTAAAATTGTCAATCTTACTTGAATTGCACTCAAATGCACATTTTAGGTCAAAATCCATAAAACACCCTAAAATGGTTCAAACTTGTCACTTAAAAGTGCCAATTTAGGTAAATGTATCCATAAATAAGTCAATGCATTTTATGGGCTAGCTAACTTTAATCATATCATTTTGATTCAAAATGACAATTTTGCCATTTAGTGCTCTAGATCACTCTTATCTTGTAATTCATTGGTACACATCACTTACCTTTGTTATTTGGTGTTGGTAACATCCTAAATTGGAATATAGATCCAACACATCTAACATCACCTTTTAGTTCCTCTCCAATCAAATTATGAACTAGTAATATGAATTTTTGACCATTTTCATTAATTATGCACAAATTTCCAAAGAATTGCACTAAACTTGATTAAACTTATTTAAGCTAATTAATCTAATTTAAGAGCTTAAGTAAAAATTTCATAGACATTTTTGAATATCTCATTATTTGAAATTGATTTTGAATATATACATCACCTAATGACATCATTTATGGGGTGGCACCCATTAAGCCATAAGTGCATAAAATATCAGGATTATGGGTCACCCATGCCTAGTTAATGCTTATTTATCTTGAGGATATTTATGAGTTTAATTCAAAATATTAGGATTATATATGGACACACATCTTAATCTTGAGATGGATGGTCATTTTTTATCCTAACCAATCTCAAAAATCTATAAATAGAGAGGCCATGGACATGAATAAAAAAATTGAATATTGCAAAGTTATAATGTTAAATTATTTCCACAATCCTTTTCATTTGATCATTGATTTTGTTTGAAAACTTCATTAATAGGATAGTTTAGTGATTTATAATCATGAGCCTAGGTTTTATGGAGTGTTTTTGAGACACTGGAGGAGTTTTTCACCTTTATTGACAAAGACAAGGATGCTTGATCAAGGGAGAACATGCTTTTGAGCCACATGGGTATGGTGAATCCATTTGGGAAGGTAATATGATGTTTTATTTCTTCAATTTATTTCTTTCTATCCTTTGTAATTATCATAGGAATAGATAGGCTTAGTTAATTATTTCTTTATGTATTTTTCATTATTTATGGACTAATATTTGATTAACTTTCTTTGTAATCCTCTCTACACATATAGGCTTGACATAGTCCATCTAGTATGCATGCTCAGGTTATTTACTTGAAAATTGGTTCTTGTGTTTGGATTTTTAGAATCTTGATTAGCTTGGAAAGGTTTAAAACCATGTTTTCAACTAGTTTTCAATCATTATTCATGTTTTAAAACACCTCACAACTTCCAAAACTTGCATGTCATGTCAAAATACAATTAAAGATGAGGTTTCTTACCACTGTAGGTCTGGTTCATGGATGCACGTGTTGAGTTTGATGTTTTAGGAGATATTAGGCCTATGGAGATTGATTTTAATTGAGCATCATGCATTTAAAAAGTTTAAAATGTTGATAAGAGGGAAAAAAATGAGGTGTTAGGGTTTACCAGGGTATTAGGAGCACTTAACTTGTTAACAATTATTCAGAAAGGATAGGTCCTTAAACTCAAAAATTTTGCAACAATATTTTAGTGAATATGGGTACCATTAAAATTATAATATAACTAGTTATCATATCTCTTTTACTCTATGAACCAACTTCATCAAACTGACCTTCTTCACTCTACCAATGACCAGATGAAGAACTTGAGTGGTTTCTTACCTATTTTGGACTTGTAGATTGTAATTGAGCATGATTATAAACATGATAAGGCTAAAGGATACATTAAAACCTCATTACCATAGGATATTGGATTATTTTCATATATTTGTCCTTTTTTATATTTCATGTTCATTTCATAGGCCCTTCTTTGTCAAGAAAACTTGCTCATTTGGAAAGTGGTTTGTTGTAACTATTTTAACTACATATAATATGTTCTATGGAGTATTTCATGTCTTTTAAAATGGTATTATAAATTAAAAACATATATCTTTCCTTCCTTTCCTTATGTTGTGCTATATTTGGAAGTTGAAACAATGAATCAAAAGAGTTTCAATCTTGGTCATATGTTAGAAATGGGTGAAGATGACACATTAGATATATGTACAGGTAATGAAAATATATGATGATCTTTATCATATTCCAAGTGGCATAAAAGAGCCTAATTTTAAATCTATACATAGTGTTAAATCCCATTTTATGTCTATCAATTAAGTTACTTTCAAAGATTGTAACATGTAAGAGGATAAAATATGGTGAAACCTTGGTCTCCACAAAATTAACTTAAAAATTACTAAGGCTTAGAATGGAAATGTTTCCATCTTAAAAACTTTACTTCTAGATCCATTATTCACTATAGAACACCTTGCCATCTTGCAAGGTCACCACATCAATGCTTTCAATCTGGATTAAGCATACCTTAACTTTGAAATTACCTTAAATAATTTTAAAATACCTTAAACTTTCCAAAATTGCATGAGACCTTATTTAGATGTTGAAACATCTTGATGAAACCAAGACATGACATCATGAAAAGATTATCAACAAGGTTAATTATGAGGTTAAATGACTTATATACTTGGTTTGAAGATAGATGAATTTATGGTGGATAATTTGGCCAACATGTCCCTAGATGAATCTCGAGGGAGTTTAATATATATTATTAGGCCCAAGGATATAATATTAATAATAATAGTTACAAATACATGATCACTAGAAGTCACATGAGCCACTAAGAAGGTAGGAATATTTAGAGGGACCACTACTATAGTGGTAGTTGTGCTTGTTAGGGATTCTAAGAATGAAGGAACATTGGGCATCTGATCTCTACTAGGGTTTGAACTGACCTATGGGTTTAGGTGAAGAATCATGAAAGTAGCATACCATGCCATTAGGATGGGTGAGGGCCATAATTAGGGATTTGGCTAGATCAAGGTAATTTGGGAACTAGGAATTCCAATTAATGTTTAAACTAAATGATTTAAATATAATTGGGCCCTTTAGATTACTTGGGTGAGCTAAGTCATAAAATTAGTAGGCCTTATTAGGATAGGAAAACCATAGGGATCCACTAAGGGCTTTTTTGGGGTGATATCAATTAGTGTGTCTAGTCTTGTAGTAGGGGGAGATTGATCTCTAAGTGGGTTGGATAGGATTATTATCAAAATGTAGGGCACGTGTAAATTTGGTCTAGCTTACCTAAGGTGGTGGTATAAGAATAATATATATTGAGGCTATTTGAGTGGAATATATTAGGAAACCCCATAAAATTCATGTAGGTAGTCCTTTTATAGTAACCATAACCTTGATGGTGGGATGAGTGGGCACCTACTGGGTAAGAACTAGTCTCTCCTTAGGATCTAGTTGAGTCATTTCCTAAGACTTCAAGAAAATAGTGGCCTCAATATTTGTGAACACCTATGCATCATAACTTTATTTGAGTTAGAAATGATAATTAGGGTTTACCTTATGGTGATACGTGATAAAGAGTTTTAACTAGTTTCTTGCCACATGAGCTTAGCATTCACCTATATAATCCTACTACTTATTATCTACTAGGTTTAATTTGTATGAGTCTCTATGTTGGGACATGGATTTTATCATTGGAATATTATTATACTCATGTCAACCTATGACTAAAGGTAATGGTAGATACATATTTTGATTTCTACCTAGATAATGACTAACAACACCATGGTATAGTTGGTAGGAGATCTTCTGCTCTACAATGCGGTCTAGGATGATTTAATGTAATAAGAGAGGATCCAAAAAAATTCCTACCACTATGATTATAATTTAACCCTAAAAGTATATATATTAACTAATCTACTATAACATAACCCATATCTCATCTGAGAGCCTTGGCATAAGTATTTCATTCTTTTCTTGACAAACAATTGGATAGAAGTAATCACAAATTTCCCATATGTTATATTAGAAGTGGTGGATGTAGATATTTTATAAGACCACATGCACCATGGATCCCAGTGGCATCCATTAATGGAATTATAATAAAAAATATATAAGGTTGCACAAACAACATTGATTATATATGACATCATGTAGAAATTACCACCTGCATGAGCCCCATTTACCTTCATGGTGAGGTTGAACATGATAAGGATGCCCAAATTCGGGACCTTTATCCCATTTAATATGACACTTAAAAGAGTAACCCAATAGTTTTTGACATGAATTATGTCACTTTCCCCACACAAGTGGTTAAGTAAGACCATATATGTGTGTACACCTTATCAAAAGGTTTTGATTATATATGATTTGGTGTTCTCCTTGTCAACCCAATGACCAATATCCTTTGTCTAATCCTTAAGGACATCATAGATGTTATAGGTTTATACCCAAGTATCCATTAATTATTTATCATAATACATAGTGTAATTTAGGATCTTATAATACTTTTATAATGTATGCCCATAGATATCTTCAATCATAAAGCTAACATTGGGTGACCTCATGGCATCCTAGTTACACTTAAAATAGATCAACAAGTTACAAAGTAGGTTAGTAAATGGAATACCTATGGTTTAAATTTAACCACATGGATCATGAATCCTCAGATGGTGATGATCTCATCTACATACTCAATCTCATCATCATTGGCCTTAATATCTGAGTTTAGTTTATAAATATCCTTTATTGCATTGAACACCTCATTGTAATGATTAAAATGAGTTATGGCATATAGGAAGGTGGTGTCTTTATACTCTATCTCTAAATTGGGGTTCAAGAATGAGGATTTCATTATCAAACTATATGAGATTGACATAGAGAACTATTTTAGCATAGGGTAACTCTCTTGGCTCTATGGGTGAATTTGATGCAAAGGGCTTGGAAATATTTGAGTGTGTAGGTAATTATTAATGGTAAAGTTGATAAATTGAGACCTTATGATATCTAAATTTAATTATGTAATATTGGTTTTGGTCAGATCACATCATTTTGATTAATATTTAAGTTGATAGTATGAGTCCAAGATAGTTGTTTCCAAATTTGGCATTAATTCAATATTTTGAAAATGAGCCCCCATGTAGATTTAGTTGATGGTGATGGGGGAATTATCAAGCCATTAGATAGTGATCAAACCTTTGGTCAAATTTAATATATGTGAGGATTATGGGGAACATATGCCCATGTAGCCCTCATGGCATCATCAACATCTCCAAGATTATCTATGTTTCAATTTATGGTTGGTGGGATCAATAAGTACTAAATCATATGCATGTAGTGAGGAGTCCTATGTCTTGAAAATTCATGCACTTGACTGACCACTTTGAAGGTTCCTTTACATGTGATATCTCTTCAATAGATTAGGATTTTTGGCCTATACTCTTTTCTAAACTTCATATGGTACTCTAGGACATTTTCCCACTTAGATGCATGAAATTACATGTGCCACCTACTCATTAGGTCTGAGATCTTACAAGCTTTAAAAATATGACATGGGGAACCCCTTAGGGAATTAAAAATTCTAACACAACAAGACTAATAGGAGACACATAACACCTCCTCACTAGTTCCAAGATCTAAAAATATTGAAAACTCTAATTCATAGGATCTCTTATGGATCTGGTAGTTCTAATGTCATGGGAATGACATTAGACATGTGGCACCTCTCAATTGATTCTAGGATCTAAAAATGTTTGACAACTCTAATGCATGATACATCCTAGGGATATGATAGTTCTAACACCATGGGATTTATAGGAGACACGTGACACCTCTTGATTAGTTCTAAGATTTGACATCTCTAAAAAAATTGATGCACAATACTTATAGAGTCTTTTATAGTTCTGACACCAAGAGACTGATAGGAGACATGTGGTGCCTCCCCATTCATTCTAGTATCTAACATATCTAAAATCTATAATAAATTTGATCTCCCAAGGCTCTGATAATTCTAATATTATGGGATTGATATGAGTCATATCATGTATCTTTAGTGGTTATAGGAATTTATATCTTTGATAGTTTTGGGACTTTAATATGTAGACACATGGAACAATCACATTAATCAATTTGGTCATAGAGTTTGTGCCTTATCCACTTTATTATTTTTCCATGTATGAATAGGATGATTCCAGATGGTAATATTTCATTTGTCTAGATGATTTGGGAACTTTAATTTAATTATTTTTCTACATAGGGATTGGATAAATGAGATTAAGATACATGGATAGTCTCTGCTCACTTAGGTGCTCCAATGAAAGGTATATTTAGAATAGTTTCTCAAAGTAACAGAAAGGCAATATCAAGATAGTTTTATTAATCTCCTAAACTTAGATGCTTGCCTAATAAAGACTTATTTATTTCAAAAATATTTTTTTAGGATGTTGGATAAAGACATGTGGCACAATCTCTGGTGATTGGGACTTAACCATTGAAAATAAAATTACATAGACACTGTTAAATTTGAAAATTATTTAGGTGTAAAATAGATGTGTGACTAAGAGATATTTCTACATAAATTACTATGTATGAAAATAATTATGAGCAAGATCAAGCAGGCTTTATCATAGTTTTTAAGTGAATTTCATATAACATGAAAGATCAAACAATCTTTGACAAATTTTAGTTAGTTAGGTTAATATATGAAGCTAAAACCTTGTTTAAATGTATGCCATAGAATTAAAATCCAAATAGGTGCATAAAATAATTTCAATAAAGATGCTCAATTAGAAATTTTGGGAAAAGATACCAATCTTATAGTTTAGAATTTTAAGGTTTTCAACTCAAAATTAGACATGAACATAGAATTTTGAATCAAAGTGGGTCCTTAGTTGAAAATTTGAAAATGGACATGTTTTTAAAAATAAACCCTCACCAAAATTTTTGAAGTAACAATACATGCTCAAGTGATGGATATTGAACTCAGTCAAGAATGCTTCCATGATGAATCTATGTGATGATGTCAAAAATAAATGACACGTGTGATATTGAAAATTTTAGAAAAGAGGGACATTAGACTCTATTGATAATGCATATTTTAGGAGAATAAGTTTTAAACTGGGTTAAAATAATGATGGATAAATAACAAGTTTATTTTTCATGTGAGGGGGTTTGACCTCCTACTAAAATAGACATCACCCTTTATCTTCGACTAGCAAGAAAAACAAAGGATTGTTATAAAAATATATATTCTCCCTTTATATAATTTATATTCCCACTAAGTAAATTTTTTTTTAATAATAAAATTCCACATTTTGATAATTTTTTATTATATAAAAATTAAAAAATATCCCTCCACCTCCAAAAAAAAGGCACCCAATATTAACAATTTTATTAAAAAAAAAGTTGGTGGGGTTTGACTCCTTAACCACCCTACACCCAAAGTTTTATCAAAAGACTATATAACCAACTATGATATTCACAATCTGAAATATTTTATTAGGTAAAATTAAATCTATGTTTGAGTAAAGTGAATTTCAAGTTGAAAAAATAATAATAAGCCTAATAAAGCCAAAACCTTTTGACCAAATGAAGGATTGGTTTTGAAAACCTTGATCTTGGTCCCTTTAAAATTAAAAAAAACCTATTTTTTTTTTTGAAACCATTAGTTTAGGTGGAGGAATAATAAGAACTAGTGACTTGGTAAGAAAGCTTCTCTTTACCATGATTACATCATGCATAATCAATGCTCAAGTGGAACACCAATGGGAGACCATCGAGCTAGGATGAGGTCATGGGTGGTAGGATGCCTGATGCCAAGTAGAGGAGGGTGAATAGTAGTGATGTTGAGAGCTTATTAGATGACATAATTTGGTATTATCTCCATGGTATGAACACTAATGTGGAATTTTTTTGAGAGTTTTTGGATTGTTTTTTATAAACTATAATAGTTTTGAAGCCATGATATTCTATCAACACACTTCCTTGATGCCTTGGGATGGAAGTACATTCAAGTTGAATCTTAAATTCACAGAGGATTATCCCAATAATCTACGAACAATCTGCTTGACCAAATACTCTTTATATGGCTCTTGGATTTTTATCCTTCACTTATCAATTGGATCATTGGTGTTGAGATCAATCCTTATTTCTAGGATGGCAACAAACAAAGTATTTCATATGTTTTATGTTATTTAGAGGATAAAAATACTATAGATGAACATTTAGATTTATATATTTCCTCTCAAATTTTTTTATATAATACAAATCATAAATCAACCCAAGATTCCAAAATACAACAAACCAACAATATTCATTCACCAGCATCTTACTCTAATACCATGATATAACTAATCTTAATTTGATCACTAGTAGATTGAACACACAAGAAATATTCTATTGCAATGAGTGAACCTTTATTAAAAATTAACAAAAAAAAAATCATTAAATACATGTATTGCATTGATTGCATGTATTACATTAGATTAAAAAGCCTAGTGAAGACTAATAAATATATTTAATAGGGTAGATAACTTATATGATAAGTGGAATGAACCTATATGACAACTAGAGTCAATCTCATAAGATAAATCAAGTCAAGCTAACAAGAGAACTCAAGTGCAATTAATAGGATAATTTTTCCTCTCACCCACTTCTAATGACCACATTATTACACCTAAACAAGTAACTAAATGTGTAGAAAAAACCAATAAATGGAAAATGAAAACCTATACTAACAATTATGATTTTTAAAATAATTTGTTAAAATATTTGTGAAATAAATAACTTGAAACAACCTATTATTTTTTGTTTGTTACAATAAAAAATTGATTTTATATAATATTAAAATATATAAATGATTCATCAAAATTTTATAGATTTTTGTTTAAAATTGATGACACTAATCTTCGATAATTAGAAACATTAATAATGAGATTTTTCAATGAAACTTTTAAGAAGTATATCTCAAAGGCACAAAATTTTTAAAAAAAAAATATTGTGTGGATTACTTATAATAGTTATTTCTATGAAGAAAATTACTGAATGCATGAATTATGGTCGATGGATTTATTTGATGTGAATTTTCCCCACTAATTTTTACAAAAATACATGTGTGATAATTTCACCACTGTAATAAATATTGGATGGATGCTTGTGATATATTTATTGCACTTATTTTTTTCATGATATGTCCACACTAAACATTACATGTATATTAAATTGTGGTTTTTTAAAAATCAATAATGAACAATTAATTTAAGATGATTGATTTTACATTATTGAGGTATTTTCATAACATTGAAGTAAAATATGAATAAGTGAAATTAAACATCCCAAGCCACATATTTTTAGGGTGTTTATGATGGTATTTTTATATCCCATGGAAATTATGTAAATTAAATTTTAGATATTTTTAGAACATTGAATATCATACCAGATTTAACTCCTATAAAAATGGGTCTAAAATTGGGAAAATAAGATTAGAACTCGTTGGTATTTTCACTAAGTAATTTATAATCAAAAGAAAATTTTGAATGTCTAAGATATAATTTGGGTGTAATAAATGAATCAAAAGTATCTCCAGAGTGTTTATTCATATAGCTTCAAACTATATGTTTTTAGGTCTAGACTAACACACCTAGATTTAGAGTCGCATAGTGAAATCTCGATTATCTTCACAACTAGAGGCAACTTTGTACTATGTTTATGGATCAAAATTAGTTTGATACAGGATAAAAAAACATAGTTCATTAGTAGAATAACATGTCAAACTAGAGTAACCTTAAACATGGTATGGATATTGGAATAATAGATCAGTAGCATGTATATAGGCACACACACACACACATATGTATGTATATATTTATATGTATATATATGTGTATATATGTATATACATATATATATACACATTATATATATATATATATATATCCTTATGTGTATTGATTGTGTAGTACCTATAAGATAATTTATATGTCAAAAATGAGGAATCTATTATAGCTCTAGAGTGTTTATCCATGCAACTCTAGAATATATACATCCAACTCCAAACTCACACAACCAGCTCCAAACTATATACAAGCAACTCCAAACTCATAAAACCATCTTTAAACTATATATAGGTAAATTCATACTAACACAACCAAGTTTAGAATATGTAGCCAACTCCAGACTATAAACCAACTTTAGACTATATACAACTAGTTATATTCTCAAACAACTAGCTCGAGATAGTCCTAATCCATACTACAGACACATATAGCTCTAGACTATCTTCACAAGTGGATAAATTTTATGTTGAACACATTTAAAAATTTAATATTATTCAATGAATATTAAAACTATATTGATGGCTTTAGACTATTTTAATAGAGTTATAACATAAGATATTAAAGTAGAAGAATAGAGTAATTTAAATAGAACAACCCAAAACAGAGTATGGAGATTGAGAGAACAAAACAAAAACAACTTTAGTAGTGAAAGGACACATTTTGAATAGTATATATTTCTAACCAACAATATATATCAATATCAATATATATTTTTTCATGTATTTATTTATTTTTTTGCAATAGTTTTAATCATGATTTTTTTCTTTTTCTTAATATAATAATATATTTATTATTAATAAGGAAATAATAATTAAAATAAAATATAAAATTCTCCCATGCTTTGAAACTATGGAGTGTTTGTGTCCACACTAGTTTGGTTTAGTATATTTCCTAACCATCTTATTTTGATCCTTGGTCACACTCACTTTTGAGGTAGGATTAAATTAGGGAGTTAGTTTGATATAGGATTACATATTCCTAATTATTTTTGTGTACACAGGTTAGACATTTATCTATGAGGTTGTCATAACCCACTATGATTTTTCTAACACCACTCATACATATATTTATATGGGACTCCCTATTATAATTATAAAAATAAGAAGAGACATAATATATAAAAACATACTTGTGCATGAGTCTTGTATGTGTCATGGTTTCCTCACTCTGGTAATGAACTTCTAGATAGATCATGGTTGAAATTTTTTGTAGCTCAGATCTAGTATGGTTAATATTATTTTTGAGAGGTGTTATATCTTATTGATTTATTTTTTTATGTGAGGTTTATTCTCTCATTAGTTATGCATTTGACAATGGATTATTGATTCTTTGATCCGCTAAACACCTCAAACTATAACATATAGAAAATAAATATACACATGAATTTATAGATGAAAGGCTTGTGGAGAGTTGTGCTTGGTGACTTTCCAAAATTTATAGATAAGGAAAATATTATTTGCATTTCATCCTTAAAATATGAGGATTTTTTTTCATCCACCTCAATGTTTTGTATATTTTACAATATCACATTGTACATACTATTTCACAATTGGAAGCTTGGGACACTATTATATCATTGTTTGGAAAAGTCACTTCATCTTAAGTTTTTATTTTTCCTTCTCCTCTCTCTCTTAATTATGAATTTTTTATTGTAATTATGGATGTTATTCTACCATCTTCTATTATATGTGAGATTGTGATTCTTTATAATTATATTCATTTATAACCTTTGGCATCTCCTCCTCCTCCTCCTCCTCCTCCTCCTACTGTTGGTTCTTATCCTCTTTATATTATTTTTGAGTACATGTTTTTTGATGTTGAGACATATCCACCATATCTTATTGTCGATATAGATGAGGCACTTCCACCACCTCTTCATACTACTCATGTTTCAAATTTATTTATTAGTGATCACTTAGATGAGGTATATTAACCTCCTCTACCTATTATTTTGACACATTCTAATATTTTTATTGGTTCACCTATTTTTCCTTCTATAAAGATATATTTTATATCACTATAGGAAGTGAATAAGAAATTAATGAATCATAAAAAAAATTCACTCCCTCATTCATAGCAAGGGCTCCATTGTTCACTACTTACAGAACCAAATTACTATCATGAAAAAACATCAGACTGATGTTTTGGACATTCATGGTCGTATTGATAGTCCATCATGTAATATTCAATATAGCACACATCCATTTGATTTATTTTTATAATGTGGCTTCCTAGATCCCATGAAACTTATTGTTCATGTTGCTCCTATTATTTTAGTTAATGTTTATGTGCCTACTATTTATTTTTACTCTATATATCCTACTTTAGTTCCACCTCCATACATGATTACTTATATTTAGAAGCATACCACTACTTTTTCCTATCACATGATTAATTATATAGGTCACACTACTAGAATTTTAGTAATTATTAAATATATTGTTTCTCTAAATTTTTTCTCATTTATTAATTAAAGAAGAAGGTAAGAAACTAATAATAAGGGTGTGGTAGAACCTGGTTATTATGTGCATGTGATATAGATGAGTGTGGACAGATCCTTTTTATCTTGGAAGGATGACATGTAGATAAGAAAACACTCATGTAAAGAGGTTTTTAGAAATATAGTAAGGTGGACTACCTGGTATAATCTAGATCCAAGAAATGTGAGCTTACTAGGAGGCTATCAATCCACTCTTTGATAATAATTAAATTGAAAGAGATAAAATTGAAGTAATTACATCAAATAATAAAGGGAACTGAAATGAAATTAAAGAATGAATAGATGATTAAGAATGAAAATAAACTAAATGTAGTAATAAAAGGTCAATACTAGTGCTAAAGTAGGTCAGGTCAGTTTTATAAAATTAGATAGGGGTTTATAAACAAGTAAGGATACCAAAATTTGGATTTGGTTTAGGGTGAGGGGTTAAAAAGAACTTGTTGTTATTACTTACCATAGTGATCATTGGCATTTGGGATGACTATCAATGTTTATGCTAACTATCAATGATTGGGTAACTATCGATGATTGAGGGCGACCATCAGTAGTTGAGGTGATTGTTGATGGTTCATATGGATTTTGAAGGTGCTTAAAAAAGAGTTAGAGAATGGGTAAATGATCAAAAATGGATCTCATTAAGGGTCTAGGAGTTATAAAGTAAGAAGTATGAAGGTTTGATTAGATAAGAAGGTCAAAAATCCAATAAGAAAAGTTGAAGTACAAATATACCTATTTGCTTGATAAATGGTTAATGGCTGATTGATGGAACATTTTTGGTAGAGAAATGGTACTTTACTTTAAGAGAAATTTTGGTAGAGGTTCAGATCTTTGTTTTAGTTATTAAATTATTTGAAGCAATATTGGTTGGAAATATTGAATACATATGTTCTATAATGCTTTTGATGATCCTTTCTTAGCTCTTACTCACCTCCTTTTATAGGAAAATAGAGATAGAGGATAGAATGTTGCCTAAGAGGTTGAATTACTGATTTTGATGATTTATAGTTTATTTGAAATGGGCAAGTAGATATATTAAATTATGTCATGATAACTTTTACATAGATGGTAATTATGTTATAATGAGGAATACTTGATTGTCGATGGTCTACCTAACTATTAATAATTAGCCTAACCATCAGTGGTCATGTTGACCATCAATAGTCAAGTGTCTAGAGGTAAAGGGATTAAGGTGAGTTAAAAAGGTTGGATTAAGGGTTAGATAGTGAGTTCATGAGTTTAGTTAGATAAGTAACTAACTTGAATCAAGGTTTGATTGGTTAGTTAGTGGGTTAAGGAGGGTTAGGTGGTCCTTAAGGGGTCCCAAAGCATTTCAATATCTAGAATAGTTATGTGAAATTTTATAGTGTTTACATTTTGCCACTTTTTATTATGTATTTTGTGTCATCAAGATATAAAATAAAAATGGATTATTAGTTGAAGGTCTGGTTTCCCTAAGTATGGGAAGAGGTGTTTCCCCTTAAACTATGACTTGATGAGGTGAAACCAAAATCAAGTCAGGGTTTGATAAGTGGTTTATGGTTATTCATGAAGTTGGCGACAAGAGTGGTTGGGAATTTGAATCAAAAACATGTGCACAAAATATGAATAAGTGTAATAGCTAAGATCACATAAAGACTAAGGTTACCATAATTAGTAAAAATAAGGTCAATTCTAGAAGGGTTGGTGATAGGGTAATTGGGCCACATCATTAGGCATAGCTAATCAGGGCATCCTTATCAAGTATCCTATACAAGGATAGTGTTTTCATAGGTATTTAAGGAAGTGCTCCTTTGAAAAACATAAATGATCTGGTGTGCACCAGGTGGTGCAAATTCAAATGTTCAACATGGCAAGGTTGGTCGATATAGTTAAAAGGGACCAAGGCAAGGTCATAACAAAAATATTTGATGGTTTAGGCCAAAAATAGCCAACATCAAAGTAAATATGGTTGGTTGGTTGGCCATTCAAAGAGGCTATTCTTGAAAGGTTGGTTTTGGTTTGGAGGATAAGTTAATCTCCAAAAATGTGGCACTAAGGTATTAATGCCTAAAATTTTTAAAATGTGGGTTTCTTGACCATTGATGGTTAGGGGTTCCAAAAATCAACCATCAATGGTCACATTGACCATCAATGGTTATGGGGAAACCTTAAAACCATAGAACATAACAATTGAAAATGATGGTTAGGGGGTAGGATAGAGGGTAGGGGTAGGTGGTTTATTTATTGAATTTTGATGTTCTGGGTGGGTTTAAGAAGGTAGGTTTAGGTGATTTACCACTAGTGGTGACACATAGTAAATTTTAGTGGTCATACCTAGCCATCGATAGTTAGAATTGACTATCAGTAGTCAATTACCGAAGTTAAATGGTCACTTGACCATTGGTGGTCATAATGACCATCGATAGTTAGGTTAATAGTGGAGATGTTTAATAAAACATGTACAAAAATGGGTGGGGTTTATAATATTTTTAATGTTAAAAATTATAAGGGTTGGTTGGGATAGGGTATCTTTCAAGTAGGAGTGGTGTGTTGAAATGCTTATGTGTTAGGGTAGGTGTTTTTTGATTAAAAAAGTTAAGGCTAGAGGTAAGTTAAAAATGTTGTAACATTATAAATGTAACATTGGAATAGGTTGATCTAGGTGGGTTTAGGTTGATAAAGAGGTTAATTTAGGTAGAATGAAGTGAAATAAAATGGGTAATGGTAATGGAAAACTAAGTGTGCATGCTAACTTTGAATTTTGTAGGCATGAGATCAGATCTAGATGAGAGATCAGGTTACTTAGATCTTTATAGAGATACATGGAGGGGTAACTAAGGATGATTGGACATATATGGAGGAGGTTAACCTCAGAGTTATGATACACTATCAATGCATGCTATGAGATGTGGCAATGATTATGGCCCTCATTGAAAGATGGGATCTAACCATGAACACTTTCTCTTATCAGTAGGAGAGATAACCATCCTACTAGAGGATGTTCATAGAATCACATAGCTACCCATTTAGTTGGAGCTAATATAACATATTGAGAGTGAGGAGAGGGATGAGAATATGAAGCTTATGTATGGTAAATATTGAGCCCTTGATAGTTGGCATGCCGATGACTTTAGTTATAAGCCATTATACTAGATGGCTCAAGATGATAAATGTTTGATGATGATGATGGTAGTCTTCTATTTTGCACTACCAGATTTGATCAATAAGTAGTTTCCTTATCTATTACTAGGAGTGTTCATGAAGATGTTGCTTGGTAGGATAGTGTTTAGGTGGGAACCAATTTTGTTAGTTTAGATATACAAGGAGTTATGGGTATTTTGATCTCATTGGTGATATGAGATCAGTGTGGGGTTTTTAGTCCATTACTGGGCCTATAAACATTTTAGTGTTATAAGATTGATGGGGTTACCATGGTAGGACTATGCCCAAATGGACGTCAAAGTGGGTTTCATGTGGTGGAGTGGTGATTACACTCTCACAGGAGTTAGAGGAGGTTTGAGGGATATTGACTAGTTTAGGGATATACTAGATGGTTTGCTTACTGGAGTTGTGGTCTAAAGGACATGTGTTAGCTTTCCTAGTGGGCTCACTACACTTAGCATACATTGTCATTATAGAGTTAGAGATGGATATATAGGATTAAAGAGTGTGAGACTAAGGTCATACCATTTGATAGAGTTCATAGGTAATTTGTCCTGGTGTAGGGGATTCTAAGTCTATTCCTAATGTATAGGAGGGAGGATGCTAAGTTTTTACTTCCGGAACCATAGCCAGAAGAGGTGGTCCTAGATTTTGAGGAGCTACCTATTAGATCAGGCATGGATGATGCTAACTTTGTCAATGAATATGAGGTATGGTACCAGGCCCTTTATGTAATGACCAATTTTGGGTGGGATGATGGGGGCTAGAAGGCTATGGATGTGGATCCAATTGGTGGGCATCCATAGGTATAGGTCCATAGGTATAAGTATAGGGAGGTGGCCCTAATAGATAGGTAGAAGTAGTGTTGGCCATTGTATAGGCACAAATTATAGTGTTATATGGGTAGGTGGCCATAATTATAGACTAGATTATGACATTATAGGGTTAAGTTACCATCATGATAGGTGAGAGGGATCAAGCCAAGACCTCACTAGGATTAGTGACCCAAGAGAAGGACACCTTGAGATAGAATAGAGAAGTAGTGGCAACACTAGTAAAACCACCAAGTGTCATTCCTATGGAATGGTACTTGTCCATAGTGGAGGATTTTAGATATTATGAGGCCATAGTTTTGACACAGTGTCCTGATCAACCTCAATAGGGTGAGTACAGATCCAGTTTAGTAGGTGATGTAGTTATGGTGACTCTAGGTATATGAGCCACTTTAGTGGGTAGATAGGTAGGTATTATAGGAGTGAAGACACTAAATGGTAGTTTACATGGGACCATAAGGGCATGATGTGATATGCTATGATGTATAGATATAGATGTCTATGATTTTGATATTGGCTTACATGTTGATGTAACAAGATGTACATGTTTTGAGATATATATATATATATATTATTACATGTATTATTTATTTTGATTAAATGACATATATGATTATGTGATTTTGATTTATATATAGATGTGGTGTATGGTTCATGGTTCATGGTTTTGTTTTTGATGTTTATGCTTATGAGTGTGGACTCGTTAGCTTAGGCATGTGATGATTATGGATGATGTTTTATTTTGTTTATGGATATGATGTTTATGACTATGGATGTTTTGATTATGGTTATTTATGTGGTTCATGATATGATGTTATGTGATGTTATTTAAGAGTAGGGATAGGATGATACTCATGTTTATAGATATATGATGTGGTATATTTCATTGATTATGGATGTCATGTTTTAAATATGGTTATGATGTATAGTGATTTTGTTTATGGTTATTATGTTTATGATTATTATGATTTGATGTTTATGGTTTATGATCATGGATATGTCATGTGTTAACTATGTTTGTGATGTTAATGAAAGGACACAAAGAGAATTAGATAAAAAAATATATGTGGGAAAAGAGATAAGAATCAGGAGACATATGTCTACATGAACCAATGATGAAAGGATAAAGAAAAAGCATGATGTTTTTTCATTGTTAAGGACAAAATAAAACTGAAATTATATTGGCTTAGGAAACACAAGCCTTTTGAATGTTTCACATTAGCATGCTCTGGTTGATAAAAAGGTGTATTGATCAGATTGTGTCAAGTAAGCTCATAATACTTTGATTTATATATAGTATAAAGGGAATATGGGTGGTAGGTGAAGGGTGAATGGGTGATAGGTAAGGTAACCTTATGTGGGTTAGTTTTAAACTTCTATATCTTACCTAAAAACCATATTTGATAAGTCCATGTCTTCATGTAAGGTGTAGACTGATCAATTTGGGAAGTCTACTAATGCTAGATATGAAAGTTGATTGAAAATTTCTTGGGAAAGCTTTTTTTTATATAGGGTCATTTACTATTTTATTTTTATAGGTTTGTGAATTTGATTGATGTGGGAAGCTTCAAATAATTTATTTTGACAAATTTGACTTAGCCATCCTTCAAGAGAGTGGTATAAGTTTGGGTTTGTTTATTTGGTAGTTGTCCTTTAATGGATTAGTCTATATTTTTAAGTAATTTTTAGATTTTGGGCCATTTTCCTTCAAGGGAGAAATCTACAATGATAAATACATTTTATCCAAGTGATATTTTGGTATCCCAAATTATTTTGATGCTAGGCTTATACATGGACAATTATATATAAGCTTAGAGGTTTAAATTTATGAGGGAAAAAATTTAGCACAAAAGGTTAATAATAGGTGAAATGGGTGGTTTTTAGAGACAATCATCATGAGATTACATCTAATTAGAGATGAAAAGTATCCATGAGAACCATTCTATGGGTAGAGCTCTGGTACCCATATTTAGGATTAAGTTATGACTTTGATGGTTGATCACATGGTCCTATGTTGTAATCATTCTTATCAAAGGGATATGGATAGGTAAGTCAAGGTAGAAATCTTGTAAATCATGGGATGGACTTAAGTTAGATAAGAGGGTGATTTATATCCTTGTTTTAATAAAAAATAAGATGCATATGTGAAGCATTAAGAGGCCTAGGTTGTAGTTTACCTTCGAGAGAATAAAAATGATAAAATATTAATCCATACTTATGGGTTATGATATACGGTCCAAACCAATTAAAATCAAACTTTCCTCACTTAATTTTCTCCATATTGGTTACATGTTTATTTTCCTTTAGGATGAGGTCTCTAATATTGAATTCTCATTCTTTCAAGTGATTTTTATAAGTGTGCTTAATTCACTCTTGGTAGACAAGAAGATGGATAAGTTATTCTAGGTTATGCTCATCAAGTAGCTTAAGTCATGTTAAATGCTCTTGATGATAGTCACTCTTATAAATGATGTCTTGTAAGGATATGAAAAGAGAAGGAATTTATACTTTTAGAGGTTAGACTACATCTACCCAAAGACCAAAGATAAAGGGGTAGCACTCGTAGACGTTGGAATGCTAGTAAGATAGGCATATAAATCAAAAGTGATGTGTAAGTGCCAATCCTGACTAGAAGTATTCAATACTTTAGTTAGAATCTTTTTGAGGGTTTTGTTAAAGTCTCCTATTTTCCATTCACTTGAGGATGATAAGGAGATGAAAAGCTTAACTTGATGCCAAATACATCATAAAGACCTTGGATTTGATTTTTTTTGAAAGATTTTCCATTATCAATGATGATATTATGGGTAACACCAAAATGATAAATGATATGATGATTAATGAAGTCAACTATCTTGTTGGCTTTGGTCAAGATGAGAGGAATAGCCTCCACCCATTTGGCGAAATACTTAGTGGCGGTAATGATGGATTAGTGTTGTTATGAAGAATGAGGATTGATTTCCCCAATGAGATCTGGTCCCCATTATGAGAAGGTCAAAAATTCCTTAGATACTTAAAGGCCACAAGATGGTACATGATATAAAATGGCATGCTATTAACATTTAACACACTTCTTTATATAATTGTAATAGTCCTAGTTGAGGGTGGGCCAATAGTAGCTAAAGTGAAGGATACATTTAGCGACAAATGGACCACTAGAATTTCCTCTATAGAATCTATCATGGAGTTCCTTGATAACATGGGAAGATTCAAGATTTCAAAGGAAACAAAGAAGGATGCTATCAAAACCAATTTTGTTAAGGATTACCCTTATTATGGTATAATGAGAGGTACTCTAAACAAAATATCTTTGGAAATTCCTAGAGAGGTTGGGAGGAATGATGTTGAGGTTATGTAGTTGAAAGTTTACCTATACCATATGTTTGATGGAGATGCCTCTACACTAAAAATGACAGAAAGTTCATAATGGATATAAAAGGGTGTGATAAAATGATAGATGGTGATAAATAGTTTAGAATCAGTAGGTGTAGATGGGATTTAGGAAGCAAAGGAAGCCATTGTATCTATGAAATTATTGGTATATTATGGAATAGATTGGATAAGGTAATGATCAAATGATTTTAAGAGTACATCTACTAGTTGTTTATACTTTTGCAAGATAATATTCTTACATTGGTAGGATCCTTGACCTAGTTGACCACAAGCTAGGAATCACCAAAGACACTAATCATCTTAACTCTAAAGGATAGAGTGGTTTGGAGACTTATTACTATGGATTCATACTTATACACATTATTGGTTCACTCAAATTCAAGTTTGAAAGAAAGAGGAAGAGGTTAGCTATTAAGGGGAATGATAATAACTCTAGCACCCCCACCACACTAGTATTTCAAGAATAACATGGTCATTTTGTAGGTGGGATTATCTTAATAAATGGTTGTGATGGACTCATCTATAAATATAAGAGGAATAGGTTGGTTATCTAGAAAAGGAACTTTACCCAATTGATTGGTGATGAATTATACTTTAATCAACTTCTACTAGAGTAACTCAAGGTCTAACTCAGCTAGAAGCATGAGCCACTTAGCCATACATTATTTTTGGTATGGTTTAGAGTGCATGTACTTGAGTGGGTTAGTGTTAGTGATGACAAAGGTTTTATGATTGAGAAGGTAATGATGAAATTTAATAGCCATAAAGACTAGGGTGAGACAAATTTTCTTGGAATGGGTGTACTGAGTCTCATACTTTATAAGTGTTTAACTTATATAGTAGACAACTTATTCTTTGTTTTATTCATCCCAGTGAGCAAGCAGTTCCCCTAATGAATGGTTAGTGGTGGATATATAAAAGTATAAGGGTTGGTCCTCTTTCGGAGGGATAAGAATAAGTAGAGAAAGAAGGTATTATTGTAGTGAATTAAATGGTTGTTGATAGTCCTTATTATAATTGAAAGATGTATCTTTTTTGAAAATATGGTGAAAAGGTTGACATCTATCTAATAATTGAGAGATGAAGTGATGGATGGATTGGAGCTTCCCATATAGGTTGTGGAGTTTATTAAGGTGGGTTGGAGGTGACATGCCAAAAATTACTCTTTGGTAGTTTCTACTTTTATTCCTTGAATAAAGATGATAAAGCCAATAATATTTCTAGATAAGACCCCAAAAACACATTTCTTGGGGTTAAGTCAAACATGGAAATGGATTACGTACTGAAATATAATTTTAGATAACATATAGATGATCTGATAGTTATATTTACCAAGGAGATCATCTACATAATCCTCTATGATTTTTTGGATGGGATTATGGAAGATGTACATCATCACATACTGGTAGGTTACTCTAGCATTCTTCAAACCAAATGACATGACCCTGTAGGAAAAGGTTGCCCAAGGGGTGATGAAAGAAATTTTATGTTGATCCTTAGGGGAAATCAAGACTTGATTATATTCCAAGAAATTTTCCATGATAGATAACATCTCATGGATAACTGTAAGATCAACAAGTTGGTTGATTTTAGGTAAAGGGAAGTCATCCTTTGGACAAGGAAGGTTGAGGTCATGAAATTCAATATAGAGGTGAACTACCCCTATGGTTTTCATGATGAGAATGATATTGGAAACCCATTTTGGGTAGTTAATTTTTTAGATGAAATCAATAGATAAGAGACACTCAATCTCTTCTTTGACTAGAAAGGTGATGAAAGGGTGCATTCTATGAAGCTTTTGTCTGACTGGTTTAGCATTAGGATGGATGACAATGTTGTGGAGAGATATATAAGGGTAAATCCTAAGCATATCTTGATAGGACCAATTAAATTCTATGTTATGGTCATGAAGGAAGGAAGGGTAATATTTTTTCATGGAATCTAAGGATTGAACAATCTTTACAATATGGGGGTTATCCTAAATACCCAAGATGACATTAATAGTGGATTAATTCAACATGGTTTGTTTCTTAATATGAAAGGAGTTATGGATAGAATAATCTCCTACACCAATATAAGTGAGAATGGAATAATCATCCTGATGTTGGATGGTGTTGATGGTAGGAGAATCATTTTCTACCATTTCAGGATGAATGAGATGAAGGGTTTTAGTTTGTCCATCCTTTTGATAGGTCAGGGGGCCCAAACCAATAGTATTGACTACAAAAAATTTAGGAGGAATGATATTGAAATCTGGAGACTTTTCAAGAGATTGAGTTGTTGAGGATGGGATGTTTTTAGTAATGGTGGTGATGGGTTTAGGTGAATCAGTGGGTTCTTCTAGTGGTATAAACCCAAGGCCAAATAGCTCATGAGGTTTCTTGGTTTTGATAAAAAGTAACTCATGAGGTACATGTTCATAATGGTCTAGGCCAAATACCTTCCAGGCACACCTCTAAAGGTAAAATTTGGTAAATGTAGGTTTGTCTAGATAGGAGAAGTTAATGGTAAATGGTCAGGTGGAAGAGGTAGTGGTGGAAGCAAGAAGTTGATGATTAAGTCCCCCATAGATTAAATTAGTTTGATGGTTGAAAGGATTGAAAGGAATGATGGTTTTGATAGTAGGATCATAGGTATGATTATGGTCAAGGTTTCCATACTCTTGTGGAGTATGGAAGGAATTTAAGGCTAAAAGATGATACTCTCCTAGTGAGAGACATTGGAATGTGGGTTATAAGGGGTTGTCTATAGGGATCTGAGAAGAAGGGATAGATGAAATAGTTGAAGCTTTATTGATGCTAAGGGTGGAGTTTTAATTGATTGGTGGTGAGGTGGATGAGGAAAGAAGAATAAAATTATTCATTTGATATGTCCTGTTGCAAGATGCGAAAGGACTAGGGTCAACTTTTATGGTAATAACTTGACCCTCATGTCCAAACTTGACACATCAATGTAAGGTGGATGGGATACAACTCATGGCATGGATCCATGGGCATACAAGTAAGAAATTGTATTTTTACTTTACCTATATAACATAAAATATCTCTAGTATTATATGAGGTCTCAAGCAGATGTGGAGGACAACTATCCCCAAGGTTGTGGCCGTAGTATCATTAAAGGAGTAGTGGACCACTGCAGTTTATGACATGATATTATTAGGTAGTTAGAGTTGGTCATAAGCATGAGAGGATATAATATTAATACTATATCCTCCATCAATCATCAAAATTTTTATGTGGGTTTGATTGATGCATGTAGTGATGAAGAGGGGAGGATTGGGATCCTCAAAATGAATAGAGAGTATCTCCAAATCCTAGAATGTGACAAAGGTATAAATATGAAGTGCTCTAAATAATGATACAAGTGTTTTAGGGTATTCTAGTTGAACCTATATTTATTTTATGTCATCTATCAATTATTGGCAATGATGGGGTGAGGTATTGATCAGTTTGTAAAGGTTCATCTTCACTAGTGTCTAGTGAAGTTATTTTATAACCAATCATTGAATAGATTTAGAAGTGTTGGATGGAGAGGCACCCAAAATGGATATTTTGGGTTTTTTTGAAGGTGAAGGTAAAATTAAATGTGCTTGGGTTAGGTTGGAAGGTTGAGGGGTGGAAGGGTATGTCCATGGAATGGACACTTTGGCCTTTCCCTTATCCTTTTGTTGGGCCCAAAATCAGGTAACCATATAGATAGTGTGAATGAGAAGTGTTGGGCTAGATGGATTATTTAGTGTCTCCTCACTTTAAAATGAGATTAGAGGAGTAGGTAATTTTTATATGGGTTAAATTGGTGGTTGGGTTGGTAATGGGCTCAAGCGAGGTTCATCTGATAATAGATCATCCTCATCTTATAAGTTATGGACAAGTTCTTGGAGAGATTTGTAGTTCTCTATGTCATGTCTAGGTGTCATATGGTATGAGAATATTATAATACCATTGAACCAAGATGGTTTATGTCTTTAAGGGTCAAAGGGTTTTATAGGTGGTAGGATTAAGTAAGACGTTTGCAATAACCTTTGTAAAATGGTTTAATATGATTCAAGCAAAGGTGTTAGTGGTGTTTACTTTTTGGTTTTAATAGTGGGATCCTTCGTTGGAGTAATATTCACCATAGAAGTTGTAGGTGGTGGAATGGTTTTGCTAGGTGGTTTTGGTTAGTATTGATTGGTGTTGGTTGGTTTTGAGGTAGAAGATTTGGATGATGAAGGTTTGGATATAGGTGAGAAGGTAGAGGTAGATAATTTGGTTAAAATTGATGGGGAGTTTGATGATTTTTTAGGGGTAGATAAAGGTATAATAGAAGGATAAGGTTTAATAAACAAGGAGTGGTTGGTTTTGGTAGGGTTGAAATTCTTGGTAGAAGGATAATCTTGTGGGGTGGTATAAGGATGGCATCCCAAGATAGATGGTAAAAGTGAAGGAGGTAGTATGTTTCTAGTTCAAGGTGGGGGTTTAGGTGGATCCACCTTCTTAGTTGGTTTCATTGGGGTTTCCTTTGGTATAATAGATGGGTTTAAGTCAAAATTTAAATATGGGTGAGCAAGGCTAGGAGTAGGAAGTATATCTATGTTCTTGATAGGTTTAGTTAGAGAGGTGTAAGGTGATTGGCAATTTTAGATGGAGGTGGTTTAGATAGTTCTCCCATGGTTTTGGAGGGACAATTATTTGATGAATGGTTTAAGGTGATGATAGGTTTGATGGTGGATGAATTGAGGTTGAATGTTCATGTTTGTTTTGATAGGGGATCCCAAGATGATGCCAAAAGGTGGCTATATCAAGATTGGGTTAGGAGGAGAATTTTAGGCTCTAGGCTAGTCTAGAGAAGGGTTTGTAAATTGGTTTAAATACTTCATCATTGGTTTTGAATATTAGGCCCATAGGTTGAGGTGAGGGAATGGTTTATTCACCTTTGTCCTTGATATAAGGTTGCAAGATTTGAGAAGACATTTAATCAATGGAGGGAGTAGATAAGGTGATCTCTTCTATTGGAATGGTTTCAAAAGAGAGTGTCAGTGACTCCATGAGGGAAGAGGAAGGTGTGATGGCCTCAAGTGAAGTAATTAATGTGGTGAATTCCTTTATTTGGATGTCTAAAAGAATGGAGGTTGATTCCACCACTTTAATTAGTAGAGTGGAGGAAGAGGTAGTTGAGGAAATGGTTGTCTCCTTTGGTATTTCTATTAAAGGAGAGGTGGGTAAGTCCATGGTCTCATTATGTAAATAAAGAGAGGTGGTTGCTTCCTCTATTTGGATATCCAAAGGAATGGTGGGTGATTCCACAACTTCAATAAGTGGAGTGGGGGAAGAGGTAGTCAAATTAATGGTTTCCTCAATGATATGTTCATTGATAATAACATTGAATGTATGGACCTCATGAGCATGAGATGATTCTAGTTTATTACTATCATGGTTGGTAAAAGGAGTGTTATTAGGAGAAGGTTGTCAAAATATGTCAAGGGACTAATTCAGGGGTGCATTGGGATTATCAAATACAAGTTCTCCCTTATTAATCAAATTTTTTATAATGGTTTTGAAGGTGTTACACATACTAACATCATGTCCAATGACATGGTGGAAAGCACATAGATCATTATCATCATATAAACTAGGTATAGGGTGAGAAGCATCAAATTTTAGGGGAGGTTTGATGGGGGGGAAGATATATGATGTTGGCTTTGAGTATCCAAAATTGAAGCATAAGACTCCCTTGGTAGAGTATATTATTTTGGGGCAGCCCAGTTTTGATTTTGGCATTATTGATTAAAGGAGTTAGAGGAATTGGTTTGGTTGGCTTGGTTAAAAATTAGAGGTGGAGTGGTTTTAAGGACTACCATGTTTATGGTTTCCTTTGTTTTGGTGTTGGGTTGGTTATATTGGTTGGTGGTTCTGGATGAGGAAGGATCATTAGATTTGAACCTAGAATTTTTATTTCTTAGTTTTAATTTCCCCTAATCAATGGCTCTAATTTATAGTTTGTTTACCATAGTGAAAGCCTCATCAAAGTTTCTAAAAGTTTTAAATTTTAGAGTAGGGTAAATGTGTTTGAAAAAAACCCTAGATAAGATTTCAATAAAATTAGGTTGGGGTTGAGAGAAAGTGAGCTAGTTGATAAGACCTCTCCATCTAGCTACAAAATTAGCAATTCATTTATCATCAAATTTCCTGATGGAGTAGAGGTCAGTGATAGAGACATTTTTAGATATATTGATTGATAAGTGATATGAAAATGTTTTGAAAAGTTAGGAAAAGGAAAATATGGAGTTCTTGGTGAGATAAATATACCAATCCAAGGCTAGTCTAGATAAAGACATAAGAAAAGTGTGAAGCAGAAGAGTATCATCATATGCAATCAAGTAGAAAGAATGGATAAATTCTCTTAAGTTTTGTTGGGGGTCCTCCTTGATTTGGAACTTGGAAACATTGGGTAGTTCCCATTGAGAGGGATAAGTTTGGATAGGAATAGATGGGTGAATAGGTTCATTTCATATTTTATCATAAGACAAGAGGTTATGATCCCTAGAGATAGATGATTCTAGGTTGGTCATTTTGTCCATTAACATTTTGACCAAATCAATTTGAGGTTGGGAAGATCCATAATTTTGTGATAGGTTTTGCTGGGGTTGGGTGGATTCAACATATGGATAAGTAATAGAAGGTTGAGAAGATGCCACATATTAGTATGTGGTCATTAAAGGTTGGGATAATGCCACATAAGGGTTAATGGGCATAAAAGGTTGAGTAGAATGTGCTATGTATCCTTGTGGATTAGTAAAATATTAGTAGGATGTCATGGGCATTTGTTGAGGGATTGATATGGGTTGATTTGGAGGTATCAATGGGTTGGAAAATTGAGGTTAAATGGTAACTCTTGTACTAATAGGTGGAAGGGTAGGGAGTATGGAAAGCACCAAATTTTTAAGTGGCATAGAAATTGGTGGATTGGTAGTGACAAGGGGAATGGTATAAATATGGGTAGAAGATATCCATATAATGGATGAAGTATGGGTAACAAGAGGTGATGTTTCCCCTACATTGGAGTTTCTAGTTAGTGTAGGGGGTGTTTGGTTATTAGTTAGGATGTTTAATTAAGTTTGGGTGGAGGTAGTGGATGGGATATTGGTGGAAGAAGATTATTGGGTGATCATAAGTTGGGTGGAGGTAGTGCCAATCATAATATGGGGTGGCATCACATAAGGTAGATCCGTAGGAGGAATCAAAATAATAGGGGTGTGATGAGATAAGGTGTTGAGGTAGTGTTGGAGGACCATGGGGTTGTTATCAAGAAAGGTAGAGAAATATGCATCACCCTTGACAAATATCTAAGGCATGGTAGGATGTGTGGAAAGATGAGGATAAATATCAATATTATAAGTGTACTCCATAGAGGAAGAGGAAGAAGAAGGTGGTTCTTAGTTGGTTTGATTCCTCAACTATTTTCTATTAAAGACCATGTGAGGAATATAAAATAAATGATGAAAATCTTACAACTAAAATACAAAGTAAGAAAAAGGAAAAAGATCTCAATGAAATGAAAAAATGCACTAGAGTGCATTTAAAGACTTAGGATACTTTTTAGATCACTTTTGGCTTATGCCTTAGAAAGTGTGAAGAACTTTGGTTGTAGATTGGGTACTAAAGAGGAATTTTAAGGTTGGTTTTACGTGTTAAAGGATCTCAAAAATATGTATTGAAAGTTAGTACATGGATTAATATTGGATCCTACCCCCTCACTTCACACACCATAACAATAAGGGTGTCCAGTGCTTAGCCAATATATACCATATTTTTAGAGTTTAGACACAACTAGAGAGTTGAGTTTTGGTTTCTCTTCTTAGTAATGACCTCCAAGTTAGATAGCCAAAGGGTAAGGTGTACCACTAGGTGATGAAATCTTAGCCAGGCCTTATGTCAATTATTTTGATGTATTGATGGATTATGTGGTTTGGTAAAGTGTGTGAGAACAAAAGTGAAACTATGCTTTATTACATTGATTATGCTTTATTACATTGATTTTAAGTTAAGTAGATGAACTAAAAACATGCAAGCAATTAATGTATGCAAGGTTTATTTTATACCCAAAAGGAATTTTCAATTTTAATGTATGAGCATATAATAAAGGAATAAAAGGGAGCCTAGTGATGCTAGGTCCCACTAGGCATGCCAAAATGTTTCTCTTAATTTTTACTCATTTCTTAATTAAGGAAGAAGGTAGGAAACTAGTAATAAGGGTGTGGTAGAAGAAACTATTAGTTGTGTATGTGTGATCTAGATGAGTGTGCAAAGATATTTTTTATCTTAGAAGGATGACCTATAGATAAAAAGGCACTCATGTAAAGAGGTTGTTAGACAGATAGTAAGGTGGACTGCATAGCATGAGATAGATCTAAGAAGCATGAGCTTTCTAGGAGGCTATCAATCCACTCTTTGATAACAATTAAGTTGAAAGAGGTAAAATAGATGTACTTGCATCAAATAATAGAATGAACTAAAATGAAATATAATAAGAAATAGATGATTGATAATGAAAATAAAATAAATATAGTAATAGCAAGTCAATACTAGTGCTAAAGTAGGTTAGGTTAGGTTAAAAAAACTAGATAGGGTTATGTGAATAGGTAAAAATATAAAAATTTGGATTTCATTTGGGGTGAGGGGTTATTATTCCTTACCACAATGACCATCATAAATCCAAATGACCATCAATGGTTAAGCTAACTATAAATAATTGGGTAACCATCAGTGGTTGAGGGTGACTGTCTATGGTCGAGGTGACCGATGGTTCTTATGGATTTTGAAGGTGATAAAAAATGAGTTATAGAATGGGTTAATGATTGAATAGGGATATAGTTAAGGGTCTAGGAGTTACAAAGTAAGAGGTAGGAAGGTCTAATTAGGTAGGGAGGTTATAAATCTAACAAAAAAATATGAAGTACAAATATCCCTATTTATCTGCTAAATGGTTGATTGTTGATTACTAGAGCAATTTTGGTAGAGTAACGGTACTTTGCCTCAAGAGAAATTTTAGCATAGGTTTAGATATCTGTTGTAGTTGCTAAATTTTTAGAAGGAAGACTAGATATAAATTTTGAATACCTATGTCCTAGAATTCTTCTGATGATGCCTTCTCACCTCTTACTCCTTGGTCGACTCCCCCTTGGTCCCCTTGGTCCACTTCTAACACATTCCTAACCCACACACTTATTAATTTAAAATAATAACTTATTTTAAATTAATAACACCCCTTTGACACCTCACACCACCTTAGATACCTCTCCTTGGATGCCTCTAATCACCCTATGACAAATTTATGACCTATTCCAACTTCCCCCCACTAATCCTCACACCTATTAAACGTGCCTTCGACTGTTTTACCACAACCACTGAACTCGGCAGATGGAGGAATGGGTAAAAGGCTAATTTTAGCCTTTTTTCCATTCTTCTAACTGCCAACATCGGTTACCAGTCGGCCAACACCAGCAAGATCACCGACGTCAATTGTTTAAGATAGGCCCGAAGGCAAATTCTCTTCCCCCTGGGATGCTAAAATCACAGCACTTAATCAATCAATCAATCTGACCTGCAGGCAAAATCTCTTGCTCTCTCACTTCTTGACTCCTTGCAGGCATCAGTATTTCAATAGCACTCTCTAAGCTCAGAGGTTCTGTACCAGTCATTCCAAACTAGATTGAATATTACATGACATCTCCCGCATCAGTGACAATGGAAATAGACCTCCTGCACTTCTGCCTCTCCACTCACAGCTAAGTATTTCTACTAGTTTATATTTTAGTGTTCTTTTAAATCCATTTAGTAATCAGTCCATTGTCCATCTCTAAGCACTATTGACACAATCCAATCTGTTCTTCCCAGAGAAGCTGAAAAGCCTTCTCTCACCCTTGTCTCTCTCTCATCCCTATCCTTCACCTGGTCCCTCTTTTAGGCCACACACTCTACCCTGCAAACCCAGCACAAGCCACTAAAACTCCCATAGACATTCCAAACTATTTTGGCAACCACAGAATGACTTAAGACTCGTCCAAAGCCTCACTGCCCCCATCGACGTCAGCCTCTAGGCCCATTACCCCTACTGGCATTGGCAACCTTAGACAACCAATGTCGGCAGACTAATCAGCATCTATGACTGTGGCAGACCGACTGCAAAGAAATAGGTAAGCATTATCTAATTTCCTCTTTGTTAGTCATTTGTCATTTCTTTATTTCTAACACTTTTACTTATTAATAGTGGACTGTCATCCCACAAGGAAGTCTTTCCACTTCTGGGATCGAGCTTTGCTTGGCAGTCCACCATCCATCTATCTAACAATCTCTTTGTTTAAGTCTTTCTCTCTACAAGTGTCATCCTCTATAGCCAAAGAGGAGTCCCTTCAGTCATCTGGATACGATGCACAAAACTTCATCTGGGCACGTATAAACCCCTGACCATTTAATCTTAGTTTCTTACTTCCTTTGAATGTAGAAAAGTGAAAATAGTTTGAAACATTCTGGCACGCCTGGTGGGACCCCTGGACTTTTCCTTGGGTTCATTCTTTTTCTTCAAAAAACAAACTTTTCATATAGGTGCATTAGTTCTCTTCTTGTATCCTTTTCCTCTATCTCTTCCAAAAGACACTATCAACAAAGTTAAAAAAGAATCCTTCTTTTTCTTTCTTTCCTGCATTTAGAGTAGTGAAATTCATACTCTTCAACCTTTTCTCCACTTGTCTGCATCTGAACACACATTTCAATTTGGGCTTAAAATCTATTGCATTTCATTTCTGCCTGAATGCATACTTAGCTCTCACATCTAGTAACTTAAAATGCATTATGAATAAAGTGTAGTCCACTTATGTTACACAACTTGACCACTTTCACAAACTAAACATCTAAACATACTTGAGACAAGGTCCGACTAGGATTTCATCACCTAGCGGATACCTTACCCTTCCTGGCAATCCCACTTGGACTTCACTATCAAGGGGAGAGCCCACTCTATTCTCTAATAGAGTATAAACTATAGGGGAAGTATATATTGGCTAAGCGACCCAGCTTGTCTCTGGGCTTGTGAATTGAGGGGAGCTTGCTCCTTAGCACCAGGCCACGTACGGAACCTAACACAGACTCTTGAGCACCAAAACTAACCCGAAACCAACCTTAGACTGCTTCTTCTAGGACCTGTTCTACAAGCCAATGTCCTAAACACACTCTTCTAAGGCATTAGCCAACAAGACTCTAAAATTTATTCTTAGGAATTAATGTTTAGGGTCTGCTTGTCTTCATCTATTTCTCTATCTATATCTAATTTTTTGAGTTGGTGAGGTCACATTCTGAGATCTAAAAAACAAATCAGAACCTTTTTTTATTTTTTCCCAAAAATAACATAGTAACTGACATCATTTTTTCCACTGACATCGGCAACTTATCCTCACCGACATCGGTTTTTCAATCGACATTGGTCACTGTCACAAACTTCTTCCAAAATAGCAAGCCTAAAACCTGACTTTTTTTTTGCTATTAAACACACCTTCTGGCTCTCTAAAACTAGAAAAAACATAGTTTCTAAAACCTAACCCTTTTTGCCTTGGATGGTTTTGACACGCAGTCAAACCAAAACTCTTATTCACCACATAAGGCAACAACCACTTCTGCCTTTGCCCTCCATAACTAGTCCTCTAATGGGGTATCATTCAGACACTGAGACTACTCCTATCCAATCAACTCCAACTCAACATTCAATTGTTCCCGAAGGGGACCAAAACTTTGAGAGACTCGTTGACCACAACGTCAAGGCTCTCCAACACTATCTTGCAAGAAACCAAATGTGAGACCTTTCAGGTGAAGCGGCGATGACATCAACATCATCCGCTACCCAGCCTTTTATGACTTAGGCTATTGCCTCAACCATTAACCTGACCATGGACAATACACAAAGTTTGGCCTCCCCATCTATTTTTGGATTGACCCCCATCGGGGTTTCATTACCCCATCAACCACACACAATTCAACTAAGTTCTACACCATACCAAAACTTGATTGTCTCGACTCCACACACTCTTGTGCCTATACACATAGGAGTGACAACCTACCCTTCTACCAATACCGCCATTCAACCACCTTTGGCGGTATCTAGTCAACTCATGCCCTCCAACTTCACGACACAACCACCCTTGGCTTTGACATCAGTCCCTATGACTAGTTACCAATATGTTGCACCTATACAAGCGCAACCAACCACATCATATGCCCATCCTAACACCTTCTAGGTACCTTACAACCTAAGGGGTGCCCCACCTACAAATCCACCAACCGATCTAATCAAGATGTTGATGGATAAGATGTCTAACCTTGAGACATCCATTTCCGGTTCAAGAAATGCTCTCTCATATGAGCAAATTTGTAATGAACCCATTCATCCTTCTGTCCCAATCTGACCCTATCCTAGTTAGTAAGAACTCCCCAAGTTTACTCATTTTCAGAGTAAAGAGGACCCACAACAACATTTATGAGTGTTTAGACACGCTTGTTACCTTATAACACATGGTGATGCATTGTTACTATGCACATTTCCCATGTCACTTTCTGGTGCTGCCCTCGATTGGTATAATTCCCTTACCAGTCACTCTATCTTTTCTTTCACTCAACTCACCCAACTATTTCTCGACCACTTTTCAATCAACATCACCAAAAAGGTCTCCATTATAGACCTATACTCTATCAAACAATTCGATGATGAATCGATAGCTGACTTTGTCGCCCGTTGGAAAGGTTTGACTAACCAACTCTCCTTATCCTTACGTCAAACTGAGCTCATTGAGCTCTTTTCTAGAGCATGTGCCAAGCATATCTCACCTACTTTATGGGTTTAGACATTCCACACTTTTGACGAAGCTTTCACCATGGCTCAAAATCTTGAACTCCACGCTGTCGAAGAGGACAAGGTCAAATTGTGAAATACCAATGCAAAATCTAATGACCCTTCTTCCTCCAAGCCTTCTTCTACCCACTCCAAGTCCAAAGGAGTAGCAAATGCTATGGTCCTTAGGCCATCATCTTCAACAACAACTAACTAGCCTCAAACATCCACATCAGACTACATCACAAAACAATCCCAACAACGATACATATAGCGTCAATACACTACAATAGGAGAGTCATACACTTCCATGTTGGATAAAATCATAAAGCAGGGGGTCCTCAATCTCCCTCAAATTTGACCACCCCAATTTGACCCCTCAAAAGCCATCCCTACATGGTATAGAGAAAATGACTTCTGTCATTATCACTGTGTCAAAGGCCATGACACAAACAACTGCAAGACCTTCAAAAATATTGTCCAGAACATGCTAGACAAGGGGGATCTTGTTTTAGATAACACAAATGTGTTGCCTAACCAAAACTTGGACATATTTAGACAACCTTTCCCTAATCATCCCCCAGTCAAAATAACATTCAGACCATGGCCGATGACTCCCAAGAGCATAATATACGCACAGTCAACACGGTCTCACCTCTTATGCCTAACCAACCTCTCTCATAGTCTGAAGAGGTTAGCCCACCCATTGGTCCTCCACAGGGAGAAGAGCCTTCTTCTCCTACTTGTCCACCATAGGGAGAAGAGCCTTCTTCTCCTACTTGTCCACCATGGGTAGAGGAGCCTTCCTCTTCTATTTTGCCTCCAATAATGGAGGATAATCCTTCATCCACCCCTCTTTCACATGTGGGAGAATCTACTTTGACCTCTCACATATTGGAGGATGCCTTGATGATGCCAATCCTAACTGCCTCACCCTCATCCTTCTTATCATCAATGGGGGATCATACTTTTCCTGCTCCTCGACCACATGAAGAAGCCATGATTATCCCTATGCTCTATCCAACTAAAGAGCCACATTATCCAATTCCTTCTCCACTAAGAGAAGAACTTATCACTTCACCAACTTCAACCAAAGAAGATCCAGTGATGATTCCCTCACAATCACCTCAATATTTTAAACGACTGACTATAAAACCTCATGCAACCTCATCTAAACCCTTGTAGTCATCTACCATGTTGAAATAGGTTAAATCCCTTGGTGTGTGCCCTACATCCAAACTCACTCACCCACAAGTGACGATAGACTTAAACTTCACCCTACACAATAGTATCCCTCACACTAAACCAAAGAAGGCTACTAAACCCCATCAGAGAACTCCTCCCCCACCTTCCCCATTACCATCCATCTTGGGTCCACATCCGTCTACTTTAGCAGGATTGCTCTCACAACCAACACCTCTCAACAAGAATGTGCCATCTCCACATGTGGCCATACTACCAACTAAAAAGGTGACACGGCAAACCCTCCAAACAACTCCTAAATAGAAATTATCAACCTCTATTGCAACAAAGAGCACTGACCCATTAAAGGGTTCTTGTGCTTCAATGTTATGTCAATTTTTGTAGTCATCTAGCATCATCCTTCTGCCTATCAAGCCTTACCAACCTCTCAGACCAAAACCACCTTGGTTCGATGACACTAAAATTTGCTGGTATCATCACACATCGGGGCATGACATTGAGTGTTGTTGCACCCTTAAGGTTGTCATCTGTCAACATTTGGTAAATGACAACCCTCATGTTGAGGCTTCTTCTTACCACATTTTTGACCAACTTCTGACACCATCTCATACCTCTCAAACCTCTTCACCTAAATTGGGATCCCAACACAAAACTATGGTCCCTCCACCACCTTTATTCAAAATCAACACAGTTAATGTGGCCACCAAGCCCCGAACCATGAAGGATAAAGGAACAAACCAGACATCTACACCTTTGACATATCCATTATTCATCAAGACCTCTCAACCAACACAACCCAAGATTTCTATCTTGGACATGTCTCGACCATCATCACTAGGGGAAATCCCTCCTAACCTCACTAGTCCACATGACGCTTGGTATAAGTGACTCATGGACTACTTGACATATTCTATCATCCCTCCCAAACTCTCTAGCAATAGATGGTGAGCTTTTATCAAGAACATTTCTTGCTACACCATGCTAGGGGGACTTCTTTACAAGCGAGGTCTCGACGGCCTCCTTATCCCATGCCAACAAAACATCAATCAACCAAGCCTCGACCAAACATCAACCAAGCCTCGACCAAGCCTTAACCTAGCATCGACCAAGCATTGACCAAGCATCGACCAAACCTCGACCACACATCAACTAACCAAGCCTTGACCAAACACCAACCAAACCTCGACCAAACATCAACCCCAACCAAGCATCGACCAAGCATCAACCAACTTCTTAATAATCTTCACGTCCGACATCAACCAAACATCAACCAACAAAGCATCAACCAAACATCAACCAACCCAACATCAACCAAACATCAACCAACTTCTTACTCATCTCCAACATCTGACCAATTTGGAATGAAACAAATGGGGCAAGTTTGCTCCTAATTGACTCAAACCTTGCATCATGATGCACAAGCATGGGTCAGGGACTTATCAGAACTTGAGCCCCTTTATGCCTTACATCTTTGACCAGTCTACTATTAGTCAAGTAATTATTCACTTGATGTTTAACTTGAGCTCAATCCCTTGAGCAGTCCCCATCATCTTCATTCCTATCTCCCTCAACCCTCAACCCTACAAGCATTATTCAACCCTTTTTGTCAAGCATGAATGCTTTGTCCTAATAAAAGGGAAACCCTCTAAACCTTTATAGTCAAGTCCATGACCAAAATTTTAGTCAAAAAAACCATATAAAAGTGGGATGCATATTCCAAGGTCATAAAACTATAAATGTAGATTGCTCCCTCGAAGGACAGCTGCATAATTGCTATAATAAATAGACTTCCCCCTTGAAGGACAGCTATTCAAAGACATTTAAACATACAAAGCACAATATATACCACTCCCTTGAAGGATGGCTATGCCTAAATCTTGTTACAAATAGCCCTATCTCAGAAGCTTCCTGCATTGATCAGCTTCACAATATGACCACAAAACAAAACAACATCCCCTCAAAGACTTCCCACATTGATCAGTCTGTCAAAAAAAAAACTGACTGACAAACTATAAAGTCATGGACTTGTCTATAGTCATTCTCAGGGTCACCTATAAAAGGGGAAAAGTTATCCCTGTTGCAAAGGGTTACCCCATCCTTACATATCACATCAAACCTATCTACCCAACATATTCTAGGGATTTTGATCTCACTTAATGTCAAGTGATTCGAGTACTTCTCTAACACAATCAATGGTCAACGACGTAATGCATGAACAAGGATTTTGTTTCCAAAAACCTTATCCATGAAATCATTATGGTCCTTGTTAATGAAAGAGAAACACACCTTTCACTTCTTATATATCTTGGTCACAATCCAACCAAATCATTATCTAATCCAACCTAGCCAAATTAAACCAAACATTTTTAGACCAACATGACATAGTCCATTTCACATAGTTTCTATGGACAACAATACACATGGAAACTATCGACCACACAATTTATGCCAAGCATAAACCATTACTTGCTAAAGCATAAATAATCTCAATTCATTTTTAGCATACATCCATCACCGATGTGGAAAATTGCTAGAGATGAAAGACCACTCAACCAATGTTATAGAATACACCATCACACAATATGGAAAAGGTTGTAACATCATCATACCCTTCATAATTTATAACATGACCAAACCATCTTTCAACCATTTTTTACTCAACCAGCTTGAACTAGATTGGTCTGAGGCCCTTCCAACATGGGCTATGTAGGCATCACTCAGATGACATGACGTCTTCTGGGGTTAGCTCAGCCACATCCATTTGTTCATCTATCTGATGGACAAACCATTTTATCTTTAACCATATCATTTATAACCTAGTCCAAACCAATCATCAACCATTTTGCCTCTTCATCTAAACTACATTGGTCTAAGGCCCTTCCAATAGGGGTTATGTATGTAGCACTCAGATTACATGACATCTTCTGGGGTTATCTCAGCCACATCCATTTGTTCGTCTACTTGATGGACAAACCATTTAACCCTTTTACCATGACCAAAACCAACTATCAACCACTTTGACTCTTCGTCTAAACTACATTGGTTTGAGGCCCTTCAAACAAGGGCTATGTAGGAAACACTCAGATGACATGGCATCTTCTGGGGTTAGCTCAGCTACATCCATTTTTGCGTCTATCTGATGGACAAACTATTTTATCCTTTTACCATGGCTTAACCTAGTCCATAACAATGACCAAACAACCAACCCTGACATTGCAGAAGTCACCTTTGACTTCTCATGGGGCACATTGGCGATCACATATATCTCCTTGACCACATCAAACAACCACTTGAGATCATTTATATCTCGACTCGACTCGACCAACAACCTTGGAGATCATGACTATCTCCTCAGACCATGACCATTTTCAAGACAACTCTACCTTAGTTTTTTTGATTGTATGTATGCTACCTCACGAATGGTTAGCAAAATTGTCTACACCCGCATTACAACCCTCACAAGTATTGGATCGCAAGCAAGTTGATCCCCACTAATTGTGACATTTTCATGTTTCCAAGAGCACTTCCTGAGCCTGAGATACTCGAAACACGCTGACCATTAGATCTACAGCTTGGATCGAATAACCTAATCAGCTATGACTAAATGCTAGGGCCCAGTTATTTCTATTTTGGCATTCCTTAACCTTGACCTGTGACAATTTGACTTGACCATCTCGTGAAGTGGTATGTGCACAATCCTAACTATTGTAGTGTTCACACTCAACCTTCACCATATCCATCCACTATCTATCAAATCAGCACCCGATCCCAGGTTCCCTTCCCTCAATTCCTACTTTAAGGGGGAATACCTCATCCCATAATTGGGGAAACCAACATTCATTTTTTTCTTGTAATTCATTATAACAACCAACAGGACAAAAATGACCTCATCCCATACCTGGGGCAACCAACTCCTATTTTTGTCTTGCAGTTCATCAAGAATAACCAACAAGACAAAAAGGGGCAAATGTAGACACCAAAATCATGTCTACTCTTTGGTTGACTCCCCCTTGGTCCCCTTGGTCCACTTCTAACACATTCCTAACCCACACACTTATTAATTTAAAATAATAACTTATTTTAAATTAATAACACCCCTTTGACACCTCACCCATGACACCTCACCCCACCTTGGATACCTCTCCTTGGATGCCTCCCATCACCCTATGACCAATTTATGACCTATTACAAATCCCCCCCACTAATCCTCATGCCTATTAAACTCACCTTCAACCATTTTACCATGACCATTAAACTTGGTAAATGGAGGAATAGGTAAAAGGCTAGTTTTAGCCTTTTTTCCATTCTTCTAGCTGCCGACGTCGGTTACCAGTCGGCCGATGCCATTAGGATCATCAATGTTGGTTATTTAAGATAGGCCTAAAGGCAAATTCTCTTCCCCCTGGGATGCTAAAATCATAGCACTTAATCAATCAATCAATCTGACCCATAGGCAAAATCTCTTGCTCTCTCGCTTCTCGACTCCTTACATGCATTAGCATTTCAACAACACTCTTTAGGCTTAGAGGTTCTACACTAGTCATTCCAAAATGGATTGAAGATTACACAACATCTCCCACATTAGTGACAATGGAAACAGACCTCCTACACTTCTGCGTCTCCACTCACAGCTAAGTATTTCTACTGGTTTATATTTTAGTGTTCTTTTAAATCCATTTAGTAATCAGTCCATTGTCCATCTCTAAGCACTGTTGACACAACCCAATCTATTCTTCCCAGAGAGGTTGAAAATCCTTCTCTCACCCTTGTCTCTCTCTCATCCCTATCCTTCACCTAGTCCCTCTTTCAGGCCACACACTCTGCCCTGCAAACCTAGCACAAGCCACTAAAACTCCCACAGACATCCCAAACTATTTTGTCAACCATAGACTAACCTGAGACTTGTCCAAAGCCTCACTTCCCCCACCGACGTTGGCCTCTAGGCCTATTACCCCTACCAATGTTGGCAGACTAACCGATGTCAGCAACCTTAGACAACCGACGTTGGTAGACTAATTAGCGTCGGTGACTGTGGCAGACTGACAACAAAGAAACAGGTACGTATTATCTAATTTCCTCTTTTTTAGCCATTTGTCATTTCTTTATTTCTGACACTTTTACTTATTAATAGTGGACTGTCATCCCACTAGGAAGTATTTGCACTTCTGGGATTGATCTTTGCTTGGTAGTTCACCATCCATCTATCTAACAATCTCTTTGTTTAAGTCTTTCTCTCTACAGGTGTCATCCTCCACAGCCAAAGAGGAGTCCCTTCAGTCATTTGGATACAGTGCAAAAAACTTCATCCGAGTACGTACAAACCCCTTACCATTTAATCTTAGTTTCTTACTTCCTTTGAATGTAGAAAAGAAAAAATAGTTTGAAACACTCCCCTCCTTTTATACACAAAGTGAGATGGAGGATAGAAGGTTCCCTAGGAGGTTAGCTTGTTAATTTTGATGCTTCATAATTTTTTAGCAATGAGCAAGGTGGACATATTAAATTGTGTCATGTTAGCTTGTACACAATTGGTATTTATGTTAGAATGAGGAAAACCTAATCATCAATGGTCAACCTAACCTTTAGTGGTCATGCTGACCATCAGTAATAGAGTGTCTCAAGGCAAAGGGGTCAAGGTAAGTTAAAATTGTTGGGTTAAGGGTTAGTGATTTTTTTAGCTAAGTAGCTAACTTGAATCAAGGTCTGATGAGTTGGTAGTGGGTCAAGAAGGGTTAGGTGGTCCTTAAGGGATCCTAAGGAATTTTGACATCTAGAACCATTGTGTGAGGTTTTCTAGTGTCTACACATTTATAGGGAATCACAACCACTATCGATCCTATTAAGTGGATTACTTGTCATGACATTGGCTATTCATTAGGTGTTTCATCTTTGATGGGATCATTTGATGATAGAGCTCCCTCATTTGATCACTCTTCTCTTTTTGATTGTATTGAGTTATAGATGAGCTGTGATTCACCTTTATTCATGCCTGAGAAACCTAAGATTACATTTTCCAAACATGATCAGCCTAACATACATTTAAATGTTTTTGAGAATTTTTTAGTTGTGAACTTTTGACCCACTCATATGAAAAATCTTCATCCACCATTTGTATTAATTTTTGGTGGATTTATGATTTTCTTGGTGGTATTGATAGCATTATTTGATAAGACTCTACATGAGAAACTCCTCTAACACTTAGCTTCTTTGATCACACATTTATCCTTATCCAATGGATTATCCTTATTTATATGAGCTATTTTAGGTATATTTATATTTTGGAGTATGCATATATCATTTCACATATGACATATTTGACTAAATTCTAGAGTTTTTTGTATCACTTGGTGATATTGTTTCTTATATGAGACACTTTTTTTTAATCATACTAAGATTCATGGAGTTTTTTCCCTTTATGTGTGTGTGCTCTATGATGATAAATATATTATTCAATTGCATGACTATCCTATCACTACCCATGAAATTTTATTGAGATATTTTTTATATTTATTCTCATCACTTTATGTAAGTTGATAGTCTCCTTCAGTTTAGTTATGGAGCTTGTTCACCTCTTGAAGAATAGTTAGTCTATTGAAGCCCAATGATAGATTTTAGTTCTCAATTGTTTGGCCTCATAATCACATATATAAATTTTAATTAACTCCACTGTTTCAATATTAATGGGTGGGGGTGAACATATTGATTTAGATTCATGCTCCTTACTAGTCCTTGGTGAACCACATTTTGTATTGGATATTTTTTATTGAGTGCACTTGTGTTTGATGAAATTAATTACATCTAGTGCACCTAATTTAGCATTGTGTTTAGTCTATGAGTCATGATTCATGGAACACCTTGAAACATAAGTTCTCTCTCCATTTTTGTTGTGGTTTTTATACTTTTTTGGTACCTTATAGTGACTTTTTAACCTGGGATAACTCCTTTTTCCCCAGTTTTGTGATGAATGTTTTTTAATTATTAAGCCTCATATAAAGTACTAATTACTTCTTGACTTGGTAGTTATATTAAATATTAATCCATGTCTTCTATTAACTAAAAAAACCCTAAAATAAATTTATAATTGCATTATTAGAGTATGATTTGGACCACATGCATGGCCCAAGGCCTGACTTGTTGATGCAAGCACTAGTCATTCAATGCGATCACAAACATGCAATCAAGAATTGATTAAAACACATGCAAAACTACACCAAATCCCATAAGCACACAACATATCTTACAACTTCCTAAAAGAGAGTAAAATCATGAAATGAAATAAAAACTGAAACATCATAGGCAATTGTTCGAGTAATACTAGTGAAGGTTATCAACTTCTTCATGGCTTAGGTTCATTGCACCATTGCCAACTTATTTGTTTTTATGTTCACAAGTTATCCAATTTAATAATCATGAATAATGTGATTTGAATGATTAGTAATGATATTATTTATGATCAACTCCATTAATTATTAGATAAGATATATTTTAAACCCATAATCATATCTATGTAAATGATATCATATTGGAAAATTGCCATTGCATTTGTAATTAACATGAGGGAGGAATTAATGTAAATGGACAGTTGATGTAGCCAAGTGTATGTTCCACTATCATTAATTATTAAACAAACCATTATATTAAAGGTAAGGATAAAAATTTGACCCACACAACCCTATTAATTCTTAATTAATTTCCATCCATAGGCTAATAATATATATAATATTATAACATGGAATAAATTTCTAGCCATACATACACTTAATAAAACTATCAAGAATGGTAATCAACTAGTTCTCTACCCTTTACTTTAGTATGAATTTACTTACATGATAAACCAACTTCATGTAACATCATTCCAAGTATGATCATACACATTTGAGTGATACATTTTCAACATGAACATGTGTAAAAGTATATGATCATCAAGAGTTTTCCCACATGAGTGAGCATATAATATTCATGCTTTCATCAAGTTTCTTACTCAAAATTTTTTTTATAGCCATAAATTAATGAGTGGAACCCAAATAAAAAATTTAATTAAGAGTATCTATCAACATAAAGTGATTAAACATGCCATAACACAATAACATATGTTCATTTCCATTCAACAAGAATGAAGACTATATGCACATTCAGCCCATAAGAATGAATTCCAATCATATATTCAACCTTATATTATCCATATAAACATTAATCATAAAATAAAAAAATGCCTACGTATTTTATTTCATAATACAAGTGAATTATGACCACTATCCTCATTATACATTTCCAAGAAATCTATCCATCCTTTACAAGTTGAATAGCTCATTCTAGGAATTAATTCAACTAATAATAAGTGCTAGGCAATCTCTTAATAGAGATATAAACTCAAAATGTTATTCATTCCAGCAAGGTAACTAAGAATTAACTAAGAAAGGTAATTCAAATAACCAATAGATTGTTTAAAAATATACCTATGTACCTTTATACATATTTGTATAAGACCATGGAGTGAAAAGAAGAATTGCATTCATGCTTCCCACATTGCTAGTAACAAGGGTTAACTAAACCTTGTTTCCAATATTTTATATGCAAGCTGAAATCAACTAAAAGAAGATTTATATATACTCATGCTACCTCAATAGTTAATCATGGTAAAAGAGATAATCACACACACACACACACACACACACACACACACACACACACACACACACACACACACACACACACACACACACACACACACACACACACACACACACACACACACAGATATATATCCCAACAAGTTCCTTGGCATGGGTATTATATGTTTAGTATGAGTAGAGACTTGCTTATGTAGATATATTTATTATCTTAGGGTATTTTAAGCATACTTAAGCATCTTGATTTAACTGATAATAGGCAATAAGTTACCTTGAAGGGATATTCATTGATGAACTACCTAACTATTTACTTTCCTTTTGGTGTGTGTGTGTGTGTGTACACACACACACACAGATATATATATATATATATATATATATATATATATATATATATATATATATATATATATATATATATATATATATATATATATATATATATATATATATATTCATCAATGAATATCCCTTCAAGGTAACTTATTGCCTATTAAAAATTAAATCAAGATGCTTCTGTATGCTTAAAATAACCTAAGATAATAAATATATTTACATAAGCAAGTCTCTACTCATACTAAACATATAATACCCATGCCAAGGAACTTGTTGGGACCAACATATCCCCTATTTCTAAAAATTGGGGACCCTTGAGAAAAACTAGAAATTGAACATGAAATATGGCATGTTGAGATCATTTGTAGAATTTGAAGATCATCCATTTTATCAAAAAAAATCTTAACTTAGTTATGTTTTGATTTAATTTTATCTAGTAATTCTAATAAATGATCTTTATGGCTTTTAGCTTCATGTTCCATGGTGCTTGTCTCTGAGAAATTTATGTTTGAAAACCTTGGCAAAAACCTTAACTAAAATTTGAATACTACAAAGAACCAATTGGTGGGAACATTTTCAAAATACATTTTGGACCTAAGTATAAAATTCATGTTTTAAATCTTAATCATGTTTTTTGACATGACTAAAACTTAGCCTGAAATTCTTCGTCTCCTTTATTATTATCCCCTTTAAAGTTCCTTATATGCCTAACTAATGTTTGTTTTGAAGGGTCCTTTTAATATTCCCTAACTTATCCTAATGTTTTAATTCCTAAATCTACATTATATTTATTAATATTAATGGGACCTAGTCTTAACATCTTATCATAAGTTCTAGTTCCCTGAGCCCATTTTTATGTTAGCTTGGTCCCTTGATCTATACCTTAGCTTAAGGTTTTAAACCTAAGGCCCTGACATATTTTTTAATATAATCAAGACCTTAGTCTTAATACTTTAGCCTAAGTCTTTACATATCACTGTGATCCTAACTTAACTTCCTTGCATCTTGCAAGATCTAACGATGCATGCTTTATCATGACATTTGATTTAATATAGTGAGGAAATACTAAGCTTCAATTTAAAAACATGCATCTTAGATGGTCTAATAGTTTTACTTCTTCACAGCCTTTTAAGTAGATAGCACAAGGAAAGCTTGACATAATCCCACACATAGCTCCTTGGCCAATCACATTCAAGCTCTTCAATCATAATCAACAGTTATTACTTCATCACAAAGACCTAATCAGATGGATTGAGGCATAGTTGAAGGGTCAAAAGACAATGGAAGTCTTGAATGATCAACACATGGCACCATTACATTAGATGATCAAAGACAAATGGGTCCTACTTGACAAAGCAACCAATCATGAGCAAGCTCTCATGTCATGATCTTATAGATATCACTTCATCACCAATTTTGATCCAATGGAGTGAATTAGGTCTAAGATCCTAAAAAACCCAAGGAGGTGCCAAGTGGCATCCTCGCATTGGGTCATAGGAGTTTTATGAGCTTAAAATTGATGTTTGTGTGATCATCATTTGATATTTGTGAGGATGTATTTGATGCCCATGCAACTGCCAACTTTAATCCCATCAAATTAAAAGCCTCACTAGCTTAAAATTGACATTCATGTATTTTATGTCCATGAGACCATCAAATTTGAGCTAATGAATTATTCTACTCAATATCAAAATACACTCTAAAATATTGTTGGAAGGATCAAAAATTGCTTTATAAGGTAAAAGACGTGATTGAAAGATGCTCAAACATTATAAATATTGAATCTATAGAGACTAAAATGGTATTATGGTCTAAGTATATGCAAAATTAATTTAGTCTAAATCTATATCCTAAGGTCCATATTTCATTTTATTTAAATGTCGTGATCCTTAGGATAAAGACTGATGATAAGTATCATTTTAAAAGGTCTTTAAAATGTAGAATTTAGGATAAATTCATCAAACCAAAGGTTTTCATGTGTTTGTTTATATGATAAAACCCTATCTAATGTTAGACCATTATATCATGTTGATCCCTTTTAACATGTTTTATAAGGCTTGTCGTAAATATTTTAGACTAATGCATACATTGTGTTTATTAAACACAATGTAAACATTGGCTTAAAACATTTAGCCATTGTCCCCTTTATATAATTCAAAAAAAATTAAATTAAGTTCCTTATCCTAATGTTTTTTTTGTGCTTAATAAACATGTAATAAGCTTAACCTAAGGAATTTAAGCCTAAGTCCCATTTCAATAAAGTGTTAACTTAAAGCTTGGGAATATTTACAAATCAATGGTTCATGTGTCATCACTATAGGATGATCTAATGGCACAAGGACATTGAATAATTTTTAATAAAGCCATAAGAACATATGAGCTTGATGCATGGTAAAAGCCCATTCAAAGTGGAACTGACATATGATCTGATGGTTCACACTTAATCACTTGAGGGTGATATAAAGATGTGAAGGTGCCCATGACTATTCAAAGTCTTGTGAGCTTGCTGCATCACCAATTCTCATTCAATAGATGATTGATGCAAGATATGGAGCATGGGGAGAGATGTAAGGATGTGAAGTGTCAAAACCACAAGGACTGGTCCAAAAAGGATCCAATCATAGGCAAGGACCCAAATTACAATCAATGGCTCATTCTAAATCTAGGATTTTAATTTAATGGTGCAAAATTAAAAAAAGGTATTTTAAATACAAATGGCTAGTGCTCAAAGGCATTTATTAAAAATATCATAAAAGGTCCAGACCAATGCCACATAGCCACCACATAAGAAAAAGGGAAAAAATAAGAGATCTTTGGGCTCAAAAACACAAAGGTATAAATGTAATGTTCCAAATCAAATCCAAGGAATGTATAACCCAAAGTCTAGATATATCCTACTATTAAGTCTCCAAAACCCTAAAAACTACATAAAAGTGACCCAAATGGACTCAAATGGTTACAATTTGATCCAAAGAGAGATTGATTATATTTCTTTTATAGAAAAAGAGATTTCATAGAGACCATTTGATATTTGGGATAAATAAATTATAAAATAAGAAACCATGGAAACTCGTAGGCATCAACTAAAAGAGGATACCAAGCTCTACCTATTAATATACAATGAGGGATGGATCTTCAAAGACACTGAATTATATGTTATAGCCCTAAATTCCCCATGCATTGGGAATTGGTCCAAAATATTCTTCATGGTGGAGGATTTGAAGCCCATCACAAAGGAATATTATAGGATTTCAATGGTGAGATAGAGACATTATGACTTGGTCACTCTCCAAATACCCAACCTTCACCATGCTACTTCCAAGCCTGAGGTTCTACATTGTATAAACATCATTGCTTCTATCTTTATTTATTATAGGGTAGATAATAAATGGATCATCAAGGAGAATTCTAAGAAGATATATTATATTTATCCTATGGATTTTGATAAATATTATAAGCTACTAATTCCTTATGTGAACTTGTCTAATATTAAATAATGGACCAACAATCATGACCTAGACTCTATCCTTAGACCTTGGCTGCACCAAGGACCCCATATCTTCAAGGACTTTGAGGGAAAGATCCCAATACTCTAATTCAAGTAGGGAATCAATTATAATGACCATATTTAACTGATCCTTTATATCCCCTTTAACCACCTATGTGAATGAAATATGGGTCCCTTATGCACATTTAATGGTGGAAGAAAAGCTCACCCTTCTGATTAGAGATTTGATCAGTGTCTTCCTTACCAAACAACTCAATATCATCAAAAGGAAGAAATATAAGAAATTTTATATGATTTCAAACCTAATATATACCCTTTTGGCATCTATCAACTTCTTTGGGATTAAAAATTGGTCTCTTGAAGGCAAAACTACCATTTCCCACCATTACTCCAAATTTCATATCATTAAGTAAAGAGACCATATACAATTTAATTATGACTATTTCTAACCAACCATAGTGGAATCCATGATAGGTTTTCCCATTCTTAGGGTCTATCCACTAATGAATAATTATGTAGAAATGATGGGTGACATCGAGTTCTACCTTGATTGTAAAGTTATCAAGATTGAAGGGATCATGTCCTAACTTTACAGATTACTAGTTTATGTTTTCAGTAAGATGGTAGAGTAAAAAATTACCTCCCAAATTATCCATCGCATTATGGAATATACAAAGAAAAGAGGAAGGGTATCCTCTACCCATTCCCTCTAACTATTAGGAGGACCATACTTCAATATTGGGAGTAGGTTGATACAATGGCTAAGCATAGGGACTCATTTAAGTTTTAGCTTAATGAATACAAAATATGGGTTATTAAGAACATAGTAAGCAATCACTTGAAGGAGAACAATCTCCCTAAGCTTGATTATGTGCATCAACTTAGTTTTCATGACACCATTTACATTAATGCTAAAAATTATGAAGAGGTGTTGGCTAGGATCCAAGGGCACAACATCAAACTTGAACATAGGTTAGCTAAGGATGACAAAAAACTAGGAGAGGCATGGAAAATTCATCCTGTATAGTATAACTTACTACTTGGACCATCTGGGATAGCCAAGTAATAACCCCAAGTATAACAACCACAACCTCAATGGTAGAATGTGAAAAATAAGGATGAACAAGGTCATGGTAAGGATAAATTGGGAGAGGTGAAATTAGAAAGGCCTAGAGAGGGGCACTCATCTTCAACACTCCCATTAAGGCTACCTTATGTAGTTTAATATATGATGACATGAAGCCATAGATTATGGATATGGTAAAGGATAAAGAAGAAAGGATAATTGTGGTCATAATAGGACCATAGAACAAGAAGATAGATGCTCTAGGAGCATCAGGTAACACAAGTGTAGAGGTAACAAAGCCTCTAAAATTCACAATATTATCCACCATCATGTAGTTTAATCTAGTAATAGGTAGATTAGAAAGGGTCACCACTAAGATAACCATGGTGGGAGCTAAGGAATTCAAATTTTAAAAGGTGGAGCCCTTTTTAGGTTTAACCCTAGTGGAAGGTCAACAACTTAGTGAGACCACTATCTATGATGAAGATGTTGATAGCTTGATTAAGGCTCAATCAACTCATGTAAAGGTTGGGGTCTAAGGGATGAAATAAAGCATTCAAAACTTGGAAAGAGAGAAGGAAAATCTAAAAACTTAGGCCATTTTGTCATTCCCTAACACCATAATGGACATGTCTAAGGCTTCATTTTTTTATATGATCAATTCTTTGAGTTTAATAAAGCTAAGGTAAGATGCCCTAAGGGTGAAGTGGTCAAGGAGTTAATAATAGAGTGGTGAAGGTAGAGACCCAATTTAGGGATCTCATTGACATTGTGATTAGTAACAATATTCCTAAGTTCAAAACTATTAACTTAACACATATTAATAAAATACTAGGAATAATAGTAGATAATGTCCAAGGTATAGGTACTTAGACAAAGATTTTGAATAGGCTATTGGTAGATGATAAAGGATTGATCACTAGAATTAAGTAGCTCCTAGGAACAACGTTGTTAAATCCCACTAAGACCATTATAATTGGAATCATTTATGATTTTGAATTCAAACATAGGGTCACTTTGGTCATGTATTCAATTCAAAACAAGAGCCAAGGCCAATCTAGTAGAGACAACAAAAGAATTTTGGACATGATTTTCATAGTAGAAGAAAAAATTATAGAGGTAAGGAGAATAAAATAATCCATGGCTAAGGATGAACAAGACATAGATGAATTTGATGATCAAGAAAATGTTTTCATAATAAATTTAACTATGGACATGGATCTCATCAAGGACCAAAACCAAAAGGTAATGAAACTTCTACAAAATCAACAAAGTGACCCCTTAGTGATGGGCCCACCTAGTGGCAAATATTCCTTTTGTATAAACATTGTAATATCTAGAATAAGAATTTTTTTGTAAGGCATATGCTATTATGTTATCATATTTACCCTAGTTTAATCTAGTTGTGAATAATAAGTGTATTTTAGAACTTTAAAGGATAATTGTTCTTATCTTCTATACACATATAGATTACAACTGACTGATGCATTACCTCATCTTTTTATAAAAGGCATGTATCACCATCTTGTAAAGGGAGAGAATTTTGAGAAAATTTTATATAATTAAAGAAATTAATATAATCAAAAAGTTTTGAAAAGATTTTCCACATTTTATATGTCAATTTCTAATATAACTTTTCTCTCTATTACTAGTTTTATGTCTTGAATTTGAATAGTTTATTTGAATTCTAGGTTGCATTTTCTAATCATAGGGTTTATAATTTGTGCATATGATATATCAGTTGGAGGATCATTAGTTCTAATTCATTTCATTTTACTTTATATTTAGATGTGCAAATTCTATTTGATTATAATAGTAAATCCTTAAAGTATACCTAGTTCTTACTTGTGACACTTTATATTATCCTTTGAAGTTTGCCTAGTATATAGTGAAATTTGAGCTTAGGTTATGTTGCATTACATATTTGTTGAATTTTTACTCAGTTATAATTGATGGTTTGTCATGATATTCAAAACTAAAACTAGCAATCACTCATTTCTTTCATGCCTTACCCTTCTCTTTGATCTTTTTTTCACCAGATGACTTTAGTTTTAGCTTCATTATAAATATGCACTTAAATTAGATTATAGATTAAATCTAGACCATAATTAATTAATAATTAACATATATTCTTTAAAATTCACAAAGAACAGACCATGATGGCTCCCAACCATCACTCATTATAAATCTATGGGACACCAATGCATATCTCTACTACTATTTCACCATAGGTGACATCAAGTTACCACAACCTATTACTCATGCTCTAAATTCCTATAATTATAAAATGAGAAGTGTTCTTTGAACACTAAGAAACTTTATGGTACACTTAGAGGCATCAACAAGGCATTTCCCATTGGTGCTAGAAAGAGGGCAAGTGATCTTTGTAAATTCTTCAAATCTTTGTTGATCATAGTCTGTTTAATTTAAGATTAGTGTATCTTTGTGTTTTTGAGTAAATTATTTTATTAGAAGTATAAATATCATTAATATTTGTGGTTTTTAACAAATCTTTGTGCTTCCTTAGATAAAGATTGAAGTTATTTAAGATTTGATGCTTCTTTTTAGTAAATTTAGCTTAAGCTTTGAATATCCATAGTTTCTGAGGTTAGGATGGCTCATTTTGATCAAAGGTTGGTATATATTTCATATATCTAAGTTACATTAGGCTTAGACTCATAGATATATATCATATTAGTATAATTGGATACATATTTAGACTAATTCAGTCTAAGATCAATGTCTTTTATTGTTTTTCATACAATCCTTGCAAAATAAGCCTAATGTGTAGGTCTAACTTTTGTTATTTATAAAATTTAGCTTGGTACATCATATTTTAAGTAGGATATTCAAGTTTCAAGGTGGAATTTCCAAGGATTAGAAAAAGATCACACTCATAGAAAAGGGAACATTTTCTTAAACTTTAGGTTCATAGAAAAGCTAGATGTGACAAAGGTAGATGTAGGAGATCCAAATATTTGCCAACTTCACCTTTTTAAGGTACATGTGCCTTCAAAATTTATCCATATATGTCTTGGTTGGGAGAGTCTTAAATTAATGTAATAGGTATTGTACATGATCTCCTACATAACCTCAAAAAGTGTTTGCTTACATTTAGTCCAGCCAGTATTAAAACTATTGAAGAGAAAACTAAGTATTTTAAAGGTAAGTTAAGATTGATAAATACTGTGCATGAGGATGTAGCTTGTAGGTTATTCCCCTTTAAATTTAAGTATGTTACTTATGAATGGTTCTTGAACCTACTTGATAATTACATCACTAGTTGGGATAGTTTCAGTAATGCTTTTATAGATTAATTTGGTAAAATTGCCAGTCCTTATGTTATTTACCATTAGTTCACCACCATTATAAGGGATGCAAGTGAGCCTATTAGGTCCTTTAATTCTATATTTCAAAAAATGTACATTAGGACCATAGATCCCTATAAGCCTAATAATGTATTAGCTTTAGAAATCTACAAGGATGTAGTAGATCCCATGACATATGTATTATAGAAGAGATCCATGCTAGCTATAGATTCATTAGCTATGGAATATTTTAAGGAAGTGACAATAAATGATCAGATGCAGCTCTAAGGGAAAATGGAATATTCTATTCCAAACATCAACCCACATATGTCTATGATGAATTTATTCCCTAAAAACAACCATAATATCCCAACATTAAACCAACTCCCAAACTTAAATAAATTTCCATTGAACCATACTACTCCCAATCAAAACTTAGGATTCTTAAATCATCCTACTAATGGCTTCAATATAAATGATCAAAGAGATTTGGTACCAGCTTCTAAAGTTATCAATAACTAGGTAGACAATTTTGAACCCCTGAAAATGAGAGTGAGTCTATCTTAAAAATCATCCAAAAGTTAAGGATTGATTTTATTCAATTGCAAAAACAAGTTAGAAATACTAATGAAAGCTCAAGTAGTAACTTATCATTTCAAAGGTATAGTAGGCCAAACAATAGATTTTAGAAGGATTATTTTCATAACAATAGGAATAATGATCCCTCTTTTTGAAAAGAAGACCATGGACATTAACCTTACTAATATTGTATTACCTAATTATTATAGATTACATTACACAACCAAGAATGGTAAAATTGACTGCATTAAATTTTGTAAAGATTTTGAAGCTTTCTAAGAGGATTTGGATACATTTGAAGTAATACCTAATAAATAAAGTGGTGTAGGTACTTCTAGATCCAAGTCATCTGATCAATCCTTCATGGTAGATACTTTTGATTTCCCCTTTAAGATGAGAATGAACTTGATGAGATCCCTAAGGAGTTCCAAGCCTTTCAAAAGTTCTTGAAGAAGACCTACCCCTTGAGGAATAGAGAGCATAGGTAGCCTTTGAAAACCTCCAAACAACTTTGGAACACCTTTAGACACTTCTTCAAGAAATAACCTTGAGCCACCTAAAGGGAGTAATTCTAAACCCATTGTTGAGATTCCTAGTTCTTCTAGTAAAATTGAATATAACATAGTTGAGGATATGGAGAAGATAAAGGATAATATCACTTTACATGAATTGATGTATATTATAAAGCAGAGTGACCTCCCATTGGAATCTCTATTAAAGAAGTCCAATAATCCTCCCAAGGTTGACCATGCCAATGTGATTGTGTTTAAAGCCAAGGTTGAATCCACTCCTTTCTTACTCACTATTGGGATGTTTGGTAATAAATTACATTATTACCTAATTTATTTGGGTGCTTCTACCAACATCATGCCTATATGTATATGAAAATAACTTGGCTTAACACCTATAAGGTCTAATAGGGTTGTAACTAAGATAGGTAAAACTAGAGTTAAGGTAATTGAGGAACTTTTAAATGTTCATACACAATTAGCTTCTAAGCCTAGGGTGCAACAATTCATTGATATTCAAGTTGTTGACATACCTATTGTTTATGAAATCTTACTAAGAAAGGAATGGACCAAGGATTTGAATGGTTACATATCTACAAATATTTCACACTTGTGGCTACCTTAGAAGGGAGTCCCTAATCAAATCATGGTTGAGAGAGAGAGACAAGGATGAAACACATTATAAAATGTTGTAAATGAGAGGGTCAACATAATTTACTCAGACTTAGGGGTTTTAACTCTAGAGACTAATAAGGTATGTGGTCCTAAAAGTGCTCATATTATTTTTGGGATATGGAAATTGATTTTTGATGGTTTTAGGTGTAATGTTGGATCAGGTGTTAGTGTTATCTTAACTGACCTTATGAATATAAAGTACCATGCTTCTTATAGGCTCCAATTACCTTACACTAACAATATTTCTAAATATGAAGCCCTTATATTAGGTCTGTAATTTACTATAAAAAATAAGGTCAAATAACTACTAGTTTATGGGGACTCAAAACTAGTGGTCAACCAAGTAAGAATCAAATACCAATGCAAACTCTCATATATTAAAAGGTATAAGTTTAAAGTTTGGGATTTGATTGATTATTTCAATGCTTTTAGCATTACCTCCATCCCAATAGAGGAAAACCAAGATACTAATGAGTTGGTATATTCTACCACCAACCTCATGCCTAACCAAGATTCCCCCAATTTTAGCATTGAGTTGATCCCTTATCTTTTAATGCCTGATAATGTCAACCATTTTCAAGTTTTTAATGATGATCAATAGATATTGGATTTCATGATCAATTTTGGAGCATTTGATGCTCATATTATTGATGAGACTAATGATAATTCATCTAAGGAGGACAATTTTGATGGTAAAGTCATTGAATTGAATGACAACAAGATCCCTAAGGGGATGATTACTTTGGAAAGAATATTTGATTAGGAAAAATTGGATAAATTTTCTAAGGTTCTTAAGGTAAGTGGGAAGGATTATAATTATATTGATCTCAGTCTCCAAGATCAATCCTAAATAGTAAATGTTGGAAAATCCTATACAAAAATTGAGAGCTAGAAAGCCAAAAATATCCTTACCCAATACATGGATGTCATAACATGGTCCTATGATGACTCAAAAATCTTTGATCCAAGGGTCATCACTCACACCATCCATATTAAAGAAAGATGCAAGCCCTTCAATCAAAAGTAGAGGCTTGTAAACCCTATCTTATAACCCATGATCTTCAAGGAGGTCAAAAGATTACTAGATGATAGGATAGTCTTCCCCATCATGCATTCTACCTAGGTGGCTAACTTAGTGTCAGTCAAGAAGAATAATGAAAATATTAGACTTTGTATTGACTTCAAAAACTTAAAAAAATCATCAAAAAGGATAATTATCCTCTTCATTCTCTTTAATAGGCTACACAATTTGTTTTAGGTTTAACCATGATGTCTTTTCTTGATGGATTTTTAGGTTATAACTAGGTTTTGGTTGACAAAGAAGATAGGATGAAGATAGATTTCACCACCAAGTAAGGAAATTTTTCTTACAAGAGGATGCCCTTTGGGTTAATTAATATAGGAGATACTTTTAAAAAAAGTTATGGACCATGCCTTTCAAGGCCTGATAGGTAAATGCATCATTATTTATATGGATGATCTAACAGTTTTTTCTAAAAACAAGGAAGATCACTTCATGAATTTGCAATGAGTGTTTGAAAGATGTAGAAGGTATAGGATTTTCTTAAACCCTAAGAAGATTATATTTTGTGTTACCAAATTATAACTATTGGGTCATGTTATAACCAAATATGGGATCTTGATAGATCCTAAAAGAGTGGAGGCTATATCCAAATAGATCCCCCAAATATTTAAAAAGAGCTCAAGTCATTCTTTGGTAAGATAAATTATGTAAGAAAGTTTATTTCTAGATTTGTAGAGATTGTCAAGCCACTAAATGACATGTTGAAGAAGGATGCCAAAGTTACATGGAATGAATAATCTATAAAGGCATTTAATTATATCAAGGAGACCATTATCTAAGATCTAGTCTTCATAAGTCATGACTTCTCAAAGGATTTCTACCTCTAATCCTTTGCATTTGACCACACTATGGCTATAGTGTTAACTCAAAAGATTGATGGGTGTGATCACCCAATAGATTTTATGAGAACTAATTTTAAGAATTATAAGTTAAATTATTCATTGATTGATAAGCAGACATATGCATTAGTTAAGGCAGTTAGTAAATCTAAGGATTATATCCTTAGAAATAAGGTGCATTCTATCTTACCTAACCATGCCACCAAACTTATGTTATGTCAAAATGAGCTGGAAGAACATAGAGGTAAATGGATGTCATTATTTCAAGAGTATGATTTAGAGATGAAAATGAAAAAATTGGTAATGTGCCAAGGCCTGATATAGATGATTGCTAATACTAACCCTAGACTAAGTATTATGTAAGTGGATCAACATAACTTTCAAGATAGTGAGTGGTATTACTCAATCATTAATTTGTTGATTAATAGTACTTGTCTTTCAAGATTATCTAGGGAGAAAAAGAGATCCATAGGGTTGAAAGTATCCCATTACCTAATCAAATATGGGGTCTTGTATAGAATTTGTTTTGGAGTTTACTTGAGATTTGTCTCATAAGAAGAGGCCACCCAAATCATGAGCACATTTCATGAAAATCTAGGTAGTGGACATCCATCTGGGAGAACCACAGCCTATAAAATTATTAGATCTATATATTATTAGCCAACTATTTTTAAGGATGCTCATAAACATGTGAGGGAATGTCATTCATGTCATGTTTTTATCATGAAGGAACCAAAGGCAACAATTCCTCTACAACCAATCATGGTTGACAAACCATTTTCATAATAGGGGTTAGACTTTATTGGGGTAATCAACCCTAACTCATTTAAAGGTCACAAATATGTCCTAACTACCTAGACTATTGTATAAGGTGGACTGTAGTTACAGGCACCAAATAATACAAGACTAAAGAAGTGATCAATTTCTTGGAGGAGAACATATGTAATAGGTTTGGAACTCTAGTCTCCCTAGTATGTGACAATGGGTTTGAGTTCATATCTATAAATATAACTAAATGGAATTATGATAATGACATTAATTTCAAGTTTGCATCCAACTATTATCCCCAAGGAAATGGAGTCACTAAATATAAAAATAAAAACCTAATGAAGGCAATTGAACATTCCTCTTTAGAAAAGCCTAGGACTTGGCACAAGCTTCTTAAATTTGCACTATGAGTTGATAGGATAAGAATCAAGTAAGCCTTAAGAGCCTCACCATTTATATTGGTGTATGGACAATAACCTATCTTTCCTATCACTCTCAAGTTTCCCATATACATATTTATGTTGGAATACATGGAAGAAAGCCAAGAACTTACCAACTCTAGATTACTAGACATCATTTAGATGGAAGATGCAAAGGAGAAAGCCTTTGCTAATTTTATTAGCCATCAAACCATAGTAAATAAATGGTTTGATAAATGTTCAAATATTAAGGTGTTCAGATAGGGAGACCTAGTTTTCCTTTAGGACAAAGCATTTGAGCTTAAGGGAAAACATGGAAAATTCACACCTTTATAGATTGGACCTTATCAGATTATGGACACATTGGGAAACAAAACCTTCAATCTCAAATATCTACAAGGAGTAAAGTTCACATTACCCACCAATGAGAAGTACCTCAAGAACTACTTCTCTATTGTGCCTCTTAAGGTCTTCATGGAGTAAACTGTAAGATGGTTAGATTTAGTGTAGGTAGGCTAGCTAGTTTCCTTTCAGTTCTTTCCTTCATGCCCTTGTTTTTATATAAGTATGTGTTTGTTTATTTGCTTTCCTTTTCTTTCTTACTTTTTTTATTTATATTTTGTGTTTCCTTCTTATTGCTTTGTTCCTTGGTTCCAATAAGTCCTTTTAGATAGTCTTGAGCTCAAAGTTATGAAGTTTTCTTGAAAATTCACACAATTCATAAATGTAGGTGTGAAACCCATGTGTATGATGACCATGGTCCTATAATTTAATCATAATTTTATGACATAGAGAAACTACTAAATACCAATGGAAGGAGCCAATCATTACATGAGAAATTAAGTATTATCTTGACATCAAATTGGTTTTAAGAAGACTTTCACTTGTAGGGTGAAAGGCCAAAGTGTTAAGGGATATCCATACTTGCCATTAATAAACATCCTTTCTTGGGATAATGGTTATAGCTAGAGGTAATTTTCCAAGAATCAAACACTTGACCATATCCTATAACCTAGCTATATTGGTTCCCAACCTTTCTAAAAGCATAAAGGTCTAGAGAAAATACAAAAAAAGGATATAATGCAAAATCAAAAGCTTTCAAGCATATGTGATTCTAGTAATCTCCATCAAGGATATAGATGCCTGGTTGGTAGTGGAACAAGGCCTTAAGTAGAGCTAAAGGCATCTCTACTGGGGCTATGGATGCCTGACTAGTAGTAGAGGAATTCCCAAGCCTTTCCTAAGCTAAAAGAATGGTTCTTAAGGAACATCTCAACATGTTATAAGTGTTAGTGATTAAGGACATGAAACTTGGAAGTTATTTATTAAACCCCATGGGAAATAGTAAGTGGAATCAAATCACACACATAATATGGTTATGTCTTGATACTTAACCCTCACTCTATAAGTATGAGGTTTGTTTCAACTATGATCTAGTATAAATAGTTATATTGATCTAATGGAGTGGATGACTTAATTATTTTTCTAGATCAAAGTCTCTAATTCTAGAATATTTCTATGTTCCCCCTGAAGTCACCATTTTTTGGAACCAACATACCCTCTATTTATGAAAATTGAGGACCCTTGAGAAAACCTAGAAATTGAACATGAAATATGACATGCTAAGATCATTTGTAGAATTTGAAGATCATCTGCTTTATCAAAATCAAACCTAAATTAGTTACTTTTTTCTTTAATTTTGGCTAAGAGTGCTAATAAATGATATTTATGGCTTTTAGTTGTAGGTTTGATGGTGCTTGTCTTTGAGAAATTCATGTTTCAAAACCCTTGCAAAACCCTTAATTCAAATTTAACTACTGGTAGGAACTAATTGGTGGGAACCTTTTAAAATTCCATTTTGGACATAAGTATAAAATTCATGTTTTAAATCTTAGTTATGTTTTTTAACATGATTAAAACTTCTCCTAAAATGCTTGATCCTCTTTATTATTTTCCCCTTTAAAGTTCTTTGTATGCCTAACTAATGTTCGCTCTGTAGGGTCCTTTTAATATTCCCTAGATTAGCATAATGTTTTAAACCCTAAGGCCCCATTGTATTTATTAATACTAATGGGACCTTAGTCTTAACATCTTTGCTTAAGTTCCATTTCCCTGAGCCCACTTTTATGTTAGCTTAGTCCCTTGATTTATACCTTAGCCTAAGGTTTTAAAGTGAAGGCCTAGACGTATTTAATAATATAATTGGGACCTTTGCTTAACACCTTAACCTAAGTATTTTTATATCACTGTAGCCCTAAATTAACTTCCTTGCATCTTTTAAGATCCAATGGCCCATGCTTTATCATAGCATTTAATCCAATGGATCAAGGAAAGCCTGAGATTCAACTTAAATAGCATGCACCTTTGATGATTTAATGACTCACATTTCCCTATGACCTTATAATTAGATGGCATGAGGAAATCTCAACATAATCTTGCATATATCCCCATAGCCATTCATATTCAAACTCTCAAATCATGATAAATGGTTCTCACTTCATTGTGATGACCCGATCAGATGGAGCAAGGCATAGTTGAAAGGTCAAAGGATTACGAAAGGATCGAATAAAAAAACATGGCACCATTACATTCAATGATAAAATATAAATGAGTCCCACATAAAAAATCAACCAATCATGAGTAAGCTCTCAGATCACAATCTTACAGTTGTAATTTCATTACTAATTTTAATCTAACAGAGTGAATTAGGTCCAAGATCTTGGAAAGCCCCACAAAGGTGCCAAGTGGCATCCTCACATTGAGTCATATGAGTTTGATGATCTTAAAATTTATGTTCATAAGAATTTAATTTGACATCTATGAGGATGTATTTGATGCTCATGTAACTGTCAAATTTAATTCCATCAAATTAAAATCCTCACTAGATTATAATTGACATTCACATGGCTGTAATTTTACACCTACGAGGACATATTTAACATACACAAGACCATCAAATTTAATCTAATGAATTATTCCACTTAGGATCAAAATACATGCCAAAATATTGCTAGAAGGATCAAAAATTGCTTTACAAGCTAACAAAAGTCCTCAGAATATGGTCAAACATTAGAAATCTTCAATCTATAAAGATTGATATGGTCTTATGGTCTAAGTATATGCAAAATGAATTTAGTATAAATATATATCCTAAGGTATCCATTGTATGTTATTTAAATTCCATGAACCTTAGGCTAAAGACTTATGATAAGTCTCATTTTAAAAGGTCTTTGAAAATGTATAAATTAGGCTAAATTCATCAAACCAAAGGTTTTTACATGTTTGTTAATATGTTAAAACCCTAACTAAAATTAGACCATTATATCATGTTGATCCCTTTAAACATGTTTTATAATTCTTGGCATAGATATTTTAGACCAATCCAAATTTTGTGTTTATTAAACACAACATAAACATTGGCTTAAAACATTTAGCCATGGCCCCCTTTATATAATTCAAAAAAAAATAGATGTAAGTCCCTTATCCTAAGGTTTGTTTCATGCTTAATAAGCATTTAATAAACCTTAGCCAAAGTCCCATTTCAATAAAGTTCTAACTTAAAGCCTAGACATCTTTGTATATCAATTATTCACACTTTGTCACTAGAGGATGATCTAACGACATGAGGACCTTGAAGACTTTTCAATGAATCCCCAAGAACCTGTGAGGTTAAAGTGTGTAAAAATCCCATTTGAAGTGGAACTGACATATGATCTCGAGGTTCATTCTCTGTTTCTAGAGGGTGATCCAATGGTGTGAATGTGCCCATGACTTTTCAAAGGCCCACAGGCTCACCACATGGCCAATGCTCATTCAAGAGACAACTGATGCAAGATATGGAGCATGGGGAGATGTGCAAGGTTTTCAAGTGCCATAACCATAAGGATTGGTCAAGAAAGGAGATCTTGTGGGCTTGAAAACATAAAGGTATAAAGGCAAAGGTATAAATAAAATCCCAAGGCACGTATAAGCCAGAGTCTGGATATATCCTACCATTAAAGCTTTAAACCCTGAACCCTACATAAAATTTATCCATATGAACTCAATTGGTTACAATTTGATCTAAATAGATCTAGATTATGTTTTTGAGTGCAAAAAATATTTCATATATACCATTTTCTATTCACTATAAAAAAATTGTAGAAGAAGAAACCATGGTAGCTCATAGGCAACAACTAAAGGAGGAGACCAAGCTCTACCTATCAATGGACAATGAGGGATGGATCTTTGAATACACTAAATTATGTGTTGTGGCCCTAAATTCCCTAGGCATTAGGAATTGGTCTAAACTCCTATTCATGGTGGAGGAGTTGAAGCCCATCATAAAGGAAGAGCAAAGGATTACCCTGGTGAGCTAGAGACATTATGACTTGGTCATTGTCTAGATGGTTGGCATTCACCACACTACTACCAAGCTTAAGGTATTGCATTGTATAGACATCCTTACTCCTATCATTGTTAATTTTAGGGTAGATAATGAATGGATCATCAAAGAGGGAAATTCTAAGAAGATAGATTATATTTATCCTATAGCTTTAGATAAATATTATAAGCTCATAATTCCCCATGTGGAATTTTATAACATTAAATAATGGACCAACAATCATGACTTAGGCTCTATCTTTAGACCCTATCTACATGAAAGACCTCATATCTTTAGGGACTTTTGCGGGAAAGATCCCAATATTCCAATTCAGGTAGGGAATTAGAGTTATAATGATGCTATTGAATAAAGACTTTGGATCCCCTTCAACAACCTATGTGAATTAAATTTGGGTCCCCTATGTGCATTTCATGGTGGAATAAAATCACACCCCTCTAATTAGAGATTTGATCAATCTCTTCCTCACCAAGTAATTCACTACCATCAAAAGGAAGACATATAATAAATTTTATATGATCTCATAGCTACTGGATGCCCTTCTAGCCTCTATTAACTTTATTAATATTTTAAATTGGTCTCTTAAGGGAAAAACTACCATTTCCCACCATTACTCCAAATTACATATCTTTAGGTATAGTAACCATATGCAAATTATTTGTGACTATGTCTACCTAGCCATATTAGATGGCATCATAAGTGTTACCATGCCTAGGGTCGATCCACTAATTAAGAAGTATGTAGAAATGATATGAAACATCTGGTTCTACCTTGATTGTATAGTTATCAAGATTTAAGGGAGGATGTCCCAACCTTATAGATTGATAGTGTATGTTTCCAGCAAGTTGATAGAGTAAGAAATTGCCTCCCAACTCATCCATAGCATTGATGTAATATATAAAGAAAAGAGGAAGGGTCTCTTCCACCCATTCCATCTGACTATTGGTAGGACCATACTTCAATATTGGAAATAGGTTGATACCATGGCCAAACACAGGGACTCTTTTGAGTTTCATCTTGATGAACTCAAAATATGGGATCCTAAGAACATAGTAAGAAATCACTTAAAGGACAAGAAGCTTCCTAAGTCTAAGTATGTGCTTCAACTTGGTGTTCATGACACCACTTAAATTAAGGCCAAAAATTATCAAGAGGTGTTGGCTAGGATCCAAAAGCACAACATCAAAATTCAACATAGGTTGGCTAAGGATGACAAACCATTAGGAGAATCATGGTAAATACATCCTTTACAATATCACTTACTACCTAGACCATATAGGATAGCCTAAGAACAACCCTGAGTAGAATAGCCATAGCCTCAGGGGTAGATTGTGAAAAAGCAAGATGAACAAGGATGTGTTAAGGAGAAATTGGGAGAGGTGAAATTGGAACAAAGGCCTTAAGAGTAGCCGTCATCTTCAACACTACCACAAAGGCCACTTTCCTTAGTTAAATATATAGATATGATTACCATAGAACTAAAAGAGACACTTAAGGATGACCTTAAGGAACTTTCAAAAGAATATGAAACTAACAAGGAAGAATAACATTTTGAAGAGGGCCAAGTCTAAATAGGGGAGCCTAAGGAAGAAAAAGGGAAAGATTTTGATCTTGACATAGTCCCTATGGCATCCTAAGAGAAGAGGAAGGTATATCTAGCATTAGTTCTTTTTAGACCAAAGAAGAAACCAAGATTGAGCTTCACTCACCACACTATGGAAGTCAATATATTCAGTGATGAATTTCCCCTTCATGGACCAGTCATCCCTAACTATTTTATTTATGAGTAATTAAAAAAAAAATCCTTCTCTCTCACTCATGGGCACTCACAGAGGTTTCCAATATTGAATTACATGATGACATGAAGTCATGGATTAGGGATATGGTAAAAGAGCAAGAAGAGAGGATAATTGTTCTCACTTTAGGAATAGAGAACAAGAAGATGGATGCTTTAAGAGCATTAGGTAGCATAGGTGTAAAGGTCTTAGATCCTTTAAAATTCACAAGCTCATCCACCACCATGAATTTTAATCCAAAGATAGATGGATTGTTGAGGGTCACCATCAATACAACCATGGTAGGAGCTGAGGAATTCACCTTCCAAAAGGTAGAGCCCTTTGTAGGTCTGACCCCAATGGGAGGTCAATAGCTTGGTGAGGCCACTATCCATGAGGAAGATGCTGAGAGCTTGATTGAGGATCAATCAACTCAAGTAAAGGTTGGGGTCTAAAGGATAAATAGAGGATTCAAAAATTATAAAAAGAGAAGGAAACTCTAAAAACTTAGGCCATATTATCAGTCATTGAAACCAAAATCAATATTTTTGAAGATTCAATTTTTTATATGTTCAATTCTTTGAGTTCAATAAATCTAAGGTAGGATGCCCTAAGCTAGTAGGGTGAAGTATCCAAGGAGTTAATAACATAGTGGTAGAAGGTAAAGACCCAAGTTAAGGATCTCATTGACATTATGATTAGGAACAATATTCCTAAGTTTAAAATTATCAGCTTAACACATTTGAATACCATATTAGGAGTAATAGTAGACAAGGTCCAAAGTCTAGGTACTTGGATAAAGAATTTGAGTAGTTTGTTGGTAGATGATAAATGATTGATCACTATAATTATATAGCTCCTAGGAATAATGTTGTTAAATCCCATTAAGACCAATACAATTAGAATCATTGATGATGTTGAATTCAAACATGGGGTCATTTTGGTCATGTAATCAGTCTGAAGTAAGAGCTAAGGCCAATCTAGTAGAGACAATAGGATAATTTTGGACATGATTTTCATAGTAAAAGAGAAAATTATAGAGGCAAAGAGCATAAAAGAAGCCATTACCAGGGATGATCGAGACTTGGATGACTTAGTTGATCAAGAATAGGTTTGCCTAATGAAGCTAGTTATGGACATGGATCTCATCGAGCACCAAAAATGTAAGGCAATGGAACTTTTGTAAAATCAATAAAGGGACCCCTTAGTGATGGGCCCACTCAATATCTAATATTCCTTTTGTATAAAAATTGTAATATCTAGAATAGGAATATTATTTTATAAGGAATATGCTAGTCTATTAGCATATTTCCCTTAGGTCAATCTAGTTGTGAAGAACAAGTGTATTATATAAATTTTAAGGATAACTATCCTTATCTTTTATACACCTATAGATTGTAACTAACTGATGCATTACCTCATCTTTGTATAAAATTCATATATCACCATCTTATAAAGCGAGAGAATTTTGAGCAAATTTTTTATACTTAAATCAATTAATATAGTCAAGGAATTGCAAAGTTTGTCCACATTTGATATTTCAATTGCTAATATAGATTCTCTTAATTTCTAGTTTAATGTCTTAAATTTTAATAGTTTTTTTTGAATTACGGGTTGCATTTTCTAGTCATAGGGTTTATATTTTGTGCATATTATAGATTAGTTGGAGGATCTTAGGATTTACTTCATTTCATGTTAATCTATATTCAGATGTGTAAATGCTATTTGATTACATTATTAAATCCTTAAAGTAGACCTGGTTCTTACTTTTGACTCTTTACATTATCCTTTGAAGCTTGCCTAATATATAGTGAAATTTGATCTTAGGCTATGTTGCATTATATATTGGTTGAATGTTTACTAAGTTTTAATCAATGATTTTTCATGATATTAAAAACTAAAATTGGTAATCACTCATTTCTTTCCTACCTTACCCTTCTCTTTGATCCTTTTTACATCATATCACTTTAGTTTTAGCTTCATTATAAGTATCCACTTAGACTAGTTTATAGCTTAAATATGGACCATAATTCATTAAACATTAACATAGATTCTCTAAAATTCATAAAGAATGGACCATGATTTCTCGCAACCATCACTCATTATAAATTTATGGGACACCAATGCATATCTCTGCCACTATTTCACCATAGGTGACATCAAGTTACCATAAATTTCTGCTCATGATTTGAATTCCTATAATTCTATAATGACAAGTGTTATTTGAACACTAATAAACCTTATTGTACACTTAGAGGCATCAATATAAATATAAGAGAATGATATAAAACTACATAAAGAGACTAATGTTGCACTAAATCATGCATAAGATTAGCTACATATCATTATCACATAATGATAACAATGTAATGTACTATATGTTAGAAAAAATGATAGTCATATATAAATCCAAGGTATAAACTTGTAGTATGGACATTAATGATTATATTCAAAAATCATAAATAAAAAACTTCATCATTTTACTATATGTTAATAATACAAGCCTTTTGTTCCTCTTTTAGCATGGTCTATTTTCATGACAAAGTTAACATATAATAGTTGTAATAAATAACTCACTAATAACAGTAATGAAATTAGTTTACAACTACAATCACTAATCATACAACATGGAAAACTGTAACATGATTTACACTAAAGAAACCAATGAATAACTTATATTAAAATTATCAAAAATGACATTCCTATCCATGAGATCATCTAAGAGTGTGAGTAGCATGTAATCATATCAAACATACCCTCGCAACTAGCCCTATGAGCCCAAACATCGGTGGCCCTTACCACCCCATTTATCATCTGGATGGTAGGTTTGCTAATTAAGGTTAGGAAGGGATTCTAATCAAGTCATGATTCCCAGTCCATTAGATGACTCAACACAACATATAATGTAAAATAGATAAGTCATTAACAAAAACATCATCCCAAGATGAGATAGAAATTTCCAAGTAACAACATTGCTATAAATTAGAAGTGGGGATAATATAGTATAGCTATTTTAAGGTCATATTTATGGATTTATAAACCAAATACATATCCATGACATTTAATATTACCATGTTTGGAAAACCTCTAAACATATGGTCAGCCTTAAACATCCTAACTACCAATCCACATTCATGCTTATAAGCACACAACTACAAATTAATTATTTAAGCCTAGTCAAAGGATGATTATACAAGAAAAAAATAATTTAAACAACCATTTAATCATGATAGTAATTGAAATTATAACCCAAATCAAGGTATACTTAACATAATTTTGTAGTCTATAAATAATCATTCATTTACAATAGTTAATTCATAAGACCAGTCAACACATTCAACATGACTTCCGGCCATACATCATATTTTCCATAATGGAAAACTAATGATTAAAATAACCATTAAAAGACCAAAAATTGATTTAAAATTTAAAAAATTGATAGAATGGATTCATGGGATCATCATGAGGTCTCATAACCTCATATGATCCCTGAATCAAAAATTGGGTTAAATGATTTCACATAAAAGCAAAAAAATCATAATAATTTTATATGAAGATAAAACTTCTATTATGATTTAATAAATTACAATAGGGCTTCACTCATAACCTAATGCAAAAAAGAGTTTGATATATATAAAACCAGTTTAATTCTTCAAACCATAATCCATTAAATGATTTAACTGAATCTTTGTATAAAATAGAGAACTTAATTTTTATTGGAAAAATAACAAACTCCAATCAATTTTCAACTTTGATTTAAAAATATAACCCTTTTTATTTTAACTAGAATGACCAAAATGATTTTTAAACCTAAATTATAAATTTAAAACCATTTATCATTCCACATGGATATTAGGGTCAACAACATGGAATATAAATGCATAGGGTTACTAAACCAAAATGTAGTAGTCTATAACATACAAGTATGCACATAAATTTAAATGGTGTGATGCCTAAAGGAAGAAAAATAGAACATAATCACAACTATCAAGTTTTCCATAATATTTCAGCAAGGCATGGTCAATGACCTAATAAATATATTCACAATAGGGTTTGAACAATTGGTAGATTCAGATACACACATGGCCATAGTAATTTTATAGGGGAAAAAAGACACACACATTCATTTAAATGTTGTAGATAAACCCTAAAAAAAACAAGTAAATTCACCTAGGTTAATTTCTGGTGAATTTTCCTTAACAACTAGAATGGTAGTGTCGATCTTGCACTTTATAAGAAAATGAAAATTATACATTTAGATTCACAAGCATTGGATACCCATATTTAAGTCTCATGAATTCATGAATGCGTATGCAGTTTCATCTCTTTTTTAATTTTAAATTATTTTAAAATAAATCCATTAACATTCAACATTTTGATAATGACTTACCCAAACAAACATATGTGTGAGATAAATCTCATAAGGATGCAAATTGGTTCCTCTTCCAAGTATTTAATATTTGCTTCAGAACCCAAGTATACAAAGAATTCTAACATTGGTTTCATATCAAGAAGGAATACAATGTTTCCTTAATTCAAACTTGTTTTACACTATAGTAATTTAAATAATCCCACCACTCACTCCACTCTTTGTTTAGTAATAAGAGATCTATATAAAACCAAAATGACCTCCTCCATGTCCTCCTATTTTTCCATTTTCCTCCCTGCATCCTTCTATTCTCCCACATGCCCTCTTGTCTTATCCATCTACCTTTTTTGCAATACATTACTCGCTTCCCCCACACATTGTCTACCTAACATTCAATCTTGCATTGAAGAGGAAAATATAGTTTCCTTCATACATTTACTATTCCTTTCCTAACTGGAGTATATGGAGTGCATTCTAACATTATCTACAGATCAAGGGGAAAATACAATATTTCCTTTTTTTTTAAATTACTTCCCCCCATAGGCATTCAAATAACACCCCACTTACTCCCCCATCCCTCCCTTCTTCCAAATGCCAACTATCTTCTCACCCACACAATCCTCTTTCCTCCCATTTTTGTGTATACCCCATGCCCATTGAATTCTTGGCATTTAATGGCAAAGAGAGAGAATTCTCCTCCCTAAATTTTTTACCATCTTGAAGCACCAAATTACCAACTAATAAGGTAATGGTCATAATGACCAATCTATAAATCTAAGGTATTAGTAATAAAATAATAAATTTCATTAACATATGGTTTAAGCCATATAATTAAACATCAATTGGTTAACTCAATAGTCTAAGTGGAGTCATGGGGGGGTTTAGGTGATTCCACCTAGGATGTTTGAGTCACCCTATAAGGTTAGTTCAAGAAATGCCATGGGTGGGAGAGAGAGAGAGAGAGAGAGAGAGAGAGAGAGAGAGAGAGAGAGAGAGAGAGAGAGAGAGAGAGAGAGAGAGAGAGAGAGAGAGAGAGAGAGAGAGAGAGAGAGAGAGAGAGAACAAAAAGGCACAAACAAAATCAACCAATAACATGATAAACACATAATAAACCAATCAATAACCTGAACAAAAAACAAAAACAAAATACAACTACACAAATGAGGATGACATAATTATCCAATGGCAAGAGACCAAACTAAAAACATATGCATACCTATCAAAACCCATCAAAGTACTTAAGAACCAATTCATCATCCCGAGTGATGACATCATCATCTAGCCTAGTTCATATTGGGTACCTGCAATCATTGATTATACATCAAAAGTATCTAATTAATAATAAATAATATGATAAAAAGTTGATATTAAGCACATCAACTAGTCCATATATCATCAATTGTAATAAATTAAACATAACATATCCATCAACCTATAGTCAACATGTTAATGTATCAAAATCCATCAATATTATCCAGCTATACAAAAGTAAAGTAGAAGTCTGTTATACATGAGATAATGATATCTAAATATGCATTTATAGTATCAAAAGGTAGAATCTTAACATAATAATGTACTAAATTGAATTAGTTTACATATCAATAAAAATGAATCCAATACAAGTAGTATAAGTATGTTAGGGTAAAATAAATCTAAATGTGAGCATCAATAATGATATAACATAATCACAATAGTTACCTGAACATCTCACAGCAAACTCAATTGAACTAGGACCAAAACCAATAATTTTAAATTGAGTGCTAGAAAAATGTGATAAACATGCTAAAATCAAATTCCTATATAAGGCTAATAGGTCAGGTCATGATCATAACATGTATTACTTACCATAAGGACACTTAGTATTTAATTTGAATTTGTACATGGGCACCTGATCAAACATAGTTGTTGAGACCTATTAGTCTATTTGATTCCTATTTTTTCTCACCTCATTCTATGATTAAGGGAGGGTGTTAGAGTGTTCATGTCCACACTAGATTAGTTTAGGATATTTCTGAACCATCTTGGTTTTAGCCTTGGTCACACACACTTGTGAGGTAATCTTCAATTATGGAGTTTGTTTCACATGGGTTAGAAATTTATCTATGAGGTTGTCATAACCCAATATGAGTTGTCCAACCTCAATCACCCATTTATTTATATGACTATTTGAAATATAATAATAATAATAATAATAATAATAATAATAATAATAATAATAATAATAATAATAATAATAATAATATATGCTTGTGCATGAGTCTTATGTGTGTGATGGTTTCCTCATTATGGTAATGGATTGTTGAAGAGATCATGATTGAGAGTTTTTATAACTCTAATAGAAACATATTTTTTGTTGATCCAACAAATTAAATAAATTTACAATAATTACATCAAATGAAATTATTAATTTCCATCATGCTTTGTAACAAAAACATTGAATTGAATCACTAATTTAGAATGAATTCTATAATATAGTTGTTTAGCATTGGATTCTAATAACCTTCATATTCAAATCCAAAAAATATGATATATAATAATATAAAACACAAAATTTGAATATTATAATAACAATATATAATTCTAATATTTGACACTATAAAAGCTACTAAATGTAGTTTTAGGTTTTAATCTAGCTGGAGTATGTCCATATTTAATGAAGCATTCATTTTTATGTGTTTTGGACATTTGAACATGTAATTTTTTGTGGATATAATCCTTATTTTTGTTATTATATTCATGTTAATGACAATTGAACATTCCCCTTGTATTTATCCCCTTGGACTCCTTTATTTTGTGTGATTTTTGTGTATACATCTTGGCCATGACTCTTATGTTTTTTTTATTCAAGGTTTTATGCCATGATTTATATCATGCATCTCTATAGTATTTAATTAGAATATACACATCATCCATCCTCCCTCAGTAGTTATATTTATAATTAATTACTTAGTACTGATCATTTATTCACTGAGTTCCTAATTGCTAACATCTATCTACACACGACACTACACATCCTTGGTTCCAAATGTATCAAAAATCACTATTATTCTCAGATTATCAATATGATGACATGATCTCCAATGTTATCATTAATAGTTTATATTCTAGTATTTTATATAACATAATTCACAATTTTTTTTGTTTTGAGATAAGTTATTTTAAAGGCTTCGCAAATCACCTCAAAATAGGGGCATACAAAGTGGCTTGTATTAGAGACTAAGCTAAAAAATTCCATTACATAGACATGAAACAATAGTATTTTATTAGTCACATTCATTCCATAGTTAATTTATTCTCATAAATCACTTTCAGATAACAACACTCCATTTGGACAACAACTAAAATTGTAGTTGTCTAGAATAACTCATTTTTGTCCTAGCATATAGAAACAACATTTTTCAAAATTCTCAAAATCATACCTAGTTTGTAGATTAATTTTTAATAATTATTTATCAACAAATTTAAAATTTATTCTTAGGTTATCACATATTTTAATCATATCGGGAGCATCAATCATGACATGTGGTCCATAATATTATGTATTTTTAATCATAGAATATAGTTGGTATTACTTAGTTTTTGGAATTATTATACTTAGATATTAGATTGGGGGCATGTGAGAAACACATGATCACTCTCTTTCTCATTTTACACCATTTTTTATAGAATTAATATAAACTCATGTCGTTCATTGTGTTGAATATACTAGACTTAGATCATATTATTTTTCCCCCAATTTTTCACCAAAAATGAATCATATTCCATCTGTACCTATTGATTTAATGTTTTACACCAATTTTGTGTTATCATGATCTATTGGAATTCATACATAGATTCCAAAACATCTTGATACCTTGAGTTAAATGATGATGGAGTTAATCAAATATTGATTTATTAATCACACTCTCTTTCTAAGAAGGATTTGGATATTCACATTCCAATCCAAGTGTTTCAACAAATTATTCAAGGGTCCTACCTTTTATAGTCACTAGTCTTTCACCAAAAAACATAATGGTTCACATACCTAATCATGTGTATTCATCCCCTATTATTTTTTATACAAGTTTTCTTTTATTTAATTTCATATTTCCATCCTAATTAAGGACTAAATTATACTTGTATCATTTAGGTTTTTGCATGAAACATAATTTAATGTGTGTCTTGCATCTAATCCTAATCAACAAAAGTAAGCTTATGTCTAACTCTCTTTCTTTTACTCTACTAATTATCTTTATTACATTAATAAAATAAAAGGGGGAGAATGTAGTCATTAAAATTAACATTTAATTTTATGATAATATACTCATGACCATTTTTTTATACACACTTATTTCATGTCCAATTCCATGGTTTTTAAATACTATTCCTCTACTTTTATGCATTCAATCCTCATCTTTAAGTAATTATGATACTGAATACTCATACTTTTCATTCCTAGCAAGCTAAACTCAATATTAGACTAATCAACACTTCCATTTTATCTATCTCTTCTCCTTAGATAAAGCTGTTCCTTCAAGGTTATCATGCTTTTCATTAGTGTTTGAATCCATTGATCACATCTTACTACCAAAAAATGATTCTTTTTTAAAACTAAAATTCATATAATGGGTCATCCGACATGTTTCATGTGTCACATTTGAGTAAATTCCAAAAATATCACTATAAATCTATATTTTTTAACCATTTCATCATTATAGGCTCACATGATTGAAACTCAATATAACATCTAACTACACATTGAGAAAATCATTTATTCTTCCCAATTTAGAGTCTACATAGCTCTTATATCCCTGAGCTAAGTTTGAATATGCCTTTAAGGTCATAACTCATTATTGAATTGCATAATTACACAAGTATTTCACATACACCACCATAGCATAGGAGAACTACATGGAGTTTTATCCCTATTCAAAGTATTATTATGTAGGTAACACTTAACATAGATGGTATTGAGGTCAAGAAAAACATTAGATACTAACCCATTTCCCCCTTTTATTCCTCATTTTATATAGATATAAGGTTCTAAGTGAATAATAAGGTACACATTAGCTTCTATGATAGATTGAGAAATTAATAATAAATAAAAGGAACAATATGTGGAAATAGATTTTACAAATTTGTTATAGAGAGAAAAAACTTTTTCATGAGTTGATTCACCCTATATACTACAACATAGTGTGGGAATGTATAGATACCATGGCCTTATCTAGATATAATGTTAAGCCCTATTATTGATTCATATTGACCTATCACAACCCTAAAACAAGTTTCATAGAATTAGTCATAGTCATGAATGCCTAATTTTCAGCTAAGTCATTCCTCTTTGGTGCTTTCCCCTTTTAATATATTTCCAAAAATAGTAAGTTCCATATCCATTTGTGTGATTTATTTCATATTTTATACATCTTTATTTAATAAATAGTTTCTATAGATTAGATTATCTTTATTTTTCATCCTAATTTTAATAAAATAGATATGTTCATGAACAATGTTCATGCTCCATGATCTTATCTAATTAGTGCCAACATGATATATAATTTTATGCATATATATGTTATTATGTCTAAAAATTGAAAATACGTAACTTGTGTTATTAAAACAATGTGTGCATATACATGGAATATTTCGTCATATGTCTTTGACTATGAAAATATTTAAAATCCTATAAAATTCATTCTTAAAACATGCGTACATGTGCATGGTGTATGCACCCAAAATCTATCTCAATATGTAAATGTGTGTCACATATCTAAACCACACTAATATTTTAAACCCTTTTTAACTCCCTAAATATAATAATTTGTCCCATAATCTGAATTATGTGTTCATGTAGGCTTTAATTTCTATGAAAAGGATATTAATATTCTCCTATTCTAAGGTGAAGGATGTAGCCTAAAAATTACTCATCTAAAAATAAAAGATTTACCAAAACATGTGTGTAAAAATATGTAATCATGTACATATATATCTTAGTATGTGGGTAATATGTCATCATTGCAATGTATAAATCATATAATCATATATGAAAAATGTAATTCGATGCATACAAGTGTCATATCAAGATAAATATATAAATTAGGCACGTAGTAGTAAACATCAATGATATAAGTATTGAATAAGACTATGTAGTAAAGGTGAATGATGTGAACCACGAAACCATCTACAAGAGGAAAATAGTATGATATGAATCATGACATAACAAACTCATCAATATCATAAATCTAAGTAGATAATCCTATCATTATCAACTCATAATCATATAATGTCATGGCTGTGATGCACACAATATAATCACATGCAATAACACTCAATGTCATACAAGTAAAATGGGTTTATACATTGGATAAAAATATTCCACACACAAGGCCAATGTCTGCATCTAATGAACAAGGAAATTTCATATGCAAGACAAAGGGTTGAACACAATAGACAAGCATTTTGTATCATATTAATAAATTAAATGATGATAATGAAGAATAAAATAATTCAAACTACTATATGATATTTATCTATGTTAATGTCATAACATTTAAAAGTATCATATCAATGAAATGTAATATTGTAAATTAAATAAGCAAGAGAAAGGCATGTATAATAAATTAATGTAACTCAACATGGTAAATGGAAATGTCATAGAAATTTATAATTGATATCAATGCAACCTATGGAATAAGAGGTTGCTAGCATTGGAATGACCCATGGTATAAGAATGTCCTAAAACTATGCATGTATGTCTCATTTATAACCTAAACGTCATATATATAACTCATATATACTATTAAATTTATGTACATATGAAAAAGGATATGCAATATACCATGCATGTGATAAATGACATAAATAAACAATGTAACTAGAAAACATCTCATGCTTTAGGTCACATTTTTATTTTTGAATATAATTGATCATTTTGAGTTTTTTAAATATTTTTCTTAAATGATATGTTAACTAGTTAACCAATCCAGGGTATGGTCATGTAGTTATTGTATCAAACATGGTAATGGTCACTTATCTTGAGCAAATACTATCATGTGTATCTATATCTAAATATAAAAAATGATCTCATGTTCTTTTGTAACAATAATTTATCATTAGGACTCATAAGATCCTATGTAAGATTGGTATATCTAACAGTCATAGTATATTGTGGAATCCATTTTATATTATAACAAACATTTTACTATTTTTGTTGTGGAACACCCTAAACTACCTATAACACTAGCTTAGGATGTGGTGAAAATACTAGATTTCACGAGTCCTAAATGACCCTTTAATGTAATGGGTGTTGATGTATTGGTAAACTAGGAAATCCAAATACCTCTCTCTAAATTATGTGTGTATAATGAGCCTTAAATATGTTGTATAATTTAATATGTATAATTATATTAAATAGGTGAATTAATTTATTTTAAGAATGATCTTGAATAGGCATATAAACAAAATATTGTGGTGTTAGGGGGTAGAAGATGAAATTACTATAGATGAATAGGATACTCATATGGAATACCTTGAAATATCACTACTTTGTTATAATGTATATAGTTGACACATATATTCACTAAATAAGGTACTAGATAAAACTTGTTTATCAAAGGTTATCCTCACAACATGTCAAATACATTTATTCTTGTTAAAAGTGTGAATAATGTATTTTTTATTGTGGTTCCTAACTTAAAAGGTAGTAAAATACATCCCAAGAGGTTATTTATCTATCCATAAAATCCTTTAACTATGAATAAGTGTCATTGTGTGTATCCAAGATTATGAAGAAGTGTCATTGTAAAAAAATCACAAGAACCATTGTATACCATGACACTATGAATATGATGCAAATAAATGTAGGCTCATGCAAATAATTAACTAAAACTAGAGTCATCTTATATAATTTCACTATCATCAAATGTAATTTTAAGTTGTTATAGTATACCTATAAGTGTAATAATAAGAATATCTAATGGGTGCTCATATGTTAAAGGATGAGGATGTGAATTATATGTATATGCATCTCAATAATATTCTTTGTTTCTATTGCTGCATTTATTTTAAGAGGATTGGTAAATATTTTCAACTTTACATTTCCATTAAGTTGTGGTCTTAAACTTTTATAGGTGTTATAAGTACAATAATGTTTTCATTATTGAGATACTGTATCTTATGTCTTAGATTAAATAATTTATTTTTATAATGTCCAACACATTGGTGATAGTCAAAATATGCATTAGTATCATATCTTCTAGGTGTATGCCTACTAATATCAACCTATTATAGTGGAAGGATAGATATAAGGTTGAAATTTAGTAACTTCATTAATAGGATATGATAAGGTTGAGGTAATCATGAAATAACACTCTTTTTTTGAGTGGATATATCAAACTGATTAGTAGGATGTAAATAAATTTATTTTTGTATTTGCTTCATTCTTAATATCATTTGATTTAGCCTTATGACTTGGTATTATTTGAAACTCTAAATTTTATGTATTTATAGAATTAGGGACATTTTTTATTTTATGCAAAGAAATTATCTTAAATCATTGATCTCTAAATGTATGGCATAACTCATCAAATTATTTGAATTTATTGAACACATTTGATTGCTGGATAGGAACAAGTATAATTAAATTGAATGCATATTTTAACTCATTTTCAGCCACAAGATGTGTTAGATTAGAAAGCACGGTCTCATAGTAAAACATATAAGTCATTTATTATTTAATTGGATCCTTTTATAAGTTTTTAAAATTGAGTAGAAGACATTTTACCATTAATATTGATAAAAAAATGTGTTAGAAAATAATATACCAAAGGTTTTAATGCCTTAAATGAATATAATGGGAGATCATAAAACCATTGAAAAGCATAGTTGTTAATATTTCACATAAATAAATAAATTAATGATATTTCATTGGATGGATAGTATAACATACTATGTGAAAGGATATTTGTTGTTGCTATGAAATACCTTTATTTTCATCAAATGTAAGATTAGGGACTATGAAACGCATGAGTAAAATAAAAATTTAAATATTTAGGTCTAATGTATTATGAATAAATACACAATAATATGTTAAACAATTAGCTCTATAAGCATCATGTTCTAAATGGAACACTTTATCTATGATAGTTTACTCGAGGGATCATGTAGTATCCGAGGATGATAATATAACATGCATAGTCACTACATTATATACATAGGTTGATTATGTAGGAATAGGAATATTAATCCAAGGTAAATCTTATGTTTCCCCCACACCTTGGGTGGGCATCACATGTAGCCAAAGGTATAAATGTAGTAATAGTATCAATATTAGTAGTCTAAAAACATATGGTGGAATTGGTATTTATAAAAGGCTGATTATTAATAAGTAAGGGTTCATTTTAATTTTTATAATATGTGTGTTTAACCCATTTTTATAAGTATTTGAGGGATAAAGGGGTATAATATTATAATCAAATAAATGAATAAACTATTATAAAGAATGTTAATTAAATTAATTCAAATAACACATTATGTTGAATTTAAAAAATTACTAAATATGGAAATGTAAAATTACTATTGATATTATGCTAATTGTGACAAAAATAAGAGATAATAATTATATAATTTTCAAATATATAGGAGGATATGAGATGTGGATGTATGAAAACAAGTAGATTAATACTTAGGATCTCATTGTTAGATTTAAGAATAATTATTTATGAAGGCCTAAACACTTGCATAAACTTGTGAAGACTTGAATCAATGCTTATGTCTATTTCCCTATGATTATATCCTATGTGTAATATTTTTTTTATTTAGACGTGACCACCTAGACATGTTAGGGTTTTATATCACCTTTCTATTGTTATATTTGGATCGCATGCACATGTTATTTATTATTGTGTGTACCCCAAATCCTATATCTTCACCTTATGTTATGTCACCTTTTCAAAAAGAGTTATAATTATCATGATTTTGATTTAACCTCAAAGATCACTTTGTCAATAAGTTTTTCCTACATATAAAATACTCCAAGGATGTAATTAGACATATGTAGTTCTCCCATAAGTGTGGGCTTGTGTAAGCACAAGGGTGTAATATGCAATATGTAAGGGCATGCAATGATGTAAATTTCAAATTAAAAAGTATTGATCAATTATTGTTATTTTAATGTTTCTCATGTGTAATATGACAATTCCTATGATTGATATATAAATAGGGAATAATGGGGTAGTAGAAAACAATTGTGCAATTGGTTAAATGAGTTTGAATAGGTACATAATTAGTAATTACTAGATGAATAATGAGTACAATTTTATTTGTAGTTATACCACACATTTTGAAACTATTTCATATAAGGGTTATACAATACAAATTTGCTAACCCATATGTTTTGAAATATTTTTAATTCAAATGAATTTTGAGGTACAGACACTAGATGGGGAATCTAGACACTAGCATCAATGCTAGTGTCCCTATGAAAAATTAAAGTGTTTGAAAGGGTATAAATTTGATAAAGGTTTGTAATTAAAAGTGAAGGATATAAAATCATGTTTTAATTTTTCTAAAATTTAGATGTGATTTACGTCATTATAATGATAGGTTTTGTCCATAAGATAAGTAATTAGGCACAATGAGAGGGCTAATATGAGCCTTTTGTCACTATAAAGGTCTAAAACTAAAGGGTAGAGCCCTAATTGGTATGTTTAAAGTGTAAAATGTTGATATGTTATATATAAAATCATATTTTATTATATAAATTTCCACCCTATTTAATCTAGTAATGCATAAGGATGAAATTACTAGGTTAAAGGAAATAAATGTGTACCTGGGTGTGTACAACACACCTTGCCTTTAATTGAGCCCTAGTGAACTTATTGACAATGTATGATATATAAACAATATCATGTTATAGTATAAATATATGCATGTAATCTAAAATTAAATAATTGAAATGCTTGAAAAGTAAAGAGATCAAGGAAGGAGTACACATGTGTGTTGAAACAAACATGTCACCTATTAGTATTTTCCTTTGGTAAATATGATTCCTTATAAATCATTGGATCTGAGAGAGGTTTAGAACTAAACCTTAGATATTTCAATAAGAATTTTAGAGGGTAATTATTCCCCTAACCTAGTACATGGGTAATCTTTGACATGGTCATTGAGATCATTGAATCTCAACCACAACTCAAGTGAATGTATAATAAATCCAAGATAAGTGGTATAACTATCTCAACCTAAAAAATAAAAGTATTTATATGGATATTACCGACATGGAGTCTCAACCAAACTACTCAAAATAACTAGTTTATATAGAGTGGAAAAGCTCAAAATGGATCTTCTTAGTTAAAATACATCTTCTTGGTAAAATATTATAAATATATATCCATAATTTTAGATGTAATTGCATCGAATATGCACCTATAATATGTCTCATTTTTAAGTATCTATGAAAATTTAGCCTCTAATCTATAACTATGTATAAAAGTTATTATAAATTTGATAAAATCTATCCTAAATATGTAAAAATAAGTGCCAAATGTATAGGATTATGACCCAAGTGTATCTAAATCATGTAAACTATATCAAATTATACCAAATGTGTATGTGTGGAGTCATGTCTTTATGAAATTCCCCCATTAATAATCCCCCATTTTGAGGTGAGGTGATTCAAATCTTGTATTCACCTTAACTTAGAAGGATAAGACAACTATATTACCTAGGTATGAATCATGTAGTATATGAGTAGCATGTATAAGTAGATATATCGATGAATTTCATAGTATGTAACCACAAAAATCCTTAATATTCATGATATGGATCATGGAAATGCCTATAAATTGGAATTAAAATCTCAAAAAACAATGAAACACATACACACAAGATGACTCAATGTCACATAAAAGGGATCTAGAGGCTCCAAACAAGGAGCATGCTCAAATTTCACACACTTGAAGAGAGGACATATTCAAATTTCTACCTATAAGTAAATAACATGGAATAGCATAGGGTCCCATAAGAAAGGAACATATTAAAATGTTATAAAATTAGGACAATAAAAAATAATAAGTACACCCAAGGAAGTGATAATATGAATAATGAAGTATAATCAACCAACATAATCATATCATACTAGTCCCTATGTGTGTGTGTGTGTGTGTGTGTGTGTGTGTGTGTGTCTGTGTGTGTGTGTGTGTGTGTGTGTGTGTGTGTGTGTGTGTGTGTGTGTGTGTGTGTGTGTGTGTGTGCGTGCGTGCGCGCATGTGCGCACATGCGCTAGTAATAAATGCCATGTAATATAACATATTTGGTAGACTATATAATATGTAAGATGAGTATAAACATGTGTAAAAATTAGTATATAATCTTTCCATGATAATGGAAAAGTGATCATAAAGCATTATTACCTGTATTGGTCATGATAAAATAGAATCAAGATGCCCCCAACGTAGTGTGTCACGATGGAAGAGGAAAGGTCTAACATTTGCAAGTGATTGTGTCATGGATATAATGTATTCTTGTATCAGACTCAAATATATTTTAATAATATGTGTGTATATGAAATAAATGCTATGCTATCTACTAACATAAAGTAAATAACATAAATGTTAAAGATATAGTAAACATGTGTATGTTAAAAATTTGTTATATTTTTGACTTATTAGAATGTTTTTATATTTTTTTCAAATATTTGATTTTTTTAGATTTATTAGGAATATTTACACATAAAATAGCTATTTACATGAATCATCTAACTTGAGCAATAAATGACTATCAGGTGGATCCTTTGGTTGCCACCATTTTATACATTTTATCATTTCCAATGCTTTGATGTTGTTTGGTAATTTGGTATCGACAATTATTGATATGGGTCTATCATTGTATCCATCATGAGAAATACAAATATGTTTGTATTTAAATTAGAAAATGAGATTCATATATATATAGTAATCACGTTTTCCTCCATGGAAATCAACCACTACTAATTAAAATTAAAGGTTGAATTTGGTTTTTTGTTCATTATCGTTATGGTGGTATCAACCACTTTTAGTTCACATGCTATCAATAACATAACATATCCAAGGGGTTGTAGAAAGAGTTATAATTACTTTAAATCATATATACCATAGACCAACTATTGTAAATGTGTAACACTATGAATTATGTCCCAATTACATATATCACTATTCAAGTGTGTATAATAAGAATCAACAATATTTGTATTAATAGTAACATCTTCACATCATGAGCATTTTGAAGTATACCTAATTTTACCTTTGCCTTATGAAATATTATCAATCAAAGGCCTTATTTTATATTCAAAATCCATATACATCCTTCATTTTTATTTCTAAATCTGGTTTTAAATGCCTCACAAGATGTGTATCATGACTAGTGATGTGATGATAATTACAATATGGTGATACTTCTTTTCAAATGAGTTTATTTCCTAATATATGTATGTTAAGAGGTAAATAGATCATCTTATGCTTAAGTAACATATCAACCATTTTATATATATAATCTTATTTTAATTTTATCTTTAAAATAGGTTGTGGAGACTTATGTGAAGATTCCACATTATTAACATGATGTGTCTGCATGTATCCCTTGTAAGGTTGAATTAAATATTTTATCCAAGAGGGATCTATTGAGTAGCAAGAGTTTGCATGTTCATCATTTATTTTTTCCTTGCCATTATCTATATTTGGATCTTTACTTTATGGATAGGATTTAGATTATATGTACTAGGACCTATATGTGAAAATAGTAATGTGAGAGATGTTCAAGTGGATAAAAACTTAGTTTGTGTAATTGTTCATCTATCACATCATGAAGAATATCTTTATCAATGTCATAATAATATGAAGCTTTTCCATATTTTTGTTTGGTATTAATCACTAAAGGAGGTTGAATCTTTTGATTTTCTTATTTTTTAAGTATCATTTATTTTTCTAGTAATGAATTATGCTTTACTTCTTTGCCTTTTAGTTTAGTTTCTAGTGCAGTATGTATACCCATGTGCAGCTTGGCGGTTGGTGCCTTGTGAGTATCTTAGGATAACTTATTTATTTTTATTGACTCATCCATGTCATAACTTGGTATACTCTCAATTGGAATATATTTTTTAGGTAGTAACATTTTAGGAATACCTTCCATGTTAGAATTCAACATTTTTAAAAATTTGAAGGGTTAATCATTGATAAAAATTGTCCATAATATTCCATTATGTATGTATTTAACACATAAATTTAATATAGATGGTAAAAATTTCATGTTATTTATCTAAGGAAAACTAAATATTAGGTTATAAATCAATGATTAATACATTACTTGGAATGTTTTTTATAGTATTTTTGGTTCCAATGTCACACTTAATGTGATTTGGTGAATTTGTGGGTTGCATGATTTATCAAATCCTTTAATATGCATATCATATTTTTTAATAAGATTTTTTTTAATTCCCATTTTTTATAATAATTATATTATATAAATATTTAGACTAATTCCATTATCAACTAACACTCTCTTGATTCCTTTATTATGAATTTTAAATTGTATGTATATAGGCAAATCTTAATTAAATATATCCTTTGAGAATAAAGTTTTATGATAAAAAGTTATGAGATTTGAATCATTTTTTTAGATATTTCATAATATAAAAAAATAAATTGTATTGATATCACTTTGTACTTTTTTTTTTCACAAGGCTTCATATAATATACCCTTATAGATAGTTGGCTACTTCAAAAGCTCTAGGATTGAGATCCTAATATGTGTATTACATAATTGGTTGAAAATATCATATCCTTTAGATTAAATTATTAGTTTAGGATTATGAGGGACCTATTTTATGTTAAAAATTTCTTGGATATGTTGGTAATCATTTCCTTTTCATGTAGTGATAACATGCACCAAAAAATCCAATATAATTCATGGGTGAATAATGGGAACATGATAGTAATTGTCATTGGAATAGGATATAGGAAGAAAAAAGGGTTGAGATAACACATGTTGTAACTTAGATACCATTTATATATTATTTAAAAATTATTTTTAAATATAAATTTTATTCTATATCTTGTTTAAAGTCACTCTCTTTATTTTGACCAATTTATTTGAACCATTGGATTATAACTTTGATCGATTTAGAAATGCATGGAAAATAGAAAGAAATGATTATAATAATATATTTATCAGTTTTATAGGTACTATATATATCCATATTTATTATTTTTTATTCATTTTTAATAAATAAAAATCTAATTTTTAAGATATTTACATTTTAGAAATTAAAAATAAAATAAAAAATCCTATGGCAAGCTAGGGTTTACACAAGAAGACATAGAGGTCAGGTTCACCAAATGTTTATCCATTTTTATATGTTTAAATTAATATATTATATTAATAAAATTTATTAATAAACCAATTTAAATCATGCTAAATAAATTAATTCAGATAACATAGTACATTGAATCTAGAAAATTACCAAATCTAGAAAAGTACAATGCTAATTGATATTCTAATAATTTAAACACAAAGAAGAGATAATATTTATATGGTTTTAAAAAATTTAAGTGGATATAATATGTGAATTTATGTAAATATTCAAATTTATACTGATGATACTATCATTATATTATGTAAATAGTATTTATGGAGGCATGGACACTTCTTTCGACCTATGTACACTTGTGTTGACACTTTTATCAGTGGATCAATGATTTTTTATATGATTTGATTATTATATCATGTAAATAATATTTTTTTTATTTTTAATATACCTCATATAACTATTATTGTTTTCTTTCACCTTTATTTTGATGTGTCTATATCATGTGCATAAGCTCTATATGATTGTGTATAGCTAAAACCCTAGGTCTTCACCTTAGATAATGTCACCTTGAAAAAAATGGGTTAATGGTATAATGAATTTGATCTAAACTAAATTAAACATTTTTAAATGAGTATTTCATACATATTAAATACTCCAAGGAAGTCCTTAGACATATATATTTTCCCCCTAGGTATGGGCTTATGTGTGAACAAGGGAGCAATATGTTATATGTAGGTAAATGTAATTATCTATCTTGTAACTTGAAAAATACTAATCATCAGATGTTATTTGAATGATTCATACTTGTAATATGAATACTACCATGATTGATATATAAATAGTGGAGAAAGGATAGTATAACTTATTTATCCAATTGATTAAATGAGCTTGAAAAGGTTCTTGCTTGGTATTTCATAGTTGAATAATGAGTAGGATTTGATTTGTATTTATACCAAACATTTTAAAAATATATAATATAATGGTTATAAAATAAAAATATATTGAACCACATGTTTCTAAATATTTTCAATCTGGATGACTTTTGAGGTATAGACATTAGATAAGGAATCTGGATATTAGTGTTGATACTAGTGTCCCTATACAAAACATAAGTGCACATGAGGGTAGAAAGATAATGAAGGTTTATAAATGAAATTGAAATATATAAAGCATTTTTAAATATTTATATAGTTTACAAGTGATCTTTGTCATTTGAAATGATAGTATTAGTCCATAATATAAGTAGTTAGGCATAGCAAAATGGTAAATATGAGTATTTCAACTGCTAGAAAAGTTTAGAATTGAAGAGTAGAGCCCTGATTGGTATTTTTAAAGTGTAAAAGTTGAATATAATATATTTAAAATCATATTATATTATCTATAATGTGATAATATTAGATTTTTATGTAACATTACATTATATAATTAAGTTTAAAACCTTATCCAAATTTTGAGTATTGTAACAAATTCAATTTTGAATATTGGATAATGATTTGATTTATTAAACATATACACTATTAAGTTAATTAATATGGATTCTATCTTGGTATTTGTAATTACCTTGATTTACATGTTTTAATTCAAGCATTTAAACATAATATTTTATTTGTATAGATTCATTAATAACTATTGAATCAAAAGAAGAAGAACAAGAATGAACATTCATTCCATTTATTGTAGTAATTATATGTGGAACCAAATAAATATTATTATTATCAATATGTGTACCACTTAATCTACAAATTTAGGTAACTAGCATTCTTATATGGAATATAATTAAATCATTAAGATATGTAGTAGGATAGGTCTAAAGGTGAAAAATAATTCTTGCCTTTTGTATGTATAAATAAAAAATTAGAATTGAAAACTATAAGACACAAATATGAAACCTATAAACAAGGATGAAACCCTACAATAAACTTAGGGTTTGATGTGATCATTTTTTAAACAAGTTCAATAATATATTTTACCTTATTTTTTTATGTATTATATAATAATAATAAACTTTGAACTAATTAAAATTATATGGAATATAGTAATAAACATGAAAATAAATTAAAAGGAAGAATTTGATTTGAAAATTACACTTGATTTTTTTAGAAATTACCAAGAGGATTGAAATAATTTGAATTTTGATATATTTTTCATGTTTGAGACTGAATTTAGATTGTATAAATGGTGATAAAATGGAATTTTAGTCACTCAAATTAGGATCTAAGTCTCTAGATCTACCTAGATAGAATAATCCAACTCTAAATGGTACCAACACTATGTTCTATAATATAAAAAATTTGTGTGTGTGAGTTTTCCATATATTTTTTTACATAGGCCACTATGCCTACATGTAAATCATATTTTAATAATATCATTAGTAGTTATATATGAGTGAAATTACATAAACATATCTCTTTATCTTTGAAACCCTAGGTCCACTTTCAACACTAGTCTTTGTCTACATAATAGAGAATAAGTTGGATTGAGTTGACCCCAAGCACTTCTAGATGAATTTTTGATTACTTCCTACAAATCCAATACTATTAAGAGGGAATTAAAACTATGTGTAGTTTTAACCGTTAGGTGTATGTGTGAAATAGTGAGAATTTAATTAATACAACCTATGATCTAGATTTTACCACTTAGTAAATGTCAACTTTGGCCTAACTTTGAAGTGTTTCAAACTTGGTTTTTTACCCTAGTTTGTAACAGGATAAGAATATGTATAATAATTCATATATTAAGATATGACATTCAAATATACATATAAATATAAAATATTGAAATTGGTTACAATGATTTGATAGGTGGCATATAATAAATGTAGTAATTAAAATAAATGAATGAGTAATTAAATTTTATAAGTGACTATCTAACTTTGACTATATTCTAGAAGTGAAAAGTAAGATAAATCAGGTCAGTGGTTTGTTTAGTTCCAAAACTATTGCTTTGTCTATGTAGGGTAGTTTCCACAAAATTATGTTAGTATCATTAGTTGATATTGATGTATGCTAATTTGTATCAACCTATTTATAAATTAGAACTATGACTATATAGTCACTTAAACCTATCTCTATAAGCTCTATATTTGTGATCCCAAACCCTAATGATGTATGCAACTCCAAAAATTAATCTCATTTGCCTTGAAACCCTAATTTTACTTTTGAGGGTTATAACCTAAAAATAATTGGTTAGTGTAATGGTTTTACCTAACTCAAATCACCCTCATTTGATGATTGACCATTACCTATGTACCTAATACTCTTAAGATAGAAATCAATACACAATAGTTATCATAGCTTGTGTGATTTTATAATTTTTCTTGTTCATTATATGTATACAATTAATGGTTTGGATTTGATACTTGGAAATGCTTACTCTGAATTGGATTTAGTGTGATTTATACTTGAATTATAGTTTATTCTATTGATATGTTTAAAATTTTAGAGGAATAGATTAGAATTTAGCAATGTGAAATAATGTATAAATGTGTTCTAGATAAGTGCCAAGTACTTTTAAATAATACCTTATTTTTTATTTATGAATCTAGTTAGGTAATTTATCACACCATCGATATGATATGAAAATGGGCTGACCCAAAGGAATGGTTTGATTTTTAAATGTAACCCTTACTAAGAGAGGGTTAGTTATGACCTAATTATGTCATTATTGACTAATCATACTAGCTGAATTTGGATAAACTTACTTTAACAAGTGAACTAAAATGAAAGTCTAGAGATGTTTGTGTGGGATATTTAACGGGTTTAAAATATTCAAGAGGTTACTATAAGTGTGTAATATAAAAACAAAAATGTCAACTCATAATATAATATTAAAGTGTGAGAGAATAGTATATTTGTGACATTATTTGTTATCTAAATTCATGCATGGTAAGTGTGTGCCAATATTGTCATTATCAAGTACTAAGTACCATATTTTAGTAGCTACAAATGCCCCCCATTTATCCTAGTAATTTAATTTCTAGAGTAAAAGGATAAAATGTAGTTGGGTGTGTACAACACAATTTGATTTTGGTATAAATATTCAACTATGAAAGTCATTAAATAATAAAACATTTAGCCATGTGTAATCAATGTCCATAGATTGACAATTTTAATCTAAAACTAAAATTTTGAAATTTTTAAAGATCAAGGGTAATAGAACACATGTGTGCTATTGAAAACCATGTTTCAATTATAATTTGTTTTATATTATTATTCTTTGTTGAAACTTTAGAGAAACATTTTCTTCATTTTTGACACACATAAATAATTATGGTGGTTGTGCCCCAAATTTTGTGCAACTATGTAGGCTCTTGGGTTGGGAAGGAAAAATTCCCTAACTCTCATGAATGTGGGGAAAGAGTATGAAATGTACTAATCCAAATAACTACACAAAAAAGAGAAAGAACCATCACACTAGGTTGACTAAAATAAAGTGAATCAACCTATTTTTATAAAAATTACAATAATTATAAATTAATTACTTAATTATGACAAACTTATATGTAAAATTAAAATGTTAAGATATTCAATAAATTGAGTATTTTGGATTTAAAATTTTGTTGTATTTGGAAATATGCTAAGAATATAAAGTGCAATAAGAAAATATATTGGATGAAAAATAGTAATGCAAGACTAAAACTGACAATTATATATATTACTATGTAAGATGACTATGAACCAAGAATAACACTTCATTGGATATCTAGATGAGGTCATCCTAGTTAGACTAGGTCATGCAAATTGTTTTGCATATGGAGCACTAACATATAGTTAGGTTTTTGATCTTTATGTGAAAATTGACCTATGTGTTATAATTTATCAGCTCTATGTGTGTGATCAATTTTTATTGATCTATTAAAAAATCCTTTGTGTTCCCTATTATTCACTTTTAACCATAACTCGATAGACCATAAATGATAAATAGATAACATGGGAAAAGGGTTAGTAGTTGAACTTGTGATAAACCTCAACACCCCCTATGTTGGTAACTTCCTACATACTAGTTTTATGAAGAGGGATCAATCTCCATGTAGTTTTCTAATGCTATTATGGTGTGTGTGAAATATTGGTGTCATGTTATATGTTGGTGCATTATTATTGTGATTAATACCCTTTCACAATTACATGTGACTACAAGGGTGTAGACTTATCTTAGGGATACTAGAGTTGTATGTACTTATAATTGGAAGAAATTATGAATTTTCTCTCAATATGTAATAAGTATTCTAGTGATATGTAAAGTGGCTTTAACCTCTTGCCATATAGTGGGTAGATGAAATAAAAATGTTCTTTAATAGTGATCATTATGGAATTAATTTAGATGGGGCTCAAAAAACATGTGGGATGACCTATTTAGTTAAAGTAAATTTGATAAAAGAGTCATTATTTGGCAATATGACATGACTAGTGGATTTAGACACTACCGATGGGTGGGATATTCTTGAAAGAGTGGTCTTGTCTAAATTATAGATGAAACTAGGCTAGAAGTGTGAATAAATTTATAGATTGTCTTAGGTTGTCTAAATTTTGAAATAAAAATATCAGAGTTAAAATTTTATTAGGAGGTATGGGTCATTTATATTGAATTGAATAAAGGGTAGTCAAAAATCATGGAATTGGTTTGAGCTAATTTTGTTTGAGAATTAGTCATAAGTGTATTTATTCAACATTAAATGTTAATTTATGTGTCTAAATTTCCCCCCTTTTATTCTAATAATGTAACAAATTGAAATTACTAGACTAAAAGGTAAATAATTATATCTAAACTTACCTATGAATAAAAATCTTAAGTTTAGGCCATACATTAAACTATGATTCACATATAACCTACAATGACAAGTGTATAAAATCATACCTTACTTAAGATAATATTAAACAAGTAAAGACAATAAAAATTATAAATTTAATAACAAATAACAAATATACCTAATTGGTTATGTAAACCATTGCATTTTTGGTGAAAACATGGTGACTATAGAAGTTAGGACCCTAACATATTTATTCTTCATTGATGAACTTAGATTGGACTATGCATTCCTTAATACTAATTGAAAAGAGAGTGTGCTTATAAAATCATGTTGGCCTTAAATTCATCACTCCATAACTCAAGGTAGTAAATTGGATTATAATCCCTATATGAATTCCAATAGATTGTTCTTGTGAAAAAAATAGTGTAAAACTTATGAAAAAAGGTAAACCCACCACTTCAAATGGAATAAGGTTCATTTATGGTGTAAAATTGCAATAAAAGTGGTACAAAAACTAGTGCAAAAGATAATATGATATGATTCTAGTGTATATAGTGTAGGTAATGACAAATATTGCCACCATCTATGAAATTGGACAAAATAAGTAATAAAGTGGTTTTGTGCCATTCACATGGATCTAATCTAATATCTATATGTATACATACTCTATAACTAGATAAAATCATGTAACATGTTTAGCTAAAACCTATGCGATAACCTGCAACACATGTCGCACATGATTCCCACAAACTGATAAAAATATGAGACAAGCCTATATATAAACTTGAAACTTATTTACAAATAATACTACAATTGAACTATAGACTAAGTGGCATTATAATAAATATACAAACATGTTTGGACAATAATTCACTATTATGGACATGGTTGAATGCACCCCTATCCAAATGAAGTAATATTCTCTTAAAGTGATTTCTACGTAAAATATGGGTATGAGCAATGATCAACTAAGCGTAACTTGTAATTTTCTATTTCTATACTATGTTACTATGATAATAGTATCTAATACAATACACTATTTATGAAACCTCTTTCGAGGTGAGTTATGGAGCCTACGCAATAATTTAACTACAAATAAACAAGTTAAGTGGAATTTTTTTAAAGGAAATATTGAAATATAAGTAGTAATGGTAACTTTGGAGAGCATGTGTTTATCATATATATTCTAAGTAATGAGTATTAATTTAATATTCATGTAGAACCAAGAATACATAGTTTCATGTAGAGATATATGGTAGCATACATTTATAAATTAACCAAAATTGAGTACTGAAAGATGAATAGAGTTACTTAGGGAGGGATGCATGATATTGATCATATTATAATAAATGAGGAAGATACATGATATCCATCATGTAATCATAAACTAATTAAATAATAATAAACAAGTTTGATGGACATGACACACATACATAAATATTAAACACAAAGCACACAAAACACACAAGATAATGACAAGGGGCCACATACAAGGGACATAATAAAATTTTACTTGCATGCACATAATAATATAATAAGTCTTAGATCTAGAGACATGGACATGTTTAAATGTACATAATCCTAATGGGTTGATCACACACAAGACATGAAGCAAGAAAGAAAAATAAATAATCATGCAAGGATAAATGGAATTGATGTAAATTCATAATTTTTAACATCAATATATTCAATAACTCAAGTATCTAATAAGATTAAAATGTGAATTTAAGTGATAAATAATGATATATTTTGCATAATGTAATGAATTAAAGAATGAACAATAGGGATAACCAAATAGTTATATAACCTATGAAATAATATACCCTTAGTCAACTTGTTATGATATGAACAAGTTTTAAAAGGCTCATGACTAGTTTATATCTAAGAATTAGTAACATCTATTCACTAAGATGATTTTCACAAAAGAATACAATAACATAATGTGTTATTATCTAGGTAGAGTTGTTTTATCTATGAAATTTGTTTGTCTAAGATAATATTATTACCTAAAACTATATTTAGATATGGAAACATGTATGTTATTCATTCACTCATGTACACTTATAAATCACATTTGATATAAAATATATACATACTGAGTATACTAATAAAAAATCAATTGATGCAAATAAACTACACATATTATTCATAATTCTTTATTTTTCAATTTTATGAAATATATGATTTTTTTGTATTTTTGAATATATCGTAAAATTAAAATCTAAGAATAAAATAACACATATAAGAGATTTGGATAATTTAAGAGTGGATTTGGTGTAATGTACTTGAGCTTCTAGATATGAAATCTTGTCGAATTCACATAGATCATCATCATTATGGTCATAATACCACTCATGGTCTATAATTCTAGCCTTATCTCTTGAATTTTTATAAATCATGTGCATTTATATAACATGTTGCTCTATTATGTAAGAATATTCACGTGTTATTTTTGGATAAAATCAACTTTGTGAAGTATTTATCATATATGAATCTATGATTTCCATTAATGTTATCATAAAGGATATAAATTATACTATCCTTAAATTTGAATATAAGATACTAGTGTAACCTATCAACTATAGCTTCTATATTGTGCAAACATTGTTTAACCAGTGAATAATTTATCTATGTTCCTATTTCAATAATAAAAAACATTATGTCCACAATTTTGGGACCAAATTAAGTGGTAATTTAATGTGTCATATTAAATCTTAAAAATATATATCTTTCTAAAATTCATATTGATCATGACTTATCTATTGAAGGAATGAAAGTGTATATACATTTGGATTTATTTTTTCCCCTATTTCCATATGTTGTTTTTATTCATTCTCACTAAAAACCTAAATATTCAATGTCATCATTCTTGAATGCTCGTAATTTATGCCTATTAACCTAGATTTTGAGCCCTAGTAGGTTGTGGTTGGGTTGTATAATATTAATAGTGCCCTTAGCCTTATATTTAGAAAAAATAATTGTTGTAAAGTTGAACAAGTATCTATATCATTACTTTTTATTCTATGAAAATGATAAAAGGGTTTTACTTATTGATTTGACAATTTGTTGGTAGATCTATGATGTACTAGTGGAAAAGCAATTGATTCTATGCCAAGTAGCATCTATAACATTTGGCCTATCATGCACACTTATACCCTAGATTATAATAACTAGTTTTACATCCATGATTTCCACATTATTCACAAAAACTATAAATAGTGGATTGTTCATACCTGTAAGAATTGATATATGTAATATGCCTCATAATCTATAAAAATTATATATTTTAAAAATATATTTCTCCATGATACCCCTGAAAAAATACTTTCCTATGTAGTAGTTATATTGTAACAAATATTCTTTCCTTTATCAGCATTTGAAATCATTTTTTTCCTTTACATGTATCATTAGAATGATTACCTTTCAATTATGTTTTTGCTCACCTATACCAATTGGTGTGAGATTCAAACTACATAAATAATCATCACTGTTCATGGACATTTAATTTGTATTCTCATGCCCAAAAATTCTCATGGCTAATATATAGACAAAAACACAACATTTTTTTAAAAATAATGAACAACATACATCTAGTATAATTACATCATCAAACATTCACCATATTTGTGATATGATGCATCTAATGTATCACAAAAAAATGTTAATAATTATCACTTTTATATAAGAATAAAAAGGGTCAAACATGTTTTAAAATTAAAACTTCACCAAAATATCATTGTTTTAATCTTGAATAAGTGATCATTAGAAGAGATTTTTAAACCTCACTCTAGGATTGGAGAAATTTCAACCCTAATCTAGAGTAATACCTATACTTGATACCTAAAACCAACATGTTATCCTACATATATACTCTTTGAAATAAGAGTCAGATGTAGTTATTTATGAACTTGTGATGGGTCTCTATCGAGCAATGTGATGCAGGAGCATCTACATTCATTTTCTTGGCAAGACGTGGTTACGTTGGGATGATTAAATTCAAATTCCAATTATTATATTTTCCCTCCAAAATGTTATCTAAGGAGGATTAATTGTAATTGTTAAAAGTAAAAAGAGTGGAAAAGGTAAAAGTTAGTTAAGAATCCCATGTTAGGAAGCTTGTGGAAGAAATCAAGGGAGGTCGTTGAAATCCTCCAACCATAAGCTATTTATTATTGCGTAAGAGGAGGAGAGATAGAAAGGGAGGATCTCCAGGAGAGAGAAGAGGAGTCAAGAAGGCCATTTGGCCTGTATTATTTTGTTTTTGACCATGGTGAGAAAGCCGAATCTTGGGTTGCTGAATTCTGAGGAAGCCGAGCATTAAGGGAGCTTTATCCTATTTTGTAATGTCATCAGGCCAGAGCGAATGTGTGTTATTTGCAAAGTTCAATGCAAGTTCAGATCCAGGCTAGAAAGGGAGCTCACCCATTTTGTAAAGGCTTAGAAGCCTCGGCGTAGACAGTTATTAATTGCCTCAGAGTAAAAGGCGTTGTTGCTGTAAAATCGTTTATAGATCGAGTGTGGGGACGTCCATGCTTATATGTGAAGGTCGTGGGAAACTAGAACGATGAATCAGCAAAGGAGGCAGCTAGTCGAGAAGCATTAGAAGAAGCAGGGGTTCGTGGAGAGATTAAGGGAAGCTTGGGATTTTGGGAATTCAAAAGCAAAACCCACCGAGATGAGTACAGTCCAAAAGGCGATTGCAGAACACAGATGTTTGCATTGTGTGTTAGTGAGCAGCTCGATTCATGGTCTGAACAAAATGAACGCCAACGTCAGTGGCTCTCGATTACAGATGCACGTAATCAGTGTAGGCACAATTGGATGCGAGAAGCTCTTGATGCATGTGTTGACAAATTCTTGCCTTTTTCAAAACCAGCTGATCCTGTAACTCCGAATTGTACTTCTTAGTTCTCCGACCAGGAACAATCTTGACAGGTTAAAGGACTGAGCGTGGGGACAACTATATATATGCAATGAAATGTCACTAGTCTGCAACTGCATGGAGCTGCCTGAGGTCGCCTTATTTAAATCAATGGAGAAACTTGATTCTTTCTGTTGAAAGGTCACCTAGGTTCTATGGAGGCTTCTACACCTAACTAGTAAGATTCTTTGAACATTGACAAAAATGCATACTAAAATTGCAGGCAGAGCCAAGCCTGAGTATATATATGTCGATGTCTATTTTCAAAAGCTAAGGATGCATAATGTAAATGTGAAATGGGAAAACCTGAGCCAAGCCAAGCTAGGTAGCAGGTGTTGACAGCATGTATGTATTTCAAAATCTGAACCTAGAGATTAAAGCATCTATTATGTAAGGTTTAAACTAAGGATGCCAAGTACCACAAAATTTTGAATATTCTAATCCCTGTTTGCAGTCCAAGACAACGCATCATTTTTTTTGTATCAGAGCAGTCTAAGGTCAGTGCATCATTTTTGGTATCAGAGCTTTGTGTAGAAGGTGAGCGCACCATTTTTGGTATCAGAGCTTTGTGCAGAAGGTGAGTGCACCATTTTTGGTATCAGAGCTAGTAAGCTCCTGGAAAAAAAGGAAAATTTTGTACTCTTCTAATCAGTTTTTGCAGAGATAAATTTGCAGTGATTGAAGCAAGTGAAGATCTTTAAAGAGTAATTGTTGTTGCAGTGAAGAAGTTGCAGGTTCAAGGTAGTCGAGCCATTGAGGCTTAAGAGGAGAAGAAGCCAAGGAAAGCTTAATGAAGAGCCAAGAGAAGCTCTAGAAGAAGAGCATAGTGAATGCTCAAGAGGAAGATCCAAAGCAAGGTAAGCTTGGATTTGTGAATTTATTGATATTTGGTTAAAGTAGTGTCATATTGCAGATCAATGACTCAGTATGAAGCTCAATAAAGCTATTAAGGAGGATCAAAAGACTAAGATGCAAAAGGCCTAGGTGAGATCAAGGAGATTGTCAAAAGACCAGTCAAGGAGAAAGGCTTGGGTGAGACAAGTGGACCTAAAGGGATCAAGAGACTAAGGTGGAAAAGACTTGGGTGAAGATCTCAGAAATGGAAGTATTGTTGAAGGCACTACAGAGCAGTAAAGTACATGAGAGTAACAAGAAGAAAGCAAGCATCAAAGGTATGACCAGTATTGAAATTGATAAAGAGATTGATAGTTTGAAAAGAGATTTAGCTAAGTTTGCAAATAGATATGAGTCCTAGATGCAGTTGAATAGGAAAGCATGGGTATGGCCAATGAGAAAGAGGTTGAAGTGGCCAATAGATCTCCTAAGGAAGAAGAGAAGAAGGCAAAATGAGATTGCCAAGAAGAGAGAAGCCCATAGAGGCTTGAAGAAGATAAGAAGGTTGCCAAGAGAGCAACAAAAAGAGGAAGAGATTGTGAAAAATGTTCTCATTGAGGAGAACAAGAGAAGAGAAAAAAGAAAAGATGAAGTGCCAGGAAGAGCACTTGAGAAGATGAGAGTGTTGATGAAGAGAGCACTCATAGGGACCTTGTAGTCTCTTATTTTTATATCTAATGTTGTCTTTGCATAGGTAATTACAGGTATGAGCAGCCTTGTGAAGGTCAAAAGAAAGGCCTTGAAGAATGAAGAGATTTGTGCAAGAAGAGACACCAAGTGCACAAGTGAATGTGTAAGAGAAAAGAAAAAGTTTGCTGTTGTTGATAAGGAAGAAGAGATGCATTGGTTAATGCATGAGGAAGGTGTTGAGGAACCCATACAAGCAAGAGAAGAGATGGAAGATGAAGATGACTTCCATGATGCTATTGAAATCCAAGAAGAGGCAAAAGAACAGTCAAGTATAAAGGAAGAAGAAAGTACAAATAATCAAGAAGTTATACAAGTCAAAGAACTAATGGAGCAGCCCATTAAGGAGGTAAAGGTGAATTCAAAAATTGATTTTTCTTATAAGCATGAAATTGTTGATATGCATGTTAGAGAAGCAAAGGGAAAGGTGAAGTTTCCAATTAACCATGGATATGTGATGCCTAAATGGTGGAAGAAGCAAATACAAAGCACAAAGGAAGAGAAAGATTGCTCCATGGATCAAGCTATCAAAGAGGTAAATAAAGTGTTAAGACCTGATTTTGATTGTTATTGTGAGCATGAAGATGTTAATACACAGGTTAGAAAAGGCAAGAGGAAGATGAAGTCCTCAACAAAGTAGTCAATCATGGATAATAATGCCTAAGTGGATGGTGAAGCACACAAGCAAGCAACAAGTAAGCAAGCAGGCAAGTTTACCTTATAAGATTGGATTTTCACATAACCTAATATGAATGTAGGCGTGCAAGAAAATAAAAGGACAAACAAGGTTGGTGTTTCAGTATTGTCAAAAGAGCATGGTTACAGGATGCCTAAATGGCTTGTGAAGTCAATTGATAAGAGAAAGAATCAAATGTGGGTGCCTAAAAAGGCAAAAAGTGAAGAAGATGTGAGTATTGAGGCAACAACACCAAGAAGTCAATAGAAGAGGATTGAAGGTGATTCAAGCAACATGAGAATGAAGGTGAGATGGTGAGTATGGAAGAGGCATTCCATGAAGACAGGACATTTGAGAGGTATACCAAAGAAGTAAAAGGTAAGTCAATTGCTTACAATGAATGGGATAATGAGTTTGTGAATCATTTAATGATCTTTTTATGGAAAATGAGGAATGGAAAATGTCTATGAAAACAATGTGCAGCAAGGAGAGAGTTCCAAGAGGATGGATGATGAAAGTGGAGATGTGAAATCAGTTCATATGATTGAAAAGAGTAAGGAAACACAAGGTAATATTGCTCCAATTGTTTTTTATGAGTATATTGAAGAAGTTGGTTTGTATGAAGATAGCTTAAGAAAGGATGAGATGAAGAGTAAGGCTAGTAGGGAACAAGCAATCTTTCAAGTTGATAAGCCCAAGTTTGATGAAGAGAATGGTGAGATAGATGAGATCTCACTAAAGGAAGAGTTGAAGATGTTGGAGGAGCTGTTTGGTCATTCAAGAGAGATGAATGAAGGTACAAACCATGGTGAAGACACCATTGGGAAGAGTGAAACAAGACAAGAGCAAAGCAAAGAGGCAAGGACAGTTTTGATCAAGGAACAAGAACATGAAGGCAACCAAGAGGCTTTATGGCCTAAAGATTTTGATTATAAGGTGGCTTTGAATGTTTTGTATGCAGGTATGAAGGTTGCTAAAGTGAATGAAATACATGAGTCATTGGAGAAGCTCATGAAACAAGAACAACAAGAAGAACTAGGAGACATGTATGAAGATGAAGAAGCATGGAAGTGGGAGATGGCAGCTGAGAAAAAAATGAGAAGAAAGACATATCTAAAGAGGAAGAAAAGCAAGATGAAAGACAAAGACAATCAAAGACAAACAACAGCATTGGCATTCACAACAAGACCTTGGGATCCAGGAATATAGTGAAGACTAATGCATGGAGGAAGCATTTCATTTGAACTAAGGTTCAAATTGTTTATAGAGGGAGAGTATGATGTAGGAGCATCTAGCAAGGACTAGTTGAATAAGCCTTAGATAGGCATTAACCTAAGCAATTATATAATTTTCCCCCCAAGTTTTATTTTCAAAATATTCATACTTGTCATGTGGAGGAGAAATAAGGCCTAAATATGTTTTGTATAGAATTATTAGCTGCCAAAGGATTTCAATAATCCTATTATTGTTGTAATCATCCACGGATGGCGTGGAGTCAAGCATTGTTGAGCCTTTATAGGAGAATACACGATTCAAGGAGATTGAAAAGGATTTGATTTCCTTTTTGATGAATCCGTTGGACCAGTCATATAACAAATTAACTGCAAGTTAGCTGGCATAAGAGGAGAGATAGAAAGGGAGGATCTCCAGGAGAGAGAAGAGGAGTCAAGAAGGCCATTCGGCCTGTATTATTTTGTTTTTGACCATGGTGAGAAAGCCGAATCTTGGGTTGCTGAATTCTGAGGAAGCCGAGCATTAAGGGAGCTTTATCCTATTTTGTAATGTCATCAGGCCAGGGCGAATGTGTGTTATTTGCAAAGTTCAATGCAAGTTCAGATCCAGGCCAGAAAGGGAGCTCGCCCATTTTGTAAAGGCTTAGAAGCCTCGGCGTAGACAGTTATTAATTGCCTCAGAGTAAAAGGCGTTGCTGCTGTAAAACCATTTATAGATCGAGTGTGGGGACGTCCATGCTTATATGTGAAGGTCGTGGGAAACTAGAACGATGAATCAACAAAGGAGGCAACTAGTCGAGAAACATTAGAAGAAGCAGGGGTTCGTGGAGAGATTAAGGGAAGCTTGGGATTTTGGGAATTCAAAAGCAAAACCCATCGAGATGAGTACAGTCCAGAAGGCGATTGTAGAACACAAATGTTTGCATTGTGTGTTAGTGAGCAGCTCGATTCATGACCTGAACAAAATGAACGCCAACATCAGTGGCTCTCAATTACAGATGCACGTAATCAGTGTAGGCACAATTAGATGCGAGAAGCTCTTAATGCATGTGTTGACAAATTCTTGCCTTTTTCAAAACCAGCTGATTCTGTAACTCCGAATTGTACTTCTCAGTTCTCCAACCAGGAACAATCTTGACAGGTTAAAGGACTGAGCGTGGGGACAACTATATATATGCAATGAAATGTCACTAGTCTGCAACTGCATGGAGCTGCCTGAGGTCGCCTTATTTAAATCAATGGAGAAACTTGATTCTTTCTGTTGAAAGATCACCTAGGTTCTATGGAGGCTTCTACACCTAACTAGTAAGATTCTTTGAACATTGACAAAAATGCATACTAAAATTGCAGGCAGAGCCAAGCCTGAGTATATATATGTCGATGTCTATTTTCAAAAGCTAAGGATGCATAATGTAAATGCAAAATGGGAAAACCTGAGCCAAGCCGAGCTATGTAGCAGTGGTTGACAGCATGTATGTATTTCAAAATCTGAACCTGGAGATTAAAGCATCTATTGTGTAAGGTTTAAACTAAGGATGCCAGGTACCACAAAATTTTGAATATTCTAATCCCTGTTTGTAGTCCAAGACAACGCATCATTTTTTTTGTATCAGAGCAGTCTAAGGTCAGTTCATCACAAAAAGGGGTTGGATAACTAAGACAAATCAATTAGTAATTTTTTATTGATTTTGAGAATATTATAGAAACTCAAATAGTGGAAGAGTCAGAACACTAAATGTAAAACAATATTACACAATCTAAGTCCTTTCTATAAGCACTTATAAGTTTGATAGGGTTAAGATTTTAATTATTTAATAAGTTTTATAAACACAAGTCTAATTATTACCCAAACATAAGATTTATCCATTGAAAAGTTTTGTTAAATATCAATAAACAAAAAAGTCTATTGATTACTCAATAAAATCAACATAATTTTAGAACTAATAAAAGTTCTTATATGCACTTGGTTGAAAGATAATTGAGCATCATTGACTATTCAATAAGGGTTTTACATAGGTTGAGTTTTAATTATTTTATAATTTTAAAAGTCAAAACCACAAAATTAATAAGGGTTATATATAGGATAATAGTATAACTAAGATAATAACATATCAATACAATATCAAAAGATACATTGTATTTCAAATAAGCTAAAAAAATAAAAACTCAAATACTATATGGAGTTAGCATGATATATATTCCTTTATTTATCTTCTTAAACCAAAAATATAATATAAAACATAATATGAGACACTAACCATTACCACTTAGTCTATCAAATATCTACACCCAAATACTACACTAAGCTAGTGATAATTAGTTTTATAAAATGTAAGACCAAATCATAAGCTAGAAAAATATGAAAGTATTTAAAGGCCTTCACTATAGTACACTATAGGCCTCACAAATTTTAGGTCCAGTAAAAAATTATATCATAAGAAAGTATGAATTGGACATGTATGATATTTTTATCTATAAAATCTATATACCAAGCATACAATGTGTATTTTTCCATCATTTATAGTTGTAGATTTTGATTTTAATAAATTTAGTTATGATATTAGATATGATGATCTTTTTGGGATATTTACTACTATATATTTTAATAATCCTTTGAATCATTATGTATATAGCATAATATCTCTTTAAAAGTTATATTTAGTGATACATAAAAATATTATACACTATATCACTATATAGAAAATGATAAGGGTAAGCACTATAAAACTTAAATAGTTTTATGTATAATATCAGATAGGACCTTTGTATAATTTTATATATAATAATAGATAGATTTAGTGAAATTATTTTAATTACATCCATGTGAATTGTAAACCATTCAAATCCCATTGTTAGTTTTTAAATAGATAATGACCTTTACAATCTAGAGTTGCAAAAATGAACCATCCATGTGGAATAAAACATTTAAGGCATAAAATATAAATAATGAGAGAAATATATAAATTAGGAACTTAAAATTATAATTTTTCCCCTTTTTTACGTATGCCTAGAGTATTTCTAACAGGGATTATTTTGACTAGACTCCCTTACTCAAATAAGGATGGAAAAATACCAATTTGTTATATATTACATAATTTATTAACCACATTTTTAATACCAAGGAAGAACAATTTTGGTCATCTATAATGATGTTAAATTTTGGCATTCAAATGTAAGTTGTGGAAGAAAAAAATATGTCAAAAAAACTTAAAATTTATTCAAAATAATATTTCCAACTATTCACAAATGAAAATAATAAAATATTTTAATAATTTCCATGAGACCAAGTAGTCTATTAGACCAATAGATCATAACTAATTTATCTTCGTTTAATTAACTCTCAATATCCTTTAAAAATGATGGATACAACATTTCACTATGATAGGCTAACTCTAATTAAGACTCAAAATTAACAAAGTACACTATGTTTTAGATTAAGGTAAAAACAAGTTTTGAAGGGACCCCAAAACCCAGAAACAAAGGGAGAAGGATAAAACAGAAATGACCACAGGCAAACCTAAAACCTACTACAAAGAAGTATCAAAATCAGGTTTTACATGGACCTGAAACCACCGGATAAGAAATTCAAAAGATAGACCCCAGGTTTTACAGAGACCTGTAAACTCCATAGTAAAGAGAAAACAAAATATCAGGTAACGAGACCATATATCATAACTAACATAAGGAACTAGGATCTATTCTTCTAGTTCCAAAGTACACTATGTTAATGCTAAATATAATATTACTTAGTGAAAATAGACCAATGCCTCTAAAAATAATATATGTAGGACAAAAAAGAAGTCAATAGAACTACACACCACAAACCCATATATATATATATATATATATATATATATATATATATATATATATATATATATATATATATATATAAGGCATGATGCCACCTAAATGAGTGAAACTCGACATATAAATATTCTGAGCTTGTTTAGAGGCTAACACATATTTTAAACTAAAAAAATGAATTAAACACAACCCATGAATGGGATGCAATATAGTGTAATAAGATATAAACCAGATAATATAAAATGTGAACTAATATTTGATCCATAGTTAGACATAACTAAGATAAGATAGTCACTTAAAACTATCATGAAGAATCAAATTTATAGTTTTAATTACCCACTTGTGCATTAAATTTATTGAAGGGGATAAACTAGTTTATTATGGGGCACCATGTTGGAGGTCATAATTACAAAGCTAAAAAAACATATGAATTTAGGTACGATAATTTTTTTTGACTTATCATCTACCCTATGGCATGGTTAGAGACCCAAAGATCTCACCCACTCCATTATATACTTGTCAAACCCTTTATTCCTTCCAAAAGTGTAGAGGAATTTTTTACCAAAAGGTCCTTTTGCAACATGCCTAAGTTAAGATTGATGTTATATTATTTATTTAAATGATATACTCAAAATATAGGTATGATGCTATCATTATTATATAAGATCATTTCGTTGGTTCGTCCAACTTTGATCTAGAGTTTGTACTTAATATATTAATATTTCCATTTTATTAAATATCTTCATGGCTTTTTACATATTTTCAATTGGGTTAAATTATAACCAATTTCTAAATGTAAAATGTTTCCATTCACAATTTCAAACAATTCAAGTTTTATTAATACTCATGAAAAAAATATTGTCTGAGAAATTATAGTTTTTTTAGGAATGAGCTCTAAAGATCCAAAAATTTCAACTATTTTTTTATGTTTTTCTTTTCAACTTTTTTATTTCATTAAATATGCAATTTAGCTAAGAAATATGTGAAACTATGATATTGAAACAATTTGATGATTGAAGAGTAAAATTCATGGCCTTTTATAGATGGAGTACACATACATATTGAATACAATAATAACCCATTATGGACATGATTAAAACAATCAAAAGGATAATAAATGTATAGCCTTAGAGGACATTCAATAAGGTACTAGGATAATGCTTTTGGGAAAATGTTGATTTCAAAGGCTTCCCTTATTATGGGATAAGGTTACATTATTTGGCCTCCTTAGTTATTATATAATTATTAGACGTGCTACTAATTGAAGCATACAAAAATAATAGTATTATAAATATGATCAAAGAAGTGTGGAGCCAAACTATACAAGGAGAACTAACTTCAACTAGTTGAAATTTTATAGTTTTATAGGGAAAGTTTGCATAAATTAATTTAACTAGGTTAACATGCATGCACATGTGCATAATGTATTTAACATAGCATCAAATACAAATGAAGACTAAATTATCAATGAGGTTTGGTAGTTATACATGATGGGTATTACATATATCATCATGAAAAGTAACATTATAATAATCAACAATGTCTTTCATAAATATGAAATTTGGATCTTTTTAATTGACTAATAAAGGTAATTATTTTACCTCTTCCTCTTTTTCTACCTATGTAGGAGAGTGTTTTGGTTTTGAAACATATATAGATTTTGAATTTTAATTAATGATACTATATTTACCAACCTCATATGTATACATTTTTTTATATAGGTATGATCTTTGGTGGTAGCACTATAGTAGATTGAGATGCCTCAAATTGTGATTGGCCTTTAGTATTAGACTATGTGATCTTAAACTATATGAATGTTTTATTGTCATCAAGGCATGTAAATAAGTATCCATCATGTATAAATTTGACACATTGATTTAAAGTAGAGGGTACAACTTAAATTTCAGGTATCCATGGCCTACCTAATAACAGATTATAATATAAATCATTTGGGCTAGTAGAAACTAAGGAGGTAATGTTTTGGGTCATACTATGATATCCAAAGGGATATAACCCAAATCTTGATGAAGCACAACATCAAATTATTTGATTATTATTATATGTATTTTAAA
>JARHVA010005787.1:117500-162500 GCA_037957365.1 Torreya grandis | reverse complement strand
TGCTCAAAGTGCATAAAAAATATGATTATGTCAATCTCCACCATTCTTGGTGACTATTATACCTAATATATTTACAAGTGTTTTAAATGTTATCTCTTTTTATCAGTTTCCTTTTGGATTATATTTTTTAGATAATATGTCATGGATCTTGTATTTAGCCTAAAATATCTTAATTAATTTATTCTTAAATGAGGTTCCATTATCTATGATAATGGCAGATGGTAGTACAAATCATGAAATGATATTTGTCATTAATAATTTACATAAACGGTCACTTTTAGTTGATATTAATGGTATGTATTATACCCATTTTATGAATTAATTTTTATATATAATAATGAATTTGTGTCCCTCTGATGATAATGGATTTATCTTGTTGATCATGTTAAAGCCCCAAATTGTAATTCTTGTGATTGATCATGATTTCGATAAACTATGTTTTTGAAATTAGTTTCATATTAACATGATCTTGTAATTATTGTTACATTTTAATCCAATAATACCCTTGTCCAAAAAATTTATAATACAATTCATTTACACTAAAATAACCCCTATATTCATTGTCATGTTCTTCTTGTAAGGAAATTTCAGCTTTGTCACGACTAAGGCACCAAAATAGTTGTACCTAAAATGATATTTTGAATAAATATCCTATATTTTAAAAAAAAAATTAGTTTGTATTTATCATTATATGTAAATTTTTTTGGATAAAATATTTTTACAAAAATTTATATATATCCTTATACCATTCTAAATATATGACACTATGAGTAACTATTAGGACCCTAAGAGCCTCTACTTATTATATAATTATTGATGGGTGTTGTAACTATCAGATTTAAAATTTAATGATCATCATTTATGTGTATGGTAATTAAATAATTTTCACTAGCCATGGCATTAGCATGTTGATTTTATTTTTAAGGTATGTTTTTATTGAAAAAGTATCAAAGTGTGTACATAATCACTATCCTTTTATTTATATGGGATTAATTGTTCTTCACTTATTTGGAAGATGTGTAAAACCTTATTAAATACAATATAATAATTTTAATATATCACATCTATTTTATCTATAATGTGTGTGCTCTACATAACTCAAGTATTAATTCTTCTTGATTTTTTTATGTTATTTGTACATGAGAAACCCAAATTGTATGTAAATGTCATATGTTGGCCCTAAGGTGTGATTAGGACTATGCCAATGTTTATTATTATATCACATTGGAATCCATAAAAATACATAGGTCAAATATTATTAACAGTGTGATAAGAAGTAATTTAGTCCCAAAAATCATCAATGGAATTGTATCTAGATAGTCTATAATAATTTGTCCTTTTCAATTTTTAGAGATGTGAATTTTATGTAAAATTCCATGACTAGCTTACCCATTTAACTATGTTTATTTAAAAGTGTACCTTTAACGTAATTAATTTGATTTGATCCACCTTTGTGATAACCTTTGTTTCATTGTTGAGCATGTAGTGTCACAATTTTTGTGCATAAAAAATAAGGGTTAGGCATAGATTTTACATAGTGTTACAAATTTTATCATAGTCAATAGGTGTTGACTAAAATAATACAAGTTAAACTCTTTGTGATCATCATCATAATCATATAGTTCCAATAAATTCCACCAAGGCATTATTTATGGTTGATATGTATAATACTAAATATTTCTTTAGTGTTTAAGGTATGATAATAGGTGGGTTAAGTAGTTATTCTTGATTTTATAATAACCTTATTGATATTTTACATACCATTCATATTTTTTATCTTTATTTAAAGTTTGTATTATTAGAAAATTAGGCCAAAAAACATCTTATTGCCTATATTTTTCCTTGTAATGATCATAGTTTCATTAGTCCTTTTGATGGAGGCATGTATTAAATATATTTCACCTTTTTGGGGTCTATTTTAATGCCCCACTAAGATATTATGTATCCAAATACTTTATTTAAAGATACCCTAAATACATTATTATTATGATTTAGGAACACATTTTATTTATATAATCATTTGAAAAAGTCACAAATCTAATTCATGATACCATCATGGTATTGATTTAAAAAGTAGATCATCCACATAATATTCCACTATTTTATGTATATATTCATGAAACATATGGGTCATGGATACCTGATAATTAGCCCCAACATTTTTAAATCTATAGGGAATGAATACATAATATAATATCCACATGGTGTAGTAAATGAGGTCCTTTCTTAATTATCCAAATTAATTTTGATTTGTGTGTATCCTAAGAAACCATCTATGGATGTTAACATCTCATAACCAACTATAGAATATAAAATCATATTAATATTTGGTAATGGAATTGTTCTTTGGGAGAAGAATTATTTTAGTCATTATAACATATATAACACTAATTTATCCATTAGTATTTATAATAAGTACTATATTATATACTCACTTAGGATACCATCAATGGATCAAATAAAATTACGTCTAGTAGATTCTATATTTCTTCTTTCAATAATAAAACTAATATTGGATGCATTTTTCCAAAAAAAATTTGCACTAGCTTGCATTAGAGGAAATTAAAATATTATTTAATGTGATTTTAGGATAAATTTATAGCATATCTAAATAATCCCATGCAAATATTTCTTGGTAGTTATGTAGAACTTATCAAAGTGTATTTCCTTCATATTTTTTTAACATAGTTTCTAGTAGTATTAGTATATGATCCTTATCTATACAATAACATATGTATATTATCTATTCATTAATTAAAGTTTATATATCTTCCATATATGGTGTTATAGAGATGGTATTTGGGCCATCTAGTTGGATATAAACATTTGTGTCTTTATTGACTCCAAAATATTCTTGGGCCAAAGTTATGTGAAGGAAGCTATTATTATGATAAAATTAATGGAGATCCTCATTTACCTTGAGGTATTATATGAGATTAATCATTAAAAATATCATATAATGTCCAAATCTTTGGGGAAATTATCATCAATTAAATGAGGGTATACCAATTTTAGTGTAGATGTATTTTGAACTTATCATTATAGTTTTGGATATAGTTTAAAGAAGTGGGTATAAATAGTATCATATTTTGTTATTAATTTATTATTATTTTATAAATTTTGAATATAAAAAAATCCTTGTCATCTTTTTTTAATGTATGTTGTGGTGGTATAAATAATGCATTGTGCATGTTTCCTTGAACCCTATCTTGTATAGCCCATTTTTTGTAAATATAAAAGACCAAAAACATATTAGTTAGGATATTTTGATGGTCATAAAATTGGATTCAAAGAAGATATTAGTGGATCCTTTTGTTTGGATTAATGATAATATGGTTTCATGTGAGGAAATTAATGATCCTCAAGTTGAGTTAATGCATAATACTTGAATGGTTCTTGATCCATAGTGCATGTATATATATCCTTGATTAGTAAATTTTAAACATGAATATATGGTATAAGGAATAATATTCATCCCATTAATCCATATTCTTCACAATATGATATTATTATTGATCTCTTTATGCATTACTTGATAAATTATGTCTATCATTTAAGGCTCCACGATAATATGTAGTGTAATTTTTCTTAATACATTTCATAAAATATTATCAAATCCATAAATATTCATATTTGAGTATTTAATATCATTTACATAAATATTAAGTAGGTTAAAAAATAAAAAAAATGATTTCTTTTTTAATCTTGATCCATTATCCACCAAAACTTGCATGGCTACCTTATTGTGAACTTTTACTTTGATATATAATTGTATATGTTGATCTATAATTTGCTTAGGAGGAAATTAATATTTTTAAAAGATATAATTTCCTCCATCAATTTCAATGTGTCAATAGTATAAGCCACATAAGGAATTTATAAACCACTTTGTACATTTATATCATGTAATACTACATAAATAATATCTTTATAAATATGCATTGTTTGAATAATTCTAATAGAGAACTTTTTTGCATGGGTATTATTAAGTTGATACATGATATCATACCACTTAGATAGATTAACTTGTTTAGTTGGGTTTGAGGAGGTTATTTTTAAGGTCCATTGGTTTTTACTAGTAGATGGGTCACCTAACCCCTTCATGTTGTGATATCATGGACTATGGGATCTAATATGAGTTAAAGGCCAATATTATAAGTGGGATGGAAACTATATACAAGATCTAGGATTAACCTACAACTTTCCTCTTTCTCTCAATAGACTATAACTTTAATAAGGTTAATAAAATAGATCATGTGATACTTGGATGATTGGGTAAGGACCAAATGAATTTCATAGATGTAGCATAGGGTATCATACAACACAAATGTCTACAAGGAAGGGTTATAAAACTTAAGCCTATGGCACAAGGATGTATTTATCACTATAAATTAATATAGATATACTATGGTTGTAAATAAAATGATCATATTAAGTATTAACTAGATTGAAATATGCATTAGAATGATTATAAATGAGTAAGTTTCCATGGTCAGCCAAATGGTGTCTATGCAACCTAAAGTCATTAATGAAAAGTATAAGGAATTCTATAGCCACACTAGATTATTCAGTGTGAAAAAATCCTAAAAAAGACACAAAAACATGTATTCAAAAATTAATAAGAAACATCTAATCTACAAAGTAAAAAGAGTATAGAGATATAAATTCTTACCTTGGGGTGGACCCGTCAATGCTTCAATATCCCCCTTGGCTTAAGTGGATATTTAAAAGATATTTTATAGGTTGAAGTTATAAAATTATTGGATTAATACCTAATATATCCTCATCTAATAACTCTTAATGATTTCTCCTATTGAGCTTCAATGACACCATAAGTCAAGACTCTTCAAGATAAGGTTCTTAACTACCAACTCTCCCAAATGTACTAAGGTCAAAAATGCAAGAAAAATAAATATTAATAAATGGTATATTATTAAATATGAATTAAATATGACCCCTATATAGAGTTAAAATACCTAAAACCAGCCCTAGACTCTAAGTCGATGGTATCATCTTAACCAATATAATTGAAAGAATTTGGTTGATGTAGAATGATATTAGCTAAGATGGCATAGTACAAATGTTAAAAAATAAGATCATAATTTTATTAGGATAAAAAATATAGTATATAAATGGTGAAGGAACTATTGTTCAAAATTTTCTTACATCCAAAACTTTTCCCTAGATGGATCAGGCTTCTCTCCTACACCATTCAGTGACTTCTTACCTTCATGACTAGTATCTTTCTATTCTTGACTTGATGATGTAATGTAGTACCTTGGAAGGTATTGATGTGTTGTTTGGATTTGTTGAGAGGAAAAATAATGTCTCTTTATTTAGAGATAATTTTAAGGCCTAAGAAGTCATAAATGGTTTTGGCATCACCTTTTTGGCAATAGTTTTGAAGACTCAACATAAAATATAGTGAGATATGAATAAGCTCCTAAGATACTAAATATTTGAATAATATCCATTAAATATATGAATATTATATATTGATATTTTAATATTCTCTATATAACATTGAAGATACTCCAAAGATGCTTTGTTGAAGCTCCAAAGATGAGGCAGTCCCAGTGTAGTGGATGATCTAATGGTGGAAAGTGAAGACCAGATTGATGACCCTAATTAGTGTTCTTAGCTTTCTTGAGTGCCTTTACCATCCTATTTTATGCCTATAAAATAAATTCTTAATGAGAATATCATTTTTAGGAAAAAAATAGTATTTTGGCTCTCCTAGCTCAAAAGCATCACCTACAACCAACTCAAGTGCCTTGAGAGCTAAGAGAGAAATTTAAATCACGAGGAAAGTATTTGCGCACCATTAAATTGATGATTATTGGTCAGAGGTAAAATTATAAGTATTTAAATATTTTAATCTATGGGGAGATGCATTTACTAATTTCACCTACAACCAATACTCTAAATCTCCACCTACATCCAAAGGAAGAACATCAACAGTGTTTTTTTTAGAAAATAAAGGAAGGTAATGTAGGTCATAAGATATTATCAAGGATAAATTATTTAAATATATGGAAAAATAATATGGAATTGGTTTAACATTGATAATAATATTCAAGTATATAAAGAGAAATGACCACCTACAACTGCATCTTGGCTTGAACTAGCAAAATTGTCCTACATCCAAAATGTTTCCCTAGATGGATCAGGTTTCTCTCCTACACCATTCAGTGACTTCTTACCTTCATGACTAGTATCTTTCTATTCTTGACTTGATGATGTAATGTAGTACCTTGGAAGGTATTGATGTGGTGTTTAGATTTGTTGAGAGGAAACATAATGTCTCTTTATTTAGAGATAATTTGAAGGCCTAAGAAGTCATAAATGGTTTTGGCATCACCTTTTTGGCAATAGTTTTGAAGACTCAACATAAAATATAGTGAGATCTAAATAAGCTCCTAAGATAATTAATAAATATTTTAATAATCTCAATTAAATATATGAATATTATATATGAATATTTTAATATTCTCCATATAACATTGAAGATACTCCAAAGATGCTTTATTGAAGCTCCAAAGATGAGGCAGTCATGGTGCAGTGGATGATATAATGGTGGAAAGTGAAGATCAGATTCATGACCCTAATTAGTGATCTTAGCCTTATTGAGTGCCTTTACCATCCTATTTTATGCCTCTAAAATCAATTTTTAATGAGAAGATCCTTTTCAGGCAAAAAATAGTATTTTGGCTCTCCTAGCTCAAAAACATCACCTACAACCAACTCAAGTGCCTTGAGAGCTAAGAGAGACATTAGATCACGAGGAAAGTATTTGGGCACCATTAAATTGATGATTATTGGTCAAAGGTAAAATTATAAGTATTTAAATGTTTTAATCTATGGGGAGATGCATTTACTAATTTCACCTACAACCAATACCCTAAATCTCCACCTACATCTAAAGGAAGAACATCAACAGTGTTTTTTTTAGAAAATAAAGGAAGGTAATGTAGGTCATAATATATTATCAAGGATAAATTATTTAAATATATGTAAAAATAATATGGAATTGGTTTAACATTGATAATAATCTTCTTCAAGTATATAAAGAGAAATGACCACCTACAACTGCATCTTGGCTTGAACTAGCAAGTGAAGTGATGGGTGAACTTAGTTTCCATGATAGTGATACTGAAGGTAAGATAAAATAAAATAAGAATAATTTAAAGATTTATTAGGGTAAAAAAAATTTTAAAAATTAATTAAGATTAATTTAAGAGATCATACATAGAATAGTGTTAAGAAGTTCATTGACCGAGTGTGCTCTCACAAGCATCATATGGAAATCTCCTTATGAAGGTTGCAAGGTTGTATAACTAGATAAATATAATAAAAATAATAAATCAAGAGTGATCTCATAACACTCCACATACAAAAAATATTACATTAAATCATGGCCAACATTGATCAAATGGTTTCAAATTGTACACATAGTCATAAGCTTGAGGGCTAATTTGGAGAAGATTTGAAGAGTTAAAGATGCTAGAGAGGTGATCTAACCTCTAAATTTGGTAAAGAAGGTCCTCATAACCCAAAATATGACTATATAGTTTATATTTTTCATATATAAAATGGGATATACCCATTTTTTTATATACCTGAGGCACTCTCCAAGTCATTTACATAGGCAACACATTGTTAGTTTTGAGAAATTTATGATTTTAGAGCATCTATAGGAGGATTTAGGTTATCATTTTTAGTAAGTATAATCATGGTTAGTATATAAATATTTATATTAAATAATTTAATTAATTATTATTAGTTAAATCATCTGCTATTTTGTCTCAGACCTCCTACAGTCATAAATAGTCTTTCATTCAGGCAACCCACTACTGGTTTTGAGAAAAATGCATCTACAGGTCTCTAAAAGCAAGATACAAATTTAAAAATTGTATAGGTGGTGATAATGAGTTTTTATAAGTTTATATAATATTTTTTAAGTCACATTTATATTTTAATAATTTTTTGTTTTGTCACAATCCTATGCTTGTCTGTTAACAGTTAACATGGGGCTAGGCAAGATTTTCAGAGGGCTATAAGGTATGATGGATGGTTTGAATATAATGTGAGGTTTTTAAAAAGAATTTTAGGGTTTTTTTAATTATTAAAAACTTTTTTATATTTATCACATTCATAATTTCAAGGATAATTGTGGAGAAGTGCAAATTTGCAAGTTTTATGATTTTGGCATGCAAGTGGAGATAGTCAAAAAGATAATTTTAAAGAGGTTTAAAGGGTTGGATGATTAAATATAATGATTGTATAATATATTTTATAATTAAAAAATAATTATGTATTAATACTTTATACATCTCAAGATATGCCTTTTTCTCTCTTCCTAGGTTTCTTGGTTCTCATTTTCTAAGTGTGCAAAGGGTCTAAATATTTGATTCTGATTGGTTTTAATGATTAATTATGGGGAAAAAAATATTTAAATATTTTTTTTGATCCATCATGGTCATAATTAAAAAATAATTAAGTATTTTTACCTCATAAAACTTGAGAAAATGGTAAAACTTAGATCTACACGTGTTCAAAAATTTGTCAAGGCAAGTTGAGGCAACCCCAAAAGATGCATTTTTTGAGTTATATTAAATGAGATGAATTTAAATTTTACATGGGATTATTTTTTGGTTTCATTTGTTTTTTAAAATTTGTCTCAATCCCCTAATGTACTTAAAAAGAAAAAAAAACAAGTTTTCATATCTCCATTAATCGAGTCTGTGCTCAAAACCAGGTCTAAAAGAGCCTTTAGCAAAGGTCAAAAGGAGGATTTATATACAAAAAAGTGATGAAGATTTTTTATAAGAGAAAAAATAATGTTTTTATTTATTTTTAAAACTAAAAAATGACTCTAAGTGGTTTGAATTAGTAAAGAGACCCCCTAGACCTACCTAAGCCTAGAAATTTTTAATCATACCTTACTTAAGATAATATAACCCCAAGCTAAATTAAAGAGTTTACAAGTGAATAATAGGATGAAAAAGGTATAAAATTAAGGTTATGAAAAAAAAATTATATTCTTTATTATAAATTAATCTCATTTATTCTCCCAAGCACCATGGAAAGGCCTAAAACCACTACAAACTGCCAAAGAGTCTATTTTTAATAGTTTTGCATTTTTGAGCTCATAGGTCCATGAAATGACCTAGAATCACTTAGAAACCACATATATCATATAGTTTAATCTATAAATATCATTTTTTACATATTATTAAAAATTAATTTGCTTTTTTGGGTGCTTAGGAGGCCCAAAATGGCCTTGAAATTAGGTTTTAGGATAGCTAGTTAAAGATTGCTTGAGCTTGAAGACATCCATTAATGAAGTCCAAAGGGTTTTTAGGGTACATAGTTTATTTTTAAATTTGGAGGAGAAAATATGAGTGGAAAAAATAATAAATCACAAAATTATATCCCTCAAAGTCAATGCAAGTGTTAAATGTCAGAATGAGTAACCATGTTGCCAAGTTGCTAGCACAAGGCAAGTGGAGATGGGGCATAGAAATCAAGTTGAGGAACACCATATTTCTCAAATTTAGTGGAGTGGGACACCATCTTCCTCAAATAATTTTTGTCTTATATTGCCTTTTTAGGCCAATGAGAGAGTTTTAAGGCCCTTTTGACCTTTGACAGTTAATTTTATAAGAGAGGATCAAATATTAAGTAAACATAATGTTTTTAATACTCCATGGAAGTTAATTGAGTTATATTTATTGAATTTTGAGAGATTTATTCTCTTCTCGCTTCCCTTTTCTCCTATATATCCCATTTCTTCTCCATTTGTAAGAAGATACTCTTATTTGACAAGGAAAACCCCTTTAAAAGTTTTCAAAAATAGACTTTTTAAGTAATAATAAACTTATTTTTCCTATATCTTGCTTTCATCTAGTGCTCTAGTTGGTTTGTGCATGATTACTTTATGGAGAGGTGTTCTTCATTAGTATTTGTCCTTATTTATTATCTTTTTATAGGTATTCCACCATTTTTGCAGGTCTAAACTTACAATTTCATTTGTAATTAATGAAGGTATAGTGTTAGTTTAACACTCCTCCATTCTTCATATCTTTTCTAGTGGGCCTAGTTTTAGAAATATTAATGCAAAATGACAAGTTTTAGATATTGTGTGAGTGAGGTTGTATTTTAACTTCCTTAATTTTAGTTTCATGAAAATTAGAGTGTCTTTAATTTTTGTGAATTATCTTATTTTTATTTTTTATTCATCCTTTACAACCCTTATATCCCTTTTCCATGTAGAACCATTAGTTTAGGTGATCCATCAAGAGGAACCAAAATTATCTATAGGTTCAACCCCATCATAAGATACCCACAACCTAGGGTTGATACCATTTTGTATCCAAGAGTGACAAATCCTAAATAACTATCTCACAAGGGTGAAATTATATGCTATAATAGTTTTTTGTATGCCTGATGGTACTACTATGTTATTCATTTCACTAAAGGATTTTTGGTGTTGCTCTTTAGTGTGATCAGCCTTTAGAGATGCATTCACAAACATCAATGGAAAATATATTATGAAAATTAACTGGTCAAGCATCCTAAGTGCCTAAAATTAGAACCTTAGTATGCATACTCAGACCTCTTTTGATTAGCATGCTTATTATCTACCATAACATCACTCATATTAGGATAATAATGTTTATATATTCCCTCTAAGTGGCCCTCAAGAAACTTATCATCCCAATCATGGGATTTGACTCCCTCCCACCCTTGTGTATGACCAAAATCATCCTCCTTGTCATTTAAATTAGTTGTCTAATCCCCCTTGTCAAGACTATGTTTATTTTGTTACATCCTTATTAGGATTTAAACAAGCATTATTAGATTATATGGAGTTGATAAGGGATATTGGTAGGGGTTTATAAAAATTTTATTCATCCCTATCCATGTTCTAAAATAGGCAAAGAGATATCTTTAGTTGGTTAAGGACAATAGTTTCTTGCATTCCCAATGGGATTACTACATTCTTCACTTCACTAAAGGGATTTTGGTGTTAATATTTAGTGAAATAAACCTTCAGAGGCATGTTTTCAAACATCAATGGTGACTTCACTATGAACATTAATTGTTTATGTAGTTTACCTACCCAAAATCAAAACCATTGTATGTGTACTCAAACCTCTTTTAATCAACATGTTTATTCCATACCTCAACATCAATCATATCAAGCTAATAATGTTTATGTGTTCCCCCTAAGTGGACCTCAAGAAACCTATCAACTTAATCATGGCATTTACCTCACTCCCACCCTTGAATATGAAAACAATTAGCCTCCTTGTCATTCATATCAATCCTTTAATCCCCGTTATCAAGAATACATTTATCTTGTTACATCCTTGTCAGGATTCAAGAAAGAATTATCAGATTATCTAATGTTGATAAAGGAAATTGGTAGGGGTTTATAAATTTGTTTAGTTATCCCTATCCATGTTATATAAGAGGAAAGGATTTATCTTTAGTTGGTCAAGAAAATGTTGTTATTTTTTGAGTGTGAACAAAGGGAAGTTTGTGAGAAGGAGAACAAGGTGTGGTTAAGAAGCATGGTCCAAAGCTTGGAGAGTGTGTTGAAATCTTATGAAGATCAACAACCTCATTTAAATAAATATTATGTTTAATCTCCCTTATAGGAGCCTCAGGATAAGGCTAAAATATTTTAAAATCAACCTCATAGGAAACCTTATCAAGGCCCATACTTGTCATGAATTAAAGAAGCAATACTGGACCAAGGCAGAACAATCATGAAAATCAATAAGGAGGTTGGACTTAGAAAATAACTCGTCAATCATGTCATGGAGGGGATAAGGATCTTATTGAATGAGTTTTGGAGTGGGTGGGAATCCATTGTTGAAGGTGACTATCCACATGTTGAGAATCTAAAGATGAATGAGTGGGTAATATCCATTAAAGAGGTGTTAGTTCAATGGAAGAAAGAACATATCAAAACAAAACAAATTAGGTTACCCTCTTACCCCTACACACACTCTCCCTCATGAGCATATTCATCCCACTCCTCCCCAAAAGCATCCCATAAATCCTTATGTTCTTACTTCACCAATTGGACCTTCTTTCCCTCCCACCATCTATGTTTTCAAAGGAAGACATATTGTATGGAGATCAAATGAAGATCATTCAGCTGAAGAGCATGAGGTCATCCCACCATGGATATATCCCTATGAAAATTATCATTGTTAAATCATGCCCTCACTAGTGAAAACACTCTCTCCTAGACCTATTCAAGATCAAGAAGAAAACAAGGTGGATTTACCCTATACATTTCCATTATGGAAATTAGTCAAAGAAGGCATAGAGATGTAGGATGAGGTGCTAGTTGTGGTAACCCAAGAATGAGTCTTGGAGAATGAAGAAGTTTTGGTTAAAAAATAAAGTATTTTATGCATAGCTCAAATCATCAAGATTTATTTACAAGATTTCCAATACTCCCTCTCCCCTCCTCAAAATCCACCAAAGACACCTCTCAAGACCCCTAGTTAGAGAAGTACTCTCCCAAGTTATAAGTAAGGCAAACCTCTTCACCCTCCCACCATCTCCATCTTGGACAAAAAACCCATTTTTAAAAAGATATAAGAGGATATTAAAGTTATAAGTGAGACATAAGAGGATAATACAAGTTTTTATTATGAAGAGATTATAATAAGCAACCCACTTCATTTAGAAGAGGAAAAATCATGTTTAAACCAACCTTCTTGGCATGGCTTTAACACTAATGAATTAGAGCCTAAAGAGGAAAATAATCAAGATAAATATGGGATAGACCTTGAATCGACAACTAAATGTCTATTCTAAATAGATGAAAAGAGGATCATAACTTGGTACCATAGGTTGGTCCACTTTAAGATGAGGTGTCAATTGAAGATAGCCCTAATATGTTGGAGCTAGAGAAAGATAAACCAAAACTTCAAGAAGACAAGTGTGATATTTTGGACCTTGGTTAATCAAAATCAACCCTCATTTATATTTTAAAAATAAGATGAAATATTGAGTGATTTTGATGAAGGAGACATCTCAAGTGCTCAAGTGATATAGTTTAACAAATATACTAGTGAAGATCATGAAGAGTTGTGGTATCAGTTCAATGCCATAACCAAAGAGTTTGACGATGCTAAGAGACATGTCATTCTTCAAAAAATAATGAGCATGCTAATCTAAGCATGATCAATCCTAACTTTCACAATAATGAGGTGGAAGAATATGGTATTTTTGAGACACTAAGTTAACAATATATAGTTACTTCCAAGAACCTAAATGAAGTCTTTTCAAAAGGATTTCTCAAGAGGAGCAACATGAGGCAAGTGTTGAAATAGTAAGGGATTTTATCTATGATAGAAACATGTTTGTCCCATTTCATCCATTAGAGAGAATGCCCAAAATATTGGCAATAAATTAGCCTAGATCACTAGGTTTGGTTCCTCATAAGCAAGTTATTTTTCATCCTTGTCCATTACCAATGAATGATGTTGAAATCTTCCCATATTATCTAGGAAGAAGATACTTGTAATTTTGAACCTTGTACATATTAGGGTATATTTTATTGTTTTCCTCCAAGTGACTTGTGAACATTTTCTTTTTTCTCTGTGTTTCCCTTCACTAAGTTATTTGAGCACATTATTTTTCAATTTTGATTTATCGTTGCTATTTTGAGATTTCCAATTAGAAGATTTGCAACCCTATGATCAAATGAAAATCAATTGAAAAAGACTTTTGTGACTCCATAATCCGAATGGATAAACTAATCCAACTAGTATTTTACATAGATATGGATGTAATACCAAGAGGTCACCATAAAAATTGTCCAAAATTGGCCTACATACAAAAAATTTATTTAGATGGATCAAGATACTCTCCTAGACCATTCAGTGACCTCTTAGCTTCATGACTAATATCTTTCTAGTCCTAACTTGATAATGTAGTGTGGTATCTTGGAAGGTATTGGTGTGGTGTTGGGAGATGTTGAGAGGAAACCTAATGTATCTCTATTGAGAGATAATTTGAAGGCTTGATAATTAATCAATAGTTTTGGCATCACCTTTTTGGAAATAATTTTGAAGGCTTGTCATAAAACACATTGAGTTTTAAAAGAGCTCTAATGATGCTCAAAAAGATCTAAAGATGTCCCAAGGAGCTTTAAATATGATCTTAATATGCTCCTCATTTTTTTATGGTGTATCCCATCCCATTTATGTAATAAACTATCTCTTGAAGCAATAAGACAATTTATTTTACCTATCTCTTTGCCTACATCTAGTGTTCTAGTCAGCTTGTGCATGATTACTTTTTGGAGGATTATTCTTCCTTGGTGATCATCCTTATTTCTTAACTTTTTCATGTATTTCAATTTATTTTTAGGTTTGAACTTGTTCCTTTTTATCATTGATGATTTTATAGTGTTAGTTTGATACTCCATGCTTCATCTCTTATCTAGTGAGCCTAATTTAGAAATATTGATGCAAAGTGACAAATTTGAGAGATTATGTGAGTGAGGTTTGTCTTTGAGATTCCTTAGTGTTAGTTTAAATAAATTCAGAGTATCATTAAGTTTGGTGTATTTCCCTATGTATCCTTTCATTTATCCCTTTCATCCCTTTTTACCCTTTTCTGAGTTAAAACCAATAGTTTAGGTGATATACCAAAAGGAACCAACCTTCTCTGGAGGTTCAACCCCATCACAGGATACTCACACCCTAGAGTTGATCCCATTTTTTATCCAAGAGTGAGAGATCCTAAATAAACCTCTCATAAGGGTGCAATTCTATGCTATAATAGGCATAAAGTAGTGGTAATGACCAGGTTGATATTATAGGTTATAGGGAGGTTAGCAATTCTAGATAAGGGACATATGAAATAAGTAGATAGATATACACTTAGAGAATGTTAATAATATTATACATTATGTGGTTAATTTATAATATCAAAATTTCTCACAAATCACAACAAATGTTTCCCACCTCATTCTCGATGCACCCTTTAGGGCATGCACTTAGGGATATTGAGGCATTGATAATATGATGCAAAATAAAGCATTAGTAAATGATAACATGAAAATATTATGTGTATATAAAAATGTCAAAATTTTGTAAATTATGGAGAGGAATAATATGGGTCATCCATGTTATTTTTAGGTTAGTGGTAAGAAAATTCAACTTAGATTGAATGTTACAACAATATGATTAAGATTATTCATCTTCATTTTAGCCTTATTATTATTCTTAGATTTGATGTTTTTTTATCAATTTTATTATGTAATTGATCTAGAAAAGATATGTTATCCATGTAAAAAAAATATGAAAAGGGTATATTCATTATTTGATTTAACCAATAATGTTAATTTATTATAGCCAAAATTGATGTGTATATTACATAATATTTAAAATAAAAGTGGAAAATAAGAACCTTAACACTAAAATATGAAACCATAGAAAGAGGGAATCTTAATGAAGATATAGAGCCCAAGGTGAAAATATGTTTTTGTGTATGGAAAATAGAAATTAGATTAAAGACCCTAAGACAAAAAAATATGAAACCTTGCAAGGATGAAACCCTAATGAAGATATAAGGCCAAAGGTGAAAATATTTTTTTACATGGAAATCATAAATTAAATCTTAAATATTGTGACAAAAAAGTTGAATTTTTTTTTTTGTGTATGGAAATTGTAAATGTAATTTGAAACCCTAGGACAAAATTTTTTTTTTTGGAAGGAATCATGGTTTGATATGTGTATGAGTTTAGTATTATGTTATACCATAATTTGGATCAATGTAATCAAGACTAACCCTAATAGGATATAAGTTATTTATAAAAAAATTATATATTTAAATATGGAATTCAATCATACATCTGAATGTAAAAGACTAAACCTAATTATAATGATTAGATATGTGTCATATGTTAAATATAGTAAATAAAAAAGGATGAATACTTAGCTTTCCTAGGGGACTATCTAAATGTCACTATATTTTGGAAGTGAAAATTATAATAAAGTATGTTTATGTTTTTTGGTTTTGGGCATGATTATTTATCTACATAGTGTTAGTTCCACTGATCTAGGTTAGTATTATCAATCTATACTAACCTATGTTAGTTGATATTAATTTGTGTAGAAATTATGAATTATTAATATACGATCACCTTTTATAGTTGATACTGACCTATGTAGAAATGATAAACTATTAATGTACAATTAATTATGCCTATTTTCATATGATCTATATTTTTTATCCTAAACCTTGATAATGTGCACAAATATATAAATTGGTCTCAATTTCCTTAAAACCTTAAATGTTTTTTTGAGGGATATAAACCTAAAAAACCAAGAAAGTGTAATGGGTTGTTTTAACCCAAATCACCCCCATTTAGTGTTTAACCACTACCTATGTATATCATATTATGTGGAGGGAAATATATCCATATGTAGTTCTCCCACATAGGTCTATTGTGAAATTATGATCCTTAATTATATGTATGTAGATAATGATTTAGATTTGATACTTGAAAATGATTTATTTGACTTGGATTTATTGTGCCTCAGAATTGAATTAAATCTACTCCTAATGATATGTTTGAAATTTAGGAAGAAAAGGGTAGATTTTATCAATGTAAAAACCTATATAAATGTGTTATAGATAAATGCTAAGTCTTTTCTAAATTATACCTTCATTTGTTTATATATGGGTCCAATATTGTGACTTATCATGCCACTAACATGCTAGGAAAAGGGTCCACCCTAAGGAAAGGTTTTATTTTAAATATTAAACATTATTAGGATAGGTTCAATTCCAACTAGATACTATCATTATCTACTATAAATACTAACCAATTGTGGCAAGACTAAATTGTGTATGGGTGGACTAAACTAAGAGGCTAGATATTTTTGGGTAGGATATTTATCAAGTTTTAGTTAGACAATGAGGTTCATATACATGTGTAACATTATAATAGGAGGTTCAAATCATAATATAGCATTAAATTATAACATAATGGTGGATTTATACCTTATTTATGCACTCAAGTAGTTAATGTTAAATGTGTGTCAAGCTTGTCATTGTCAAGTATCAAGTGATAGATTTTAGTATTTACACTTGGCTATGACCTAATTTGAATGAATCATTGTTATCATTGGTCCACGTAACTCATAATCAATGAATTATAGTTGTTTTATTATTAGGGGTTATAATGGCAATCTTAAAATGTGAAGTTATTAAAAAGATTCATAACAAATATAGCATGTGTAGAAACATGTATAAAATTTATCTAATATAGAGTAAATATTTCATAGATTATTAGATTGTTATTTATTTAATTCATGAAATAAATTATATACTCTTAATTCCTTAACCAAATTACATCAGAAGATACCCCAAGGATACATTAGTTTTCAAAAAATACATACTCACACAAGAGGAAATTGAATACTCATATTTTAAAAGATTTGTATTAAAGTAAAAACTATTTTAGAGAGCTAGAATATTCCTTTAAATACACTGGTATATATATCCTTTGAAGAGAACATGAACCTTATCCTTCTTGATATTTCATTTTCTATTATATTTGGTTCAAGGTAAATGTTCAACATTCTAATATTACTTTGACATGCATGACCATTACATTAAAAAATATATAAATTGTGAATTATCACACAAAGTCTTGTAAAAATCATGTGAAATATACTTCATAACTTGATTATAATACATTCTCAAACTTAAATGATTGTCTCATCCTGAGATAATTTTTTTTCAAAGTTCATGCATTGAACATCTTATTTATTTCAAAAGGTGGAGTTACTCTAAGTTATGTTTCATCTAAAATATGAATAAACTTTGGTCTTAATTATTCTTAAAGTTTAAATTATTGGTTTTCACTTATTTTATACTAATTAGTCACCCTTTCAAGTAATTAACTAAGTATTTTTATGTGTATTTTTTTATATTCTAAAAAAGGATAAATAATGGGATAAAATTCCTCTCATTTTAGGATTATTAGAGACAACCCATTTCATGAGTTTTACCTTATGTATATATAATGTAACCTATTTTAAATGACTCTAATAATGTATATATGTTACCACATAGATGTTAGATTAGGCTACAATCAATGATCAAGGTATGAGTAGACACGAAGAACAAATATTTGTAACATATAAAAAGAAATTTTGTAGAAAAGATACATGGTTTATAAGTGAAATAAAACATGATAAATGAGAATAAATTTATTACTTCATCATTATAAAACATAAATTTAAGAGAGGTACATATATAGGTGGAAGATAGACATGTACTCACATCTTCATGATTGTGGGATTATCCTCCCTAATAACATAAAATAACACCTACAAAATATAGACAACATGTGTAGGTAAAACCATTAAATAAAATAAAAACCTAAACTAAAACCCCCCATTGCATAAAGTGGTAATTATATGCTAAGATTTTTTCTTGAGTTACCATATCCCTAGGTTCACCATTGAGCTATTCTAGAGCCTTAGAATTGCATTTCCATCCATCCAGTAGACCATAGTCACCTATATATAGTCAAGATATAATACCTAAGATGTCACCTCTAACCGCAAGCCAAAATTCTCATTAGTCTTCCAAAAGGACATTAGTACCACATTTGGGACACTATAGCCATATGGCACTAGTGTCCTCAACAAAGTGTTACTATCCTTAGCCCCAACTCTTGCTAATGGATAATTTTTCAAATGTGTGCCCTTCTTTAAGTTGGCCTAAGATCTTTTTATTATCTACACAAGTAAAAAAAACCTATAAATACAAGTCTAATCCACCTCTATTCACTAGATGGAAAATAAATGCAAAAGTCTATTCAAACCAAAGATAAAGTTGTGAAAAATCAAGGTACATTATCCCTATTCTACCCTAATTTTTTGCATACTCCATCCAAATAAATTATAAGTCTATTTTAAAGTATTATAAAGATCAATAACATTAAATACATCCAAGGTAACTCTAATTCTAGAATTCACTTGCACATACATCAAACACTAGGTGGGAAAACTACATAAGACTTGATCCCTCTTTGAAGTATTGGTATGAAGGTAACTCTCTGCATAATAGGGTGTTGAAGATGTCCATTAGATCCTAATAATACAATAAAATATTACTCATATCACACTTGTAAATATAATTAGGGTTTACATTCAAATCAAGCTTTCTAGGTACAATACATAGATACAAGCTTTGGTCATATAGGAATAAAATATATAGACAAAAGTGCAGGTGCTCCCCAAAAACATGAATAGTCCCACAAAGAATACATAAATTCCATAGATAGGAAACTACACATGGATGGTAATACTATCCAAACTATGTGGTGTTGTTTGATGAACATATAAATATTACAATCCTACTTATGACACTCAAAATTAGTCATATCTCATGTTTTAGAACCCAGATCATTCACGATAGTATGTTTTCAACTATGTATATATTTATCTCTATTTGTTAATATTAATAAAAATTAAAACAATGCCAAATTCATAAAAAAAATAGTATCCTAATTATTTTAATTTATTTAATTGATTTAGGCATCTCAGCCCTTTAACCAAACATAGGTAATTACTCTTATAAAACCCTAAAAGGTTAAATCATTTGGTGAACCCCTCTTACTCAAGCATTGCATAAAACCATAGCTTGCATTAATTCCTATTTTTGTGAAATAAATTCAAAGTTTCATACTTATAATTTTTTCTATTTTTTTAGATGACCTAAATAATTAAAATCAAAATTTTAATTAGGGTTTCAATTTATTTTACACCTAATATAAATTGTTACAAAGAAACCCTAGATTCCAAAAACTTGAACCCTTAATGATCTTAGGGTTTGTATCCTTTTTCCTCTTATTTTCATTATCTACTATTAATTATTTATAATTTATATATTCTCTTGTAGTAGATCTATTTAAATTTATTTGATACATGTCATCTAAAATACATATCTATCTTCCCTTAAGAAGAAGTTCTAGACTGGGTGGTAATCCTATAAATCATATTTAGATCCAGCTATCCAACACTATGAAAATTACGAGGAACATATTAAAAATATATATATGAATCATTCACATCATAATTATGTGGAATTTAATGATAATTCATTTCAAGATGAGTAATATAACCAAGAATAGGATCAGGTCCATATTGAGGATCAAGACACATGACCCCCACTTAATGACAATGATATAGTTGTGAACAAAGATGAGATATTATAGGGATTAAAAGATATAATTTGGGAATGGACTCATGATCATACAGATCTTTTATAGGCCATATTATAAATCAATATTAATAATAGAAATGGTCAATCTTCTACCCTTCCAGTTAATGATGTTTTTACACCTTCAGTGGGGCCCACTCAACCAACTTAGATAACATAACCTAAGCTTGTTATTCAACCATTAGTGATAATTAATTCACTTGTGGCTATTATATTATATCCTGATGTATAATCCCTTATGCATTAATTTATTTCTCTAAAATCTAAGGTGTTATATATTGAGCAAGGAGAATATAATCCTTCACATACCTTAAATTTCAATATTCTATTTAATACAACATTATCAAGTCACATTGTAAAAATTACTTTTCCATCCAATTTGATAACACCCAAGATCACATTGTATGATGTTAATATTGACCTAGAGCATCACTTAAGATCATTTCATGTAGAATGCTTAGACTATGTGTCCAATGATTAGATTTTTACAAAGATCTTTCTATGCAGTCTCAAGGATTATGCCTTATAGTGATTCTATGATTTTCCTAACTAATCTATCATGGTATTCAATCCTTTAAAAAATAGGTTCCTTTCACACTTTTATATCAACATCAGTGATAAGATATCATATGCACAAGTGGCACCGCTCAAGTAAAATTCAAATCAACACACAACTAATTATGTCTTATAGTACAAGATAATATTATCAAAATTGATTATCCCCATGGTAGGTAGAAATATTCAAATATATTATATTACCATAACTTCATGAAGAAACATTATTCAATAATTTTCCCACATTTATAGATATGTGCCACATAGTTAAAGAATGAGAGGTTGAGCTCTTAACAATGGGAAAACTTAGATACACCAATGGATCATATTTAAATATTAAAAGTTAAAGAAAATATCCATAAAATGTCAAGACCACATAGAAATAATATATCAAAATATAATAGTAAATTTATCTTCAAATCCTTCCTCTAGATTGGTTTTATTAGCTCCTCAGTGCAAAGTATTCACTAGTTTACTAGTCTCTAGCACAAGTTATACAACAAATATTAGAATGAAAAGTCATATCTCTTCCTCCCATTAAAGATGTTAATATATCACAAACTCTTGCAAATATTTATGATTCAAATGCATTATAAAAATATCAAAAGACATTAGACCACACCATAAAAACATGCATTATCTTGAAGTACAAGATACAAGATATCTTTGAGGCCAACATTATTGATGTGGGCACACCTATCAAGGCACTAAAATAATAAATATAGGTAAAGGCACTTAAGATATTTTTAGATCCTTTTCCTAAACATACAACTAATGAGGTAGGGGGCACATCATGTGTTCATTATATGTATTAGGCTCATCCACCACCAGCTTCCTATCACATAGTTATAGAGGAGATACATACCCTATACAATATTATTGGCATATATCACACCATGGTGCCACCTAGACCACTTACTAGATTTTTATATTAGGATATTATGGATGATGACACAAATTTACATACACTCTTCATATGAGCATATATATACCATAATCCTATTCATAATGCCATAGTTGATAATGAGTCAAGCATAATCATGTACACCATGACACTCTTACAACACTTGGGATAAATAAAGTGGGATATATTCCATATAGATATATTTATTAGTGGTCTCATTTTCCATGTTTAGATATCTATTAGGGAGATAGTGCTTCCATTATAGGTGGGACTAACACACATAGCCACTCAACTTGGGAGCATATACTCCACTAATACATAGATCTTATCAACCTTAGATAGGTTGGATGTATCAATTCCAATAAAGAGTCATGGTTCATCTATATGTATGCACTCGCATAGGTACTAGAGTTTGAACTTCATGGCTTGTGCTTCATCTTGAGCATCCTTGTAGAGTTTCTTCTATTTATTCACCTTGACATGGGTGATGATGTTTTTGTACATGAATTTTGTGGCCATTTATATAAGTACATTCCTAGAATAGATTAGGTTCATGGCATGGTGGTTTATGATGAGGGATTCATGCCCTTCCTCAAGTTCAACTTACCCAATATGGCCCTCTAGGGTGCCTTAAAATGAGGCTCATCCATATATATTTCAAATGAAAATGTAAGCCATTTTCACATCATAGTTATGGAAAATTTAGGGGGTATGAATTCAACATATATAAATATTCATCTATCCACTACTTCTATATGTTTTCTTTGATGCTCAACTCTACACATTCTTTAGTGATGTCCAACTCTATTTTCTATTCTTATTCCTCTTTTATACCACTAATTTCTTTGGTGGTTTTCTTTGAGGACTCATATTTTTATTCCATAAGGGGTTCTTCATCATACTTTTCCCTTTTGTCTACTTCCTCTTATTAGGGTTTGTTAATGCTCATCTCTAGGTGTATTTCATTAGTTCCAATTTCACCTTGTTCATGTTATTGTTAGTGTCCTTCAACACTCTTTATTTTTTTTCCAAGGCACCAATATCACCTTCCTTTACTTTAGGCACCCCTTCACTAATTGGGTATGCATGTTATGCAGCTTCATCTATGTTCTTGATGGAGGTGCTAGGAACCTACTTATGTTTCTTAACATTTATTCTCATGATTTTTGGAACCTTATTTGTCTTCCTCTCTCTCTTAACCCTCTCTTCCTCAACCTCATCTTTCTCAATATCTTCCTGAGTCATGCCCATTTCATTCCAAGCCATCCTCTTATTCTACAATGCTAGTGCCATCTTGATTTCATCCTAATTATGGACAATTTTCTTCCACAACCTTCTATTTTTATCTTATATTTATGGAGGTTATGTGGAGGGTTTTATAGATGAGGCACTGGATTTATTCTTTGCTTCTTCAAGCATAGTGGTAGTGTTACCTTGGAGGGCCTTTTGAACTTCTTTGGTACTGGGCTCCTATCTTACTTCTTATGATTACACAATTTAGGTTTTTGTTCCTTTTTCTTCCTCTATCTCTTCCTTATTTCTATGTGTGAGGGCATCTTATGCTTTATTTGTCATAGGGAGTTTAATAGATTCCTTGGAATTTTATTTTTTTCTTCTTGCTGGAGGAAGCAATATATAACATGAAGGTTACATGATTTTTATGGGATGGAGGAGTTACTTGTTCATTAGAGGTGACCCTCAACTTGGTGCACTCTTGGATTTCATCAAGTGTTTTCCCTTACTTTTCTTAGGGATATTTTTTATGCATTTTTGGTGTTGTCTTCCCTTCATCACCAATCTAGAGGGGGCAATCATCATCTTTTTTAATGGTCTAAACCCTTATTCCATGTCTTCATCTCATAATAAAAAATGAAGATGCACCCATTTATAACTTATTTTTGGAGGGGATGGAGGTCAGTGCATTAAAATTCATCCTTCTCATCCTTTGTGTCTTTCTTTCCTATGTGCACATATTAGCACCTCAACCTACTTGTTTCCTCATACACATCTAGCACCAGGATATCTAGATATTTTGTATTGGGAATCCTCCTTATCACCATTATAAAATATTCTATATAAAATATGTAAGGTAGTTTAAGTGAGATGGATAGGTTCCTATATATGAGTACCAAACACACTACACAAAAGTGTTTATAATGGTGAATGTCACCATGTCAACCATGTGTTAGGGGATTTATTCTAGGATGCACAATTCAATCTTGAATGCCTCTATGTAATGATCACACCATCATAGCACCATGGTATTATATTTTTGGGATAAGGAGGGAGGGTAGGTTAAGTCTTGGTACTTCAATTTTAAGTAGCCCTTGTGCACTAGGAAGACCCAAATATTATCTTCATCATCATCAATCACACTAATCTCCTCCATTACTATCAATATTATCATCGACCCCCACTTGAAGGTCTCTTGTACCTTATGGCATTACAATGAATTATTCACCATATCCTTAGTGATAATTTTTTTAATATTAAATTTGACCCCTTATGCCATGTGGTGGGCAATTCATAAGTAGGTCTTGTTGATGTCCATCCACCATCTAATAGGACAAAGTTTGTAACTTACGAGGCATGATGCTACCCTCATATTTGGATCATATATGTCTTTGATTGATAATGATAAACCTACCTTATATTATCAAAATATTTTCATAACCCTCTCCACCTCTACATCATCTTTCATCATCTAGTAGATGTTTGTCCCTACACTTAGGAGCCTAATAATTCTATTAATAAGGAGATCCAAGATTTACATGTGCTTTCATACAAAGTAGAAGTGAACCCCATGGATGTGTGATAGGATGAATTACACTAATTATTCTATCTTGATAAACTTAGTAGCTCATATAATTGGGTTACACTAGTGGTTATAATCTTATCCTGGATGGAAATGTCAAATAGTGTCATGCCCACCTCTATCTTTTCTCCTATGTTAACCATCTAGTCTTGGTTGAGATATTATGCATTACTCAGTATGTGATGGTTTTATTCCTTCAACCTAAAATTATGTAGGAATGATACCCAAGTCTACCCTATTATGACCTTAGGGGAGAACTACATTTCTCTATATGAAAGCTTTGCACTTTATTCTAGTTCAACCACCACAATGTTAACTCCTTAAAATAATTTCACCTTCTTATTTGTAGAAGCTATTTATTCTAATCTATATTACTTATTAGCATCATTTAATTCTTGGGGTAGACTATAAATTAGCCATTTATTCCCCATTCTAAATTGATTACTGTTGAAGCATGGTTTATTGATCTTCCCAAATCTCATAATCTTACTTTGTGCTTCCTTACACTCATAGGGTCTACAATTATGAATTTAAATCTCAAGACTTATTTACCATTTATGGAAACCTTGGAATTAATTAGGATGTATTATATCATATTATCTCATAATTATTTCTTCACATTCTTCTATTCCAATCTCAAATAAAACACAATCTCTCTCCCTATTCAACCATTCTTGTTTGGTGCCTATGGGTGCTCAAGTTTTCACTTAGAATAATTTTCTCAATTTAGATCTAGTTCTACTTTATTTTTGAGTTAAAATTATATTAAGTTTTTAAACCCAATCTAGTGTCCCATTTACTTCTTTATAACTTAACTTCAGCTACCCCATTAATGGCTAGTGAGTAATGGCATGGTGGCACATGGATTTCTTAAAATCCATTAAACCTATGAAATACATTAAAATCCACAACCACATTCACTTTTATGTATATCTTTGTGACTCTACCATCATATTCATTATATTCTCTTAGATAATTATTTGGTGAAGTGATATGTGATTCAAATGGTCACTTCCCACCAACCATTGGGTGGGTGCTAGTTATCTTAATGATCTTCCTCCTACACTTCATTCACCTTGGTGTGGCCTTCTCCCTTCTTATGGAAACCTAGGTGCATCACTTCGCATGCACATGGTTTAACCTCCTTGGTTCCATCTTCTCTTCTTACTACACTTCCATTCAAGTGTACTTCTAATTAATGGTTAATTTCTCTATACTTTTTATCTCTTTCTTTGGCTTACCCTATCGCATATAAATTACTACATTTGTCATCCAATGCTTCATTCCATTCTCTTGATATCTCAGACATGATAATCTTGTGTGCCTCATTCTTATATTTTACATAATATCATCTTGTGCACCTCCCTTTATCAATTGGTACTCATATTTTTCTAAATCTAACAACTTCATGTTCCTAGAAACATAGGTGTCTAGCCTCAGGACCTTACAAAGAAACCATGCTAAACTCACCTAACTGGAGTTATGCTTGGAAGTAATAGAATATTTCTCATGTGGGCCTGAAAGTTCCTTGCTTATCTACTTAACACAAACAACAATAAAAAACATAAGGAAGTGTCTAGCTTACACCAAACTTTATTTTGGTCAACACATAGCAATTGACTTGTGACTAGGAAATTGATGCTTGATGGTGCAAGTGCCACCCTGATGTCTATATGGCTTCAGTCAATTTCCATTGAAATTCCTAAGGAACATTTCACCTATGAACATGCACAACTTACATGTGCCAGTATTTAATATACTATGGATTTGATAAGGGTCCATCCACCTAATCTACAACTTACCTAGGTACTTGAGGTACTTGGAGTCATAGAGTAAGTCCTATGTTATTTTAGTAAGTACCTTGTGCTTAATATGCTTATCATGATAGAGCTTCTAGCATTCCTTCTCTATTTTTTAACTCCATCTTACTTTAGCATGTATTATCTAAGCACTCCAAGTCTTCTAATCATGTTCTTAAGGACTCTTGGTCATCCAAATAACTAATACACACAATACACAATAAGGGCACTATAAACTTCATCGGTAGAATGGCCTCTATGCCAAACATAATTTGGAATGGTGTAGCCTTGTTCAGGTGATTGTATGTAGTTTTATAGTGCCACAAAACTACTAACACATGATCATCCCAATCTTTATGACCAATGTAACATATCATTGTGAGATATGTTCTTAATATATTATTAAATTCATTAGTGGTGCCATTAATTTAGGGGTGATAAGGTGTTGTCTTATGATGCACCACTATTTATTCTACCCATAGGATTTGAATGATCTCATTGATAAAGTGTGTGCTTCTATCACTAGTTAAATTGAGTAGGCACCCATAGTGATTGATGTTCTCCTAAATAAAACTTATGGATATGTAAATTATGCAATCTTTAGTTGACATTGCCTTGGCCCACTTGATGAAATATTATATGGTTGCCAAAATGTAGTGCATGCCTGTGTACCTCATAATGGGAGTAATTGGCCCAATAAAATCAATTGATCATTATTTAAATGGCACATGGGATAGAATAAGAATGAGAAGAATATCATCCTAATGGTTTGGTTTTCCTTTACAGTGGTATATGTCACATGTCTTAGCATACTCTTTTATGTCTTGAAAGAGAGATGGACACCACAATCTTGACTACAACACCTTTCACACTATGTCATATCCATCACAATGGCATCTATCAATCCCCTCATGCACCCTTTACAAGAATGAGTCCCATTTATGTCTTAGGACACATAAATGTAAGACGTCATCATGGATCAACTTGTATAGTTCCATATGAATAAACTAAAAGGGGGTAGTGTGAAAAATGAGCTACATCTTATCTTAGGTTGTCATAGTCTGGGGCACAAAACCAAATGTAAAAATTATAATGATCTCCACTAGATATTTTGGTATGTGATGGAATTTTTAGAGTTATACATCCATCATATCATCCTTAATAGGCACTAGCATATCACCAAAGTTGATGCAAGATTTCTATTTTCCAAGATTTATTACAACTAAGAATTAGAATTATTGAAATAGAATGATCCATATACAAATGTAACCATGGAGAATGGGATTGTTCACCAGGTACTTAAGCACCTCATGATTAGTGAAGAAGAATAATGGGGTTGCCAACAAGTATTGCCTAAATTTTTTTAAGGCATAGACCATGGCAAGCACCTCATGCTCAATTTTAGTATAGTTTTTCTCTACTTGGGTCAATTTTCCAGTTGCAAAGGAAATTAGATTATCCATTTTGAATTTCACCTAATTATGCTAGAATGGTGATAATTGTATATCCAGAGGAATTGATGTGGATGTGGAATAGATTCATCTAGTTGGGAAATTGTAATATCAGTGCATTAGCTAAGTTGAGCTTCAGAGTGCATCTTCTTACACTACATTGTAATAAAATGGGCCATCCTTGTGTAAGAGCTCCTATAAAGGCACCAAAATATTTTAATAGATCCTTATGAACTTTTGATAATACACATAATGGCCAAGAGAGGCATTGATGGGGTCTGGAGTTGTAGGATAATTACAATCTTTGTGGGATTTATAAGTAGACCATATTTATAGATGATGTGCCTGAGCAAGGTGCCAAATGGTGTCATGAAGATGTACTTCTTGAGTTTTAAGGATATTTTTAATTCCTTGCACCTTTAAAATGTGAAGCACAAGTTGTCATAATGGTCCTTTATTAGCCCATACATAGTCCAATCATCTAATTACACTTGGAAGAACATCTGAATCAAATCCTTAAATGTGATGATCACCACTCTAGAGAACATGGATGGCACATTATTGAGTCCAAAGGTAATCACATTGTATGAGAAATAACCTCATTCTATTTTAAAGGTAATTTTTGTCTTGTCTTCCTTCTCAATCTAGACTTGATGGGATCTTAAGAACCCATCAGTGAAAGTGTATATTTCTCAACCTATGATGTTACCCAAGACTTCATAAATGAATAGAGTTAGGAAGGGTTAAGTGACATATGTATAATTCAACAATATGTAATTGATGCAAAAAAGGATGTGCCCATCCTTATTAATTATAATAATCATGGGACTCACCCATTTAGATTCTTTCCCATGGTAGATGGTGCCAATGACTACCATACCATCAATCTCCATTTTTACCTTGGTGCAAAGATGGGGGTTCATTCTATAAGAGTGATTTTTGAGAGGTCTTGTGATATCAACAATATTGATGCTCATATTCCCAAGGGATGGATGGGTGCCCTTCATATCTCAATAATTCTTAGGGAATAAGTCTTGGAATTGCCTTAAGAGATCAATAGTTCATGTCAGCTCCATGTTAGACTAATATGAACCCAAAGTAGTAATCTTTGGTCCCCCCTTTGAGTTGATGTCTATCTTAGTAGTTTTGAGTGGCACACAATAGGGTTCATTCCTTTCATGATGTGAATCCTCAACTTTCCTACTTCCCTTAGTTATTTATATTTGAAGATGAGTAGAGTATTCTTTATCAGGGATGTTATCCTCAACTTGGTGTAGAATCTTTCTTTTGCCTACTAGGTTTATCTAGTTGCATGCCTTCCATGTTTCATAATATTTATCACTAAAGTTAATGTTGAGGGTCTATTATTTAAAGAAGGTAAAGATCACCAACCAATTTTCATTAAACATGTCTTTTAGGTGCTCCTTCAATATAGTAGTGTCCTCAAATATTGACCTTCAAACTACTTGTAGTGGCTCTATCAATTCTAGGTTTTGAAAAAGAAGGATAAGGTATACATGAATCACTCCTTTAGTGCATCCTAGTTAGTTGTCTTATGGGACATCTCATTGAAAAATTACCATGTTTGTACCCACATATTCAAGGTTTTATATAAGGTGTGTGTATGCAATTGAAATTGCATGATGCATAATGAATTAATCATGGATCGGATAAGATAGAGCACACGTACACCTACACTTACAATTGGGTATACACTTGTTAAGTGGGAGAATAAATAATATGGGGATATGATAGACCTGATTAGGGGATCACTTGTATCACTTATCACAACACATCATGCTAAGAATGGTTCCAAAGCCTACAGTCTAACACAATTGCATAACAACCCTAAAACATCCCTATGATTTGATATTCACTTATTCTAATAAATAACAAAGTAAACTATTATAATAAGAATAAAAGTAAACTAATATAGTATGCACCAAATCTTATGGCACAATGTGAGGGGTTAGATGCAAAGTAATCAAATATGTATAAGTAACTTCAAATAAATTAAGTATGAGTAACACCCTAATATATAGAATATGAAGAGTAATATCATTTGAGCCAATACTTATGATAATTCTATCTACTAAAAAAGAGGAGAACAAAGTTAGAGTATACTTACCTGAATGTGAACCCATCATGATTCAGTCTCTCCATTAGCCAATGGCACTTCATAAGAGGTTGTTATAGTTTAAAAGGATCACTTTGTTAGGCCAAATCATCCAAGACCTATCCACAAGACTATATTCTCCAAATAAGAAACCTAAATTAAGGATCCTTAAGTAGAATGGTGGAAGAGTAGATTGTGAAGAAGCGTAAGTGAATAATAATTCTTTATTACATATCCTTAATAATGATCAAAAAGACCTTGTCTATATATGATTATCTCACCTAAAAATCATTCAGACATGTTCACTTTGTTAGGTCCACTGGGTCAACCTAGTGTATTCTTAGTCTAATGATTAAAGTCTATGTTATGTTGACTAGAAGAAAAACAAGTCAAAAGAGCTAAAGTGACCCTAGAATACACTAGGTTGACTAGGTGGACCTAGTGTATTGAACATGTAAAAAGGGTGTAAATCAATAAAAATAAAGATAAAAAAAGTAAAAGATTAGAGGAATGGATAAGAAGGATAAATAACTTAGTTAAATATTTTAGGATTTGAAAGGATTGGGAATAATGTGTAAATAAGGGACAATAATCCTACAAATCACCAAAGGTCTACCTAGCATTTTCTTGATACACCCCTTAAGGCATGCACTTAGAGAGATTGAGTCATGATGGGTTCCTACAAGATGTAAAGTGTCAATATTTGGTAAAATTTAAAAATATTATGTGTATACATATGCCCCACTCAAAGCTCATCATGTGTCACTAAGGTGTAACATGGGATGGTGATTCAAAAAAGAACATAAGGACACACACAATGCTGATTCTAAAAATAAGTTGTAGTATTTTGAAAAACATAAAATAAATGAAAGTAAATGACTGAAAGGGAAACTAATCCAAAAATTAAATAACTAAAATTAAAACCAATGAGTACATTGACTTGCCTTTTATCATGGAATGATTGTCAACTATGTTTTTATTTTTGATTATGTATGGCACAAAGACTACTTTTGACAAACCCAAAAATATAAAACTAAGGAGAAAAAACAAACAAACGTAAGAAAAGTCAAGATAACTAGTGCTATGTGGACATGATGTGCTTGGGAATTTGGTAAGTTAGGTGACAAGTGCTATGTTAGACCAAATGACAGAGTCAAACAAGAGTAAATTGGGTAACCAAAAAGCCAAGGCTACTAAAGATTGAAAAATTGAAACAATTAAAACTCAAGTAAGAAAAGGAACACTCACCAATTCAAACCAAGGATACATGTTTAAAAAAGAATGATAATAAATACAAATCAATGGTAAAAGGAAAAACAAAATGGTAAAACAACATTTATGAGTGAGTAGTAACAATCCACATCTCAATCATTAGTGGAAAAAGGGGATGCATAAAAAGGAAAACAACATTGTTGAGTGAGCTGTAACAAACTACATCTTTCTCAATAATGGAAAAAGGGTGTGAACTCAGGTGTCCATGATAGTAGGAAAACAAAATCATAATAAATGAGAAAGAGAAAGTAAGGTAAGTTTAGTAAATTAAATTTTTTATGGTGTAAGAGAAAAAAGGTGATCCATAGTTTCTCAAACATGTTATTTTACATTTAAAGATAGATAGAACTAAAACAAAGTAGTTTTAACACGTTTCTAAGAAATGAAGAAGGAATTTAAAGAAGAGGGAAAATAGATTTGGAATCACAATTTGTCTATCAAGGGGGGAAAATGAAATGGATGGAGGGGTGAACGATGGAAACACCAAGGTAGAGAAAACTCTTTATCGAATTTAAGATACTCAAATTAGGTTTGTCAAAACAAGAGGACTTTCAACCTTAAGAACTATGAAGAACTTATCTTAGCAACACAACTCTTGGGTAAATAAATGGAGTATATAGATCATCCCATGAAGGATATATGCATGAAAATTAAAATAGACCTACCTCCCCATGACATGTTCCCCACTCTTTAGGACCCCTTACAGATTTGTTGGTCTACTACAAAGATTGGGTACTGGCATGAGACAGTAGGTAACACCTTATATTGTTTTACATTCTCCTATTCCAATCTACTAGCCTAATATACCCTTAAAGGACTTTGGTTATATGTGAAGCTAATTGTGGAGTTTGAGATTCAATTTAAGATAAGATATGTGCTTGTAATCATGTCTTTTGGTGTGATTTGACTTTCGATATTTTTATGTTACCTTTTAGATATCATTGCCTTTTGTTTCAAATGATTTGGCTTTTAACTTTCTTTTGATGGATTTTTCTAGACTCCTCCTCCATTAAAATTTTGAAAACCAAACATGGGTGCTAAAGATGAATTTCATTTGAAAAAGTTGGGACAAGGTTATTAAGAGAGAGAACTCCAAAGAGCATGGGGTCTAAGATTCTCATAAATCTAGTTGAAATAAAAGTGTTATCTTGACTTAGACCTTATTTTATCTAATGAGGAGATGAAATAAAAGGGGAAATCAAAAGGAATGACATGTGGAACAATTTGAATTGCTTCAAATTGTAAAAAATGTGACAATCAAGAAAAAGGGATACAATGATAACAAAGGTGTGATTCCTTATCATAATAAAGAGGGAAATGGAGGAAAACATGATAACATAGATTGTTGTGTAAATTACATATAGGAAAATAATAAAAAGCTAATATCTAATAAAAAAAATCAAGAACATGAAAATAATGGTAATTTTATGAGGAGGGTCAGGTCCTGTGCATGGTCTTACAAAGAAACTCATAAAAGAAAGACTCATGATGGTGATAATAAGTAAGAGAAAACCAAAGTGAGGGAGCCTTTGTACAAAGCACTTCAAAAAAGAAAAACCCAAAGGATGATAAATCAAAATTAGCAAATAGAAAGAAGGGAAAATACAAAGAGTAAAATATGGTGGTTTTGTGAGGGATGCTAGGTTCTTTCCATGGTCTTATGAAGAAACTCACAAAAGAACAACCAAATGGGTGCTAAATCAAAATTAGCAAACAGAAAGAAGAATGGAAAAATTTAAGATAATGAAGACTATGGTACATCAAGAAACCAAAAGACCAAAAAGGGAGGACTATAGCTTTGTTAACAAGAGGTAACTACTACAGAGGGAGAGACCCATGCTTAAGTAACCCACAAAAATTATTAGAAAGATATAGATAGAAAACATGACAAGATGGAAAGTATCCTACATTAATGGATATATCAATGATGAGCATGTGAGAGACAAGCCTATGTGTCTCAAAAGTTTTTTTTACAGTTGAATTAGTTTGGTATCATGTAATGGAGAATAAGAGTGGGCATCACTAGATTCCCAAAAGGGTAACTAGATGTAGGGATGGGCATTGCAAGATACCCCAAAGTATGAGATGATATGTGGGTGGGCATTGAAATATGCCCCAAAGGCTATATTAATGTGTGGATGGGCATCACAAGATATCCCAATAGATAAAAAGAGGAAGAAGAGATAAGAAAGCATAATAAGAAAAGGGAACCTTATAGAGTGTCTAAATGGATTCAATCTATCCAAGAAGTTTCTAATGGGGGATATGATACTTGAGGATAAAAGGAAAAGAATGATAAACAATAAGAATAATAGACAAAGACAAAGAACTAAACTAGGAAGATATAAAACTAATTTAGACATATAGAGAATGAAAAATGTTAATTTGTAAGGCAAAGAAGGCATAAATTAATACAAGGTCATCTTGGTCAACCTAGCATAGAAACAGGGACTATAAAACTATACTAGTTCAACCAGGTTGATCTAATATAATGTACATAGGTTAAAAAAGAGGCAAAAGAGTCTGTATACCATACCAGGTCGACCAAGTCTACCTAATACAATGAATAGAGGCTAAAAAGGATACTAGGTTGATAAGTTTGACCTAATATAATAAACAAATATAGGGATTTTGTTTTTCCTATATCCTTAATTCTACTCATCCATTTTATAAATGATAAAATTCATTAGATTTGTGGTGACGTAGAGAGTGAAATAGGGAAGAAATAAATGATAAAAATCATGATACAATAGAATTAAATAAGTTAAATAAATCATATTAATACTAACAAGAAAAGAGACAAAAATGGAAACATGAAGACAATACAATCAATGGTGGGATAGGATTCATGTCGGGTTCCCCAGAACATATGAAATAAAAATTGTATTATGCATAAGGAATTAATCTTGGATCAAATAAGATAGATCACACCTACACTTCTGATTGGGTTTACACTTGTTAATCAAGAGAATGAACAACATGAGGATCCACTAGACCCGATTAGGGGATCACTTGTATCACTTGTCATAACATATCATGTTAGGATGGGTTACAAAGCCTATAGTCTAACACAATCACATAATAACCCTAAAATATCCCAATGATTTGATATTCACTTATGCTAATAAACAATAAAGTAAACTATTCTAATAACAAGAAAATTAAACTAATCTAGTGTGCACCAAAGATTGTGGCACAATGTGAGGGGTTAGATGCAAAGAAATCAAATATGTATAAAGAAATTAAAATAAAGTAAGTATGAGTAACACCCTAATACATATAATATGGAGATTAATATTATTTGATCCAAAATTTATGCTACTTATGTCTACTAAAATAGGGGAGAAAAAGTTAGAATATACTTACCTGAATGTGAACCCATCAAAATTCAATTTCTCCTTTGGCCAATGGGGCTTTGTAAGAGGTTGTTGTGGTTTGTAAGGATCACTTTGTTAGGCCAAATCATCTAATACCTATCCATATGACTAGATTCTCCATATAAGAAACATAAACTAAGACTCCTCAAGTAGAATGGTGGAAGAGCAAATAGTGAAGAAGCACAAGTGAATAATAACTCTTTATTTCATATCCTTAGTAATGACTAAAATAAACTTGTATATATAGGAGTATCTCACCCTAAAAAAATTTAGACATGTTATTTATGCTATGTTGATTGGTTAAACTTATTACACTCTTGGGCTAGTGCCTAAAGTCTATGTTAGGTTGACTAGAAGACAAACAAGTCGAAAGAGCTAAAGTGACCCTAGAATACACTAGATCAACTAGGTCGACCTAGTATACTAAATAGGTAAAAAAAAGGTGTAAGGAAAGGAGAAGAAGGATAAAAAGAGAAAAATTCTATAATAATTGATATGAAGGATAAATATCTTAGGTAAGGGTTTTAGGAGCTAAATGGATAGGGAATAATGTGGAAATAAGGGACAATAATCTTGTGAAGTACTAAAGGTCTGCCCACCCCTTTCTTGGTACACCCCTTAAGGCATGTATTCAGAGAGATTGAGTTGTAATGAGTTCTTTCAGGATTTAAAGCATCAATATTTGATAAAAATTTAAAATATTATGTGTATATAGTGTGCACCCATAGGTTTCTTATAGCATTCATATTGTAGATAGTCAATATTTCTTCACACAAGCACACATGCACTATGGGTTAGAGTCACCAAAGTATGCTAAGATGTATAGGTCCTTATTAATCTTCTTGAATATAGTGTATATGGCTTCTTTCAAATATTTATAATTTTTTAATCTAAGAATTTACACTACACACCAACGAGTGTTAGTGCTCCTGAATGTATACACTAGTGCACCCATTCTATCTGCTTCTTTAGGGATGCATGATTTGAGGTCATGTACATACTATTCCACTAGATTTATCCCCTAATATCTTGGAAGCACCATAAATTTACTTTTACTTAGGTCAAATACTCTCTTTCCCTTTTTTCTTTGCACAAGGGACCCATCTTTTTGAAGTGTGATCAATTTAGACCCAACCTATTTTTACTAGTTTTGGCTCTTTTGCTCACACTAAGTGACACCTTTGACTATATGTCTCATATGATTCCTAATGTCATCAGTCATAGGAAAAATTAGTGGTTTTTGATAATAATTTTTCATCTTCCCAAGAAATCACTCCTTGATTATTAGGGTTGAGAGTCTTAATGCCTTATGTCATGATGTTGTATATGTGGTTGATCTCATCCTTGAGATCCACACTTTCTACATATGGGGATCCTTGGTCACTTGAGAGGGGGATATATACCCCATCCTTTCCATTTTCAAAGGTCATTTAGTTCCTCTTGAAGTGCATGTTTATGTTATTTGCATAGTACCATGGACTTCTTAGAAGTGTTGGATAATTGTCTTGTTATGCTAACTCAATCACTTTGAAGTTAGTGTGAAACTTGGTACCCATGATATCTACAATGGTGATATTTATAATTATTATTAGATACACTTGGGTCTTATTATCCATTAAAATTACATGTGGGGATGGCCTCAAGGCTAACCTACCCAACTTTTCCCATGCATTTTTTGTCAAGATATTGACTTTGACACCTATGTCCATAAGGACCTCACATATAGACTCTCCATCAATGGTGGCATTCAAAAGGATTTATTGATCATAATCTACATTATGTGTATGCCTAAATTTTTATGCTAGCTCCATGTGTGTCATAGTGACTTCATATAATTTTTGCAGTGCAAGCTCCAAGATCAAACTATTCAATAGGGGCATCATTCTTTTTGTCTATAAGAGGTCTAAGATCTCCATTAACTCTTATATCTTAGCCTCCTAACTATATTTATTCTTTTGAGAGGAAATAACATATGCTTCAAATTCTCACTCTAGTTGGATCTCCCCTTGTAGGTTTTGAATGACACTCATGGCCTACTATAATACATCTTTATGGCATGATCAGTCTAGGTAAGTCACATATTTGGATTTAGGCCATATTATACATTCGGTGTGACTCATCTCCCCATATTATAGGAATAACTTAGGTGTTGCTGCAAATGGAGACTAAGTTTTAAACCTAGTATGAGTAGCCACCTACACTTTGATTATCTTTGTGAAGTTCAATTATACCTTCAAAGTCCACTTCTCCACTTTTAGATTACACTTAATCATTCATATGCCCTTATTTGTGCTAAGCATGCATTGGGTTAACCTTTTATATAAGTTAAGGAATTTTTTGACCTTATGGGCCCCTTGACAATAACCACACATTGTATGTGTAGGGTATTCATATTGATAGTTCTCTATCAAGCCACACTTGTAACATGAGCAAGGTGGGAACTTTCCACCACCACATCCTCCACCTTTCCCTTTAACACCTTTTACATCCCAAAGCCTATATTATACTATTCATAACCTTTAATCCCTTAGTTAGCTTACCCTTTGGTTATTTTAGTGTCCTTCCTCATGCCACTCTCTATATTCTCATGCATATCATCAATCACCTAATAATCAACTATTGTATGGGTGTAGGCATCACATAATTGATAATAAATGGTTGTGTTAATTGTCTTCATGATTTAGAATAATGGTAAGTTATGAACATCATGCACATATCTATGGCCAAATAGTTAATTTATGTAAAGTATGAAGTATTATATTCTAAGAATAGTGAATTATGATCAAATTATAGTCTAAGATGGATATTTACAATGAAAATTAAACTAGAGTGAATTAAAAAAGGAGAAATAGGAAGGGTAGGATAGAGAAGAAACACGTTGTCAATCTTCATTCCAAACATCATGACAAAGTTCAAATTTCATCTAAACATGCACTTAACCAATCTATAACATGAAGTATCATAATCTCAAATCCTATCACACATTAGGTAAACATCTAAGGATAGTCTGAAATAATGCAAATAAGAAGCAAAATCACTTTAAATATTTACTCCTATAAGTAAAAAACATTAGCCCAAATGCAAGAAGAGTAAATAAAATGAAATGAACCTAATAACTTTCAAGTAAACTATCATTGACACAAGTTAACAACTCTTTACTCAAAGGTGCACATCAATAATTCACAAGAATAATTCAAATTTGGAAATTAAACCAAGCAAGTGAAAGAGAAGCCATGATAGCAAACATATAGACAAATATTGAAGAAACTTTATAGAATTCCTTGCTTGTATTGCTTACTTCAATTTTACAAATTATTTGTATCTCTAATAACTCCATCTCGTTTTTATAATTAACAATCCTCATTTTATAGAAATGAAGGAAGTATGTTAGTCAATCATATCATATTACAAACGTATAAGTGTTAGGATAGTTGTCTTTACTAAAAATGTTCTATAATACACTTGATTTCCCTAATGGATTGATCTATAGCCAATGTGTTGTACAAGATGAAAATGCCTTTACAAAAATAATATTTGATTTTTAAAATATATAATGTTAGCATTAGAGGAAGAATATTCTTAATTCAACTAATCTAACTTTGAGAACCCTCTATTGTAGTTTTGTCTCTCTAGAAAGATCTTCATTTTTTAATTTTCATCCTCAATCAGCTCAAGGTCAACAATTTGTTTCATGAAAAGATCCTTAATTTGACCTGTTAAGCTCTTGTAGTATTTTTCTTCCATTTTTAATTCCCTTTTTATGTTTTGTCTTCACTAATATTTTCCTTTGTAGTTAGAATCATATTGATAATCCTATTATTATCAACAATAGTCTTACCTATGCTTTGGTTCACCCCTTACATAAACTGGGATGCCCTTTGCTTGAATTCATCATCTGTAATTGGACCAATTGGAATGGTTGTGGTGGGATCCTTGAATTAGATTCCCAATGCGTGGACTACTCTATCTTATAATTGTTTGAAATCATTTGAAATATCTCCCATCTCTTAGGACCACTTGCTCACATCCTGCCTCAAAACACTTTTCCAATATGTCATTACTAGAGATTCTATTAAATTAATCACTAGTGGACTATAATTTAGCTTCTTGGTTGAATTCTCTTCCAAAATTGATAATACAATCTTCCATGGCTAAATTATAATGGTCAAATGATAAAATTAGGGTTTTAGTGCTTACTAGGGTTTTTTAAGGTTTCCTCAAAGCTTGAATGGTCATAGATTTTTAAACTCATATGAAATTTATGCCTAATATTTTATTTAGTTCATCTATTTATGCCTCTACCTTGTCATGAATCTACAAAATATCTTAAACTAACTAGTCTAGCCTATGTGGCTCCACCATGGCATCTCCATGGAATTCTATTCATCAATATTTAAAAACATGACCATTAGAGTTTTATAAAATTATGATTTATTTCATACCATTAGATCATCCTTACACAGATCAATATGGATCATTAATCTTGATCAAAAAACTCAAATGCCATTAGTTGCTCACTATGTTCCTTATGGTTATGAAACTTGTCACTTTTACATTCACTTTGAGATTTTTTGAAATGTCAATGTTGATTACATAATTTTTATCTTGATTACATGGATAAATTACATTCAATTGATCTTGATTTACTTAACTATACCTCCTGATCTATAGACCATTCATGATAATGTGTACGTTCATCTATAGATCATAAATCTTTGAAAGATGCTTGAGATTTAATTTGTGGCCCATGGTTATTAGACATGTCATCTTAAATTTTATTTTGGCTTTTTAACATTTTCCACACACTGTTTGATCATCTTTGTCTAAGCAAATGTGCTTTATTAGATCTTGATTTTCTAGGCCAAATGCTATTGGCTACTGAGTGTTCTTTAGTTGAGATTATGACACTTGTCACTTTCTCACTTGTCCCAAGGCTCCATTGAAATTTTGACTTGATACACACCATTTGACCAATCTTGTTCAAGCAAATATTCACATTCAATTTTGAAAGATGCTCAAACTTTAACTTAGGGTTGGGGCTTTGACTTTTTGAATTTAATCTTACACCATTGATCTCATTTGTTTGATCAAACTTGAAGCACTGATCCTAAAAATTAAAATGATGTTTAAGTCAGAGCTCAAGAAACATAAAACTTTATCTAAATTATTAGACTAATTTTTTTATTTATATTAATGAATATGAATAAAGCTTTAGGATAATTTTTTAAGCTAAGTTATAAACATAATAAAAGGGACCCCAAATTCAGTTAGACCATGCTAAGATAAAAGGGAACAAAGGGCGTTCGGGATGTGAAAAACTTAGAATAAATAGTTTAGACTAAGGTCTTGGTCATGTTAATAAACATGACTAGAAACTTAGGATAAAATATAAACTAGGTAAAACTAAAGTGTTCCCATGAAAATTTAAATAAAATCTCACACAAAATTTGAATTCAAAAGGAGTACTTAGACAAAATATAGAATAAGGATTTTAGAAATTCAAATATGATTTGAATTAATCAAGTATATACCAAAGGCTATTAAAAGGGGTAATTTAACATTTTATAAAAAACCCTGAGTATTGCCCATTTCAAATGAACTCCATTAAACTAGCAACCTGAAACATAATATATATGATGTTAGAAATTTTAGATAAGATCAAACCAGAGTCATGAATAAAAAAGCCAACCAAACCATGGTGTGGATGACATTTAAATAAATATGATGTGAAAACATTTTAATGACACTTTGATCAAGTGAATTTTCAATTTTAAGGTATAAAATTTGCACAATTTAACATAAGGGTCCCTTTTTTTTAATAATAGGGGTATGTTGACCTCAACAAATGGTGATTTTTGGAGGAAACATAGTAATATATTAGAATTAAGAGACTCTAGTTTAGAATAATAATTAGGTTACTTATTCCATTTGATTAGGCACCATTATTAAGATTAGTTCATGGTTAGAACAAATGTGGCACATGCAGGATTAGGATCAAACATCAAGACATAGTCATGTTATGTGTGTGCTTTGATTCCACTTATTGATTCCCATAGAATTTAGATAATAACTTCCATACTCATGAATTTAACCATTAACACTGACTTATAACATATTTAGATGTCCATTAAAGACTATTTTTTATCTCAATGAAATCTTGGGCATTGCTCTACTACCAACTAGGCATCCAAGCCATAACAAAGATGTTTTTGGATCCACTCAAGGCCTTGCTCCACTACCAGCCAAACATTCATATCCCTAGTGGAGATAACTAGAATCTCTTCTAATTAAAAATCCTTTTGAATGTTGCAATAGGCTCTATTTTATATATTTTTAGATATTGACTTTGTAGAAAAGTTTGAGAACTAAATTAGCTAGGTTTTGGGATTTGGTCAAATATTTGATCTTCGAATAATCATCTTTGGTTGCAAACTTTATCCTAGGCAATAATATTTGTTAAGTGCAAACATGATTGTGTCCTAATAGTTTAATATTTCACCCTACATGTGAAATATTTCTTTAAACCAAGATTAGGTTATAACAAGGTTTAATATCTTAGGGAATAATTAACTTATCCATTAGTATTTACTAGTTTCTCCAAACTATAACATTAAGCTCATATTTTAACAATCCATGATCAAACAATCCTAAGAAAACATGTTTGCATTTCTAAATTATGGAGTTCTTGAACAATTGGGTGAACTTTGAGTTGAGGACTATCTAAAAGGACTTATTAAAAGAAAGGAACAAAATAGAGAAAACAAACACACCAAGCAAAAATCAAAGAAATAGAAAGCAATGAAATAAAAAAAACAAATATATATATATATATATATATATATATATATATAACCTAGCCTATATACTAAATATAACTAGTCTTATAGTTTATTCCATAAAGACCCCAAGTGAGATAGTAGAGAATTATTGCTTAAGTTACTACCTATTGGTGGGTCATGTGAATTCTACTCTTTGTAAGTCTTTTAGCTTGAAGGTGTTGTCTCCAAGTATCTTAGCAATCTGATAGGACCTATCCACAAAGTTGTGAACTTACCATGTTTATCCTTAGGCTCAGATGCCTTGTCACAAATAAGAACTAAGTGTCCTTGCTTTAACACCTTTATCTTTGAGCACTTATCAAACCACCTTTTCACTATGGTTTGGTAGATGTTAACATTAGTAAAAGCCTCCTCTTTTGCATCTTCCATCTATATGATGTATAAAAACCTTTAACTTGTAAATTATTGATCTTCTTCCATGTACTCTTGCATGAAATTGTATGTTGTTAGCTTGAGTATTATGGTAAATATGGGTTTTTGACCATATACTAGCAAGAATGGTGATGCTTTAAGAGCTTGTTTGAATTTATTTTCATCTACCCAAAGGTCATAATTAAGTATTTTATGCCATGTTCTTGGTTTCTTAATTATAAACTTCTTTATGGATTTCATCAAGTTTTTATTTGTTGATTCAAACACTCTATTACCTTGAGGATAATGGTTTCATGATAACTTGAGGACAATTTTATTGTCATATGCCCATGTAGTCATTTCAATGGATACAAAGGTATATCTATTATCACAAACTAGAGATACTAGTGTGTCAAACCTTGTGCATATATTCTCTTCCAATAATTTGATCACTTACTCAATATTACATTGCTTGGTTTTTACTTCTTTAATTCATCTTTTGTAGTAGTCATTAGCAGTCAAAACATACTTATGACCATCTAAGGAATTGGGATTGATGACCCCCACAAAATCTAGTCCCAATAGGGTAAAGGGTTTATCAATCATTACTCAATTTAGTGACATGGATACTTTTGGATATTTAGTGTTTAAGACTTGACATGAGTGAAATTATCTCACATGCTTGTAAGCATCTTTAAAGATTGTAGGTCAGTAATAACTAACCCTTAATATTTTGTGTGTTATAGCCCTTCCAGATGGATGTCCACTTATAATATTTTCATGGAAAGTGCTCATGATCTTAGTTACTTCACTCTTGGAGACACATCTCAAGTATATGCCTTCACATTTATTTTTGTAAAACACTCCATCTTTGACCAAGAAATGGGCTACCTTGAGCCTTAGATATCTTTTTTTTCTTTACTAAATCTTATAGTACAATAACCATTGATTAATAAGTGGATAATGGGATCATACCAATCATTGGGTATAAAAATTTATTTCTTTACCTGTATAACACTTTGCTTAGGATTAGTATTAGAAATAAATTGAATTAAACCTTGGCACCTTAACAATTTGGAAGTCTTTATCTCAATGTCATATTCTTGAATCACAGACATCCACTTACCTCTCCTTTCTCCTAGTTTATTTTGACTTAGCATGAGATTAATGGTAGGGTTTGGTAAGATTGCATGCAACTTAATCCTAAGAATATAATTCCTAAAAAATTTCACTACCTTGACGAAGTTACATGCTTGTTTGTCAATCAAAGAGTAGTTCAACTCAAAAAATTTGAGGTTAGTGATCATAAAAGCTACTGGATGGTCATATCAATATTTATTTTGAGTTACAACTACAACTATTATATGATCTAAAGCAAAGGAGAAAAGATAAAAATATTTAGTAAATTTTAGACTTATCAGGACTAGGGCTTATCCAATTTCCTTTTTGATGTATTTGAAAGCCTTCTTGGTCTCTTCATCCCATGTGATTTTTACATCCTTCTTTAGCATATCACTTAGTGGTTTCATAACTTCTCCAAAATTAGAAATAAAGTTTCTTACAAAGTATATTTTACCAAATAATGACTTCAATTCCTTCCTACTATTAAGGGGATCTATATTAGATATTGCATCTACTCTATTAGGGTCTATATAGAATCCCTCCTTAGTGATAACATGTCATAATAGTTTTTCCTCAGTAACATATAAAATACTTTTCCTTGGGTTGATAGAAACACCATACCTTTTGTATCATTCAAATACCTCTTGTAGGTACATAATATGATCTTCCCTATTTTAAAAAAAGATAAGCAGATCATATATATTATAATTCACTTACCTATAATACCTTGGAAAGCATGATCCATAGCCCTTTAAAAAGTGACTTCTGCATTTATAAGTCCAAATGACATTCTTTTATATGTAAAAGTGACCATTAATAGTAAATATATTTTTCATCCTATCTTCTTAGTTCACCAGTACCTGGTTATACCCTAAAAAATCATCAATAAATGATATCACAATAGAACTAGATACAACTTGGATCATTTGTTCAAGAGAAGGCAAAGGATAGTTATCCTTTTTAGATTATCTATTTAAATTTATAAAATCAATGCATAGTTTGATTTCACTATTTTTATTCCTAAATGGTACTAAGTTAACTACCCAAGTGGAGTGCCTAATAGGAAACACAATCTTAGCATCTAAGAGCTTCTTGACCTATTTATATATCAATGGTTCTCAGACTAGGTTGATAGGCCTCTGCTTTTATTTGAAAGGTTTGTAGTTTTCCTCTAAAGGTATGGTATGTGTTATGACCTTTAGATAAAATATCTTTAGGTCATCATAGGACAATGCTATGACATATTTATATTTTATGAAACAACCTGCCTAATTGTTCTTAGGCAAAAAAAAGTAATTTCTTTTTATAAACTAAATATTAAACATTCATTCAACCATAGTTGCTAGAATACTTTAGCTAGACATATAATCAACAACCACAAAAAGTAATAGTTTTAACATTCCAATATTGCAAGCAAAAATAAAATGTAAGATATAGAAAGTTTACTATCTGACAAGGGACATTAGCACAATCTAAATTCTCAATCTAAGTATTGGTACCAATTAAACTAGTTGAATGGATTGTTATGCAATCAATTACAACCTACCTAGCCTAAGGATCTAGACCTGATGTCCCCACCATAACTTTGGTAGTCTACATATCCATACCTCAAAATCAAGGTCCAATATAGTTCTCCTTTAAATTTTGATGGTCTCCTCCATGAAACATCACCACCAAAGAAATTTGCACTCTAATCCAAACAAAGAAAAAACTACTCATGACATAGATGAGTTTCTAAAGCTCTGGTCTAATCCCATAGGTAATTGACACACTCTAGCATAACATCTTGCTAATCTAGGCTTGTGCATTTACCTAAGCACTCTCACATATAAACCTAGATATAAGAAATGATGAAATAATCAAATTTACTAATTACATATAAAATCACATGCTAGACATAACTAAGTATACATAACAAATTGAGATATAAAGAACATAATAATCAAACTTATCATTCATTTATAATCTCAATATTGTATGCACACATACATTTTATCCTAATAACTAGTATAAACATACAACTCAATTTGAAATCATTTGAACAATCAATTTAGATAAGAGTCTAAACATACAACTACAATATCTACCACCTGATTATATACATCTAAGCTAAAGTATC
>JARHVA010005787.1:77500-112500 GCA_037957365.1 Torreya grandis | reverse complement strand
GATTAACATGACCACCCTGGGGTTCAAAAACTCAAAAAAAGTCTTATTGAATTTCCAAATACACATGAGATCATCAAAATAACTAACAAAAAAGTGTCACACAAAACTTTATAGTCCCTTTGCACATCTATCTAACCTAGAGAGTGTATTTCTCAAACCAAAGAAAAGTAATAACAGCGCATGGAAAAAATAATATGTATATGTTAATACTATCACTACTCTACATAGCCTCAAATAAGTATAACATGTCAATATTATCCTATCTCAATCAGAGCTCTAGACAAGTATGATGATGAATAAGAACTGGAAATAATGTATATAAAATCATGGAATAATCATCCACATGGAACATCTATTTAGTATACATGTGTATGACTATATGATTGAATTTGACAAGTTCTGCCTATCAAATCCTAGATTTGACAAGTTTGTTTGTCAGATGTAACTCGGTACCAACAATCTAAGTTAATGTGAGGCTAAGTAGGATTCCATCCTATCATTTAGAACTCATGTTCCCAATTCACCACTCTTCCCTTGGGTCCTTATGATTTGATGATCTCCAAATATAAATGTGCACAAGGCTCAAAGAAATATAAATCTCTACTAATAGATCATAAAAAGCAATACTATATACTATAATATTTCCATATGTACTAACATACATATAATAAAATCATACAATCATTCTAAGATTACATTTAATTACTACTAACTAAACATAACTAGTATCATAAATTTATAATTTAACCTATTATATAAATAATCTCACAATTAACATAACATACTTAGGCGAAGGAGTATATCACCCTTCAACCTTATAAGTGAGACCATGTCTCTTGCTTTCATGACTAGCACACAACAAGTTTAAAATTTTATCTTTACCCTTACCAAGATGTTTTGTACATCTAATACCTTACTTACTCTTGGCAAAAAGGTACACATACTACTCTTTAAAACAACATGTTTTAAAAAGAGAATGATATCAGTCTAATAAAGGTAGATAATAACATACTAATTTATAATAAACTATACTTAATATAAATCCATTATTAGCCACTCCTCATGGTCAAGTTTACATATTAGATAAAATAGTAACTATATAAAGTTACAGGTGGAAAGTAGAGAGATAACATCTCAAAATAAAACTTCCTACATATCCTCATATGGTAAAATATAATACTGCAATCCACATTACTTACCAAATTGCAATAGTTAAATCATAACCTACTCCCTCAATTGGAAAGAAAATATTAACCACAAAGATGTACTAATCCATCTAATCCTACAACTTTTCTCAATAAGAAGTAGGAAACACTATACCATGAACTTAAGAGAAATGATATCAAACAATATTTCAAAAACACATTTCCACTTAAGAAAACACTAAATTAATAGCCTAAAAATATGAACATTTTCAATATCTTAAAATGATGTACAAGTAGAATGATAATAACAACTCATCTTTAAGCTCACAAAGAGAGATGATACTTATCAAGTATATATAAATAAAAAACAAAATAATGATGCTAATCTACAAACTTCTAACATAAAGTAATTTATAATCAAGTAATCTCCAATAAACTAAGGAAATTCCCATTCCTAATTTTTATGTAAACAAAACTCAAAATTAAAGCGCGCACACACACACACACACACACACACACATTGAAATGAGAAGCACTCCATCTATGTCAAACACAAAATCAAATGGTGAAAGTGATTCAATTACCAAGAAATAAATAGTCATACTCATGGTGTTCAATCAAAAGATCAAAAATATGGTAGGAAACTCTTGTTCACAACTCAAGAACTACGATATTTACTCTCCTACCCATATACCTTATAATACCATCACCAATGAGACACTCAATAAACCCACCCTTTAATAACTATAAGGGGATATGAATGATCTTGGGTTACCCACTCAATGTACCACACATTTTTTCCCAATTCTCCTTTTTGACAAATAGAAGATACAAAAATGTTAATGGACTTATTAGTTCCTAACAACCTACCTAGTTTTTCTTAGACAAAAAATAAAAAAAAATTATTCTAAACTAAATATTGAAAATTCATTCAACCATAGTTGATATAATATTTTAGTCAGTCATATAATCAAAAACCTCAAAAAGTAATAGTTTCAACATTCTAATACTGCAAGCAAAAATAAAATGTAAGATGTAGAAAGTTTACTATCTCATAAGGGACATTAGCACAATCCAAATTCTCAAACTAAGTACTGGTACCAATTCAACCAATCAAATAGATTTCTATACAATCAAGTCCACCCTAACCTAGCCTAAGGATCTAGACGTGATGCCCCTACCACAACTTGGGTAGCCTATATATCTACAACTTGAAATTAGGGTCCAATGTAGTTTTCCTTTTAATTATGATGGTCTCCTCCATGAAATGTCACCATCAAGAAAATTGGCACTCTAAGACAAATAGGGAACAAACTACTCATGACATAGATGATCTTCTAAAGCTCTGGTCTAATCCCACATATAAGTGACACACTCTAGTATAATCTCTTGCTAATATAGGCTTATGTGTTTACCCAAACACTCTCATATATAAACCAAGATTTAAGTAATGATGAAGGAATCCACATTCCTAGTTCCATATAAAATCACATTATAAACATAGATAAGTATAAAAAATAAAACAAGACATACAGAACATAACAATCAAACCTATCATTCATTTATAATCTCAAAATTGTATGTATGTATACATTTTGTCCTAATAACTGGTATACAAGTACTACTCAAGCTGAAATCATTTGAATAGTTAATTTAGGTAAGAGTATAAACATACAACTACAATATGTACCACCTGAGTATATACATTTAAACTAAACTATCCTATTATATCCCATACTATAATAGTTCATGATCACTCTACCCAAACATTAATAACCATAACTTATATATTTATTTAGGTATGGGTCAAGACATAATTAATACAATATGTACCATCTAGATACTTTTATACTATAAAACTATATGACATCCCATACTATCATAGGTCTTTGTGTTTGAGTATCTGACTCAATAACAACAACAATATTACACCCAACCACAATAATAAAGCATGTTAGGATTATACTATATGAATATACCTTCAATAAAAATTTGAAGAGAACATAATCTCTAGGTACACCTCATGATGCACTATTTTATTCTATAAAATTCTATTCACTTGCACATTTAACTTTCTCATGAAAAAAATACCATGTACAAGTTGTCATCCTTACAATATGTGATAAATTTTATCCTACTAACAAGTTTGCATAAAAATATTGTGCTACAAAAAAGGCTATTTTATTTCACTATTATTTATATCAGATGTCATACTAAGGAATACCTATCAATGTTAGTTTTATATGCCCCCACTCACTTCTCAAGCTACCATACATATCTGAAATGTCTCCTACATGTATAAAATTAGGGCTAGATTTAGTTATACCAAAAATACTAAAGGTATACATGTTTATTGGAAATTTACATACCTAAGTAACGATAACCATGTTCCTTAACTATAGTGAGAAGACTCAACAGGCCTCCAAACAATATAATTTTCATCAAAACTCACATAATCTAGGATGTCAAGATATACATTATCACATAACATATATACATATAAATATTTATAAATAAATAAATAATTGTACATGGGAAAAATTCTCATAGTCTCTAGCATATAAGCAAGTTTATCTTAGTTACAAAATGTATAAAATACCATGTCTAAATGCACATTAGAAATAACAGCATCTAGTAACTACACAATGACATAGCTATGACTAGTCTCACAATACAAAAATAACTATTCATGTAAAATAATATTACATTTATCAATTCTATAGGTGTTTAGCCTTATATACAATATAAAGATAACTAACTCTTTGAAGCTCAAGTTACAACAACGCATGTATCTTTAATAACCTCAAGTGTTGCCTTTACGAATGTACTATAGTGGGGGAAGGAGAGTATCATCAGAGCTCTTTACCACTCCAACCATGGACCAATGATCTCCCACATAATCCTTTATCAAGGAATTGTCCTCCCTACATGGATAGGTAGATATAATAGTGTGAGAAATCCAAAATAAGACATGATAATACCCTCATGTGCTGTAAGATTCTACTACATAATGTGTATCATAAAGAAAAATATGTTTATTCTATGATATCACACAACATGCAAATCATACATATGAATTAAATATAATTAATCTAGTCAAAGTTTTTAATTAACATATTATCATCTGGATTAGTCAAATGCATAACACATCACTTGATTAGGTTATCCATACCCATCAATGGTGATGCTAACCAGGCTCAAGAAACCATCTTGTTACTTGGGTAGTATCATCAATGCAGGTCCCATAATATACATAATAGATAGATAATATAAAGCATAAGCTCACCATCTAGGTAACTAATCTAAGGAATGTTATCACATACATGCAATAGCTGATATAATTAAGCATACCTTGACAAAACCATGCCAACCAAATATGACAACAAAAGTCTATATTAAATTAATTATAGTAGATAATTTTAAGTGTAAATCAATTATTTACACAAAATAAATACATTTAAGAAATCAAAGATCTCTTAAAAATTCTCTAAAATGGTTAAGTTTGGTTTCCCTTAAAACTAACAAAATGAAGAAAAAGCTCTAATTACCCATTTTTTGTAATTTTAAAAATAACACAAAAATATGTATTTCATAGTTCATTCATTTTTAAATATGTTATGTTGATTTATTTAATAGCCTTATTTTATCTTTCATTTCATATAAAATCCCCTAATATAAAGAAATGAAATAAGACCCCTACCCCTAAATAATTTTAATCACAGATTGTAAAACAATGTTAACAATCAAATTGTATGTTTAAGGGAAATTGATTTATATTTATTTCAAAAAATTGCATTTTATGATATATTTTTATATTAGGAAGCTTCTTATAATCACACAGGGAGATTATGATTAAATAACTTACTATCCACTAGATAATTTTTGATTATATAGTAATCAATATAATATAATATTAACATTAAATAATTTATATTATCTTTTATCTCAACCTAAATAATATCTAATCATATTTATTTTATATATTTATACCTATAAATTCAAACCATATGTATTAAATATTTAAACATATAAAATAATTAAACTAGCTAAATGTGGGTCTCCTAATACCTTTCATGTCAATACATAATAACATAAAAGTAAATATGTATTATATATTTATGCCGGCCAAAAAGAACTTTGGAAAAAATCAATGAAAGTGTTTTCACATTAAATTTGGTAAACACAGGTAGTAAGCTTGAATTGAATCACACCCCCAAAATAATCCACAACCATAATATATATTCATTCATATATGCATTCGACCTAGACATAGAAGTAAATGCTTATTGATAGTTTTCTTAAAGTGTCAAGGCTTTCTAAGTCCATTGAAATCCTTGATTGGATGGAACATGGTTCTAGTTGAGTTGGAAACAACTGACATAAAATAATAGTGGTGGTGGTGCTCTTCATTGAGTTACAAAAAATAAATGATGATGGTGCTAATATTTAGGTTGAGTTAAAGAGAATAAAGGGTAGAATCTTGATATGGTAATAGTGTTAATGTTGCAACTTGGAATTGTTTGTACTATATATATATATATATATATATATATATATATATATATATATATATATATATATATATATATATATATATATATATATATATATATAATGTAAAATACTCAAATATAAAATAAAACATTTAGATTTTCCTCAATCATGTATGCCTCACCCACTATAATTCAACTTTTCATTTATAGATATTTTCCTACATTTATCTATCACTTTCAAGTCACTACTTCCTCCAATAAAATATTCTAGGTTAATATGAGTAGAATTCCAATTTCTAAGGAGTTTACCAAAATATACTTCCCATAAGATTCTATAGGGTTTACTCAAGGTTTGTTCATAGATTTCATAGATTTTTCCCTAATTTTGAAATAGTCTATAATCCAAAATTCTTTCAATATAATTTACCCCATTAAAATAAGTACATTACCCACCTAGTATGCTTTCCTTTTTGTTGCAAATAAAAATTTTCTTTTTCTTCCAAAGATTTCTTTCCTATGAATTTTTGGTGTGTCTAAAAATTTTCCTTTCCCTTTATTTAATACTATTTTACTCACCATTTCCCCTTTTGCATGCCACTTGAAACCAAATCTATAGGATTCATTCTAAATCATTAACTAGGAGTCCCACAAGTAATTATCAAATAAATTTTTAATTTATCTCCCTTGATTTCCCAAGTTAAGAATAAGGTAACTCAACTTCACTTTTTTAAATAATGTCATCAAAAGATTTCAAGCATTACCAATTAATAATTAACTCCACTTGATAAATACCAAATAAGTCTTTTTAAAGTATGATCTTATTCTAGTATTTAATTATGATTTATAATCTTAATTTGCATAAATAATAAGTTGAATATCACAAATTAATAATTGTCTAATATAATTATAACAAATCTTTATTTTGACAAACTAAATATAAAATTACTAATATTTTAATTTCTTATTGAAATATGCATTAATAACTCACTTATTTTAATAGTTTATTCATAGAATCCCATATATATTTTCTTGATTTACTCATGAAAATCATGATAGTTAAAAGCATATCTATAAAAAAATGTAAGCATATGTACAATAGAAAACGTGTCATAATGACACATGTTAAAGGGATAATATTTCATCAGACTATAACCTAGAAGAGGAAAATAGGATGTAATATTTGGTCAAAAATTCTTTGCTCTTTTGGACTCAATGATTGTATATGATATATCAATATTAACCAACTAACATTGACCTTGAAGTCTAAGATTAATTTTTATTATAATCTTTCCAACTTGCTTTAGGAATATTGACAGTCTCATCTAGTTTATATGAATCAAATAGTCTCTCTAAGGCAATCATGCCTTTGGGGATATTATTTTCATTCAAATGAATGACCTTGCTATTAATCTTTCCTTAAAATTTATCATCATGAAGGGCATTATCATTGGCTTCATTAATGATGCAAGCCTTAAATACTTCTGAGTTAGTCATGAAGTCTATGATCTATTTATCATCACTAAATGCTTATAATTAGTTGATATTATCTGGTAATAATGGACAAGGGAATAATTAAATCATATTACTTTGTAACTTGGAACATTAATTGGGCATAAGGTTGGCTACAGCTAAAGCAAGTTCATCAACAACCTTGTTTCCTTCCATAGGGATTGACACAATGTTGAAATCATAAAAACATTCAAGTAAGTCCTATAATCTAAATTTGTATTTCTTAAGATAAGACAAATTGCATTGATATTTACTCTTAACCTAATTAATTACTAATTTAGAATCACTGAAAACTAGTAGCTCCTTGACCCCATATTTGATTAAATATTTTAATCTAAGAATAAGTGCTTCATACTCAGCCAAATCATTGGTGTATGGTAATTGAGGTTTGTAGGAGGAATTATATTCTTTCTCAATGGGATTGATTAATACCATTCCTACTCTAGAACCTGATTTGCATGTAGCACCATCAAAATATAGCTTTCATAGTCTAGGCATAACATGAGAAGTTTTAGAGTTACACACCTTTGTGGAATCAAGAGTGTAAATGCTTAGATCTAAATTAACCATATTGACCTTCTCATTGGATTTATTATACTTGGTGATTATATGCTTCATGTTAGGTTCCATTTCTATCTTGATATGATTTAGAACTCCTTTCTAAGGAACCAACATATGTGAATAGTCATTAGACATGTAACCATTAAAATATCTAGTCCATTATCTACTTAATAGCATTACATAAGCATTAGGGATGTCCACCACTTGGATGTCAATGAATTATTGGATCCTTGGCTTAGAAACAATCTGCATGTGAACATTTAACAATTCACCAACCAATTTGACTCTTGATTTATCTAATGGAGTTACAACTCTATTAGATTTAATGGGAGTAAAACCTAATTACTCATAAATACCTTTAAGCATTATATTTTTAGATGCCCTAGAGTCTAACAAATAATTATGCAAATTCTTACCAAATATCCTGATTGTTAATAGGAAAGGTGGACCATTTGCCTTACTTTTCTATATTACAATGTTAACATGTGAAGACTTTTGAGAGTTGCTAGGCTTCTTAGTCAAATATTGTCATAATAAATACCTTTGTTATGTAATATGAGTCAACTCATGAAAATTAATGTTAGCTTTTATCTTTTTCATGTCCTCCACTATGCTATATGTAGTCTTATTGAAATAATTAGATGCATCAGTATTAGGTTTAGAGGTAATTCCTTTAGGAGGCTCTGGATTATTATTTGATTTAGTACCAAGAGGATTATCAAAGTTATTTAGTGGAGTCTAAGTAGTCAAATGTTGTTTCTATTCCTTGTTCCTGAGAGGATAGGTCTTATTCAGATATTCTTGAAAAGCATAAATCTATTTAGGGATATCTTTAGGCTCATTCTCTTCTTGGAATGGGAACTTAAATGTCTCCACCATGAGAGTTAAATAAAAAAAATTGGATTACCTTGAAGAACCTAAGGTACCTTCACCATTTTACACATTAGGTATAACTTCAAAAGTATCCAATTCTTCTTGAAAACCTTTGAAAGCATTTCAAAACTCTAGACAATTTAATTCACCATGTTTTGAAGTATAATGAACTCTACAATAACCAAGTAAAGTGACATCATTAAGATTTATATTAGACACATTATTATTAGAGGGTGACTCATTGTTATGGATATTATTGTTATTGTTTTATAATTTGTTTCAAGGCTTATTGAACCTTTGGAAAGAGAATTTTATGTTATATCCTTCTCCAGTATTACCAACTTAATTTTGTAATTGAAGGAAATTAGTGCTTAGATTTTGAACCATCTTCAAGATAGAATCATTCTCATTTTTTAGTGCCTCAAAATTATGCACATGTGTATTGATACTAGCTATAGACATCAAGGATCTTTATATTTGTGGATGAGATACATTGGTAGGATTATTTAAGAATCCTAGGTTCTGACCAGGATGTGCATGGTTCAAAGGTAATTGGTTTAGAACTATGAGCTATTTAAGGATGGAATATTTTGATTGGCATTAGAAATGATACTCAATATAGCCAAATTTATATTAATGTTGGGAATATTGTATGCCATTTGGTCCTGGGGTTGTATTTGATCATTAATGATCACAACTTCAACATAAGCTAGGGATATTGTATTAACGATCTAAGTAGATATTTTGAGAAACATAGAAGTCATGGGGTCCAAGGAATCATTATAGATATCTAAAGATAAAGCCTCATCAGGCCTATAAGGAGATATGGTTCTACTGAACATCTTCTAGAATCTAGCATTGAAGGCTCTTATGGGCTCATTTGAGTCTCTTTTGACTATGGTAAATTATTGATACATGACACATGGACTAATGATTTTACCAAACTGATCAATGAAGAAATCATTAAAATCATCACAACTAGCTATGTAATTTTTAGGAAGGTTAATGAACCATTCATATATAACATATTTTAATGTAAATATAAATAATCTACATGCCACATCTTCATGAACAACATTCAAAAATATTAAAGTAGATTTAAAGGATTTAATGTGTTCTTCAGAAATTATAATACCACTAGGACTGAATGTTGGAAAATAGTTTTTAGTATTAAGAGAAAGGCCATGTACTAGACCTAGCACATTAATTATATAACCACCAAAGAAAGCTATACCTTGAGATGGATCGATCATGAGAGTACCTAAATTTGTGAATTTGGAAAAGACTTTGAAAGTTTATGCTTACCTTTGTCTCACATAACTCTCATTTAAACTTCTAATGAAATTAGATGTTATATAGTATTTGAATGTGACCTTTTCCTAATTATTGGTAATTCTAGCTTGTGGTAATTGAATCTTGTATGAATTATGATGTGTCAATCTTATCTTTATAGGAAATAATGATCAAAACTGTAAATTAAGCAATTTTTTCAAATATTTATATAAAGGATGGCAAAGGACAACAATGTTTAACTAATTTATCTCAAATATGTATCCAAACATGTAAGTATGATTGACATTTACATGTTTAAGCTCAAATAAACTTAAATTTATAAAGTATCAATCAATCTTTAATCAAAACAAATATTACTAACCTCAAACCTATTGAATTGACAAAGTTTAATCCATATTTACCATAACTAAGCATATACATTCAAAGAACGTCAATATTTGTCTAAATAAAGAAAAAATATTGGTCTAAGACCATAAAGATCAATTATCTTAACATAGTTGGGAAAAGAATAACAAAATTATGTAAAGATTACACCAATATTTTATTGGAGTTGTTGTCAGAATCCGGATAATGTGAGTGCAATGGAGATGTGATCACACGAGTTGAAGCAAGTGCACACCACATAGATGCTAAAGTAATTTGAAAATAACACAAGAAGATAAATTGCACAAGACAAAATGGAGAAAACCAAAATCTAATTAACATGAGATGGCCAAAGTGAGGACTACAAATAGGAGAGTACGTAAGTAACTCCTCCACAAAAGGTGGACAAGGCACACCAAGAATAGACTGTAACTCCTCCATGAAAAGTGGTGACAAGGTGCTACGAATAGAGAAGTAACTCCCATCAAGGGAGTTACTTATGACATTCTTATGATACCTATGACACATCTATAACACACACCTCCACATATAGCTAGCCTATTTCACAAATGTAGGAAAACTCCATGTATGCACAAGAAATACAATTTCCCTAATTAATAAATAGGGAAAAATAAAAACCTACACTAATACCCCCCATAAGCACAACTTAGGTGGGCAGTGTGGAAATATAAAATGGGTCCCAACAACTAGACCTGATGAGGTACCCATGTACAAATGCAATCTCCCATAAGATAGAGAAAAGGAGAAAACCCATAAGAAAAAAACTCCCCCCAAAAAGAGAGACATAAAAGTAAAGAAGAGGCTAGAAGGCCCCCCTTGAAGATGATGCTACTACAAATGTGGACCACATCCCAAGAAGAGGTCGTAGATGAATGAACTTGCTCTCAATGAAAGGTTTGGTGAAGATGTCTGAAACCTACTCCAAAGATTGGCAAAATATCAAGTCAATGACCTGGCTATGAATAAGCTCTCGAATGAAATGCATGTGAATCTCTATGTGCTTGGTCCACTGGTACTAAACTAGATTCTTGAAAATCTGAATGGTACTCTAGTTGTCACAATAAATGATGGTTGGTTGCATGATAGGAATGCCAAACTCAAAAAGAATCCCCTAAAGACAAATAGCCTTAATAGCTACATTAACAACTTCCTTGTACTCTGCCTCTGTGGATGATACAGCAATAGCATTCTGCTTCTTGCTAGACCAACTGATAGGACCAAAACCTAGAGAGAAATTGTAACTAGAAGTGGACTTGTGAGTCTGTGAATCACCAACCTAGTCTGAATCTATATATCCAACCAAGTCAACCTCTATGCCATATCTGTAATGACTTCAATATCTATGTGAACCCTGTATGTAATGCAAGATCCTCTTAGCTACTTTCTAATGCAGCTCATGAGGTTCTTGCATGAATTTGGAAACAAGTCCCTCTATATATGATATGTCAGGCTTGGTGTGAGTCAAGTAGATGAGACTACCAACAAGTTGTTGATATCGAGTGGCATCAACCAATGGTGAAGAAAAATCAGCCTTAAGCTTGACTTCTAATAGAAAGGGAGTTAGAGATGGCTTGCAATCAGCCATGTGAAACTGAGCCAATAAGTCAACAGCATACTTAGGCTGTGCAAGAGAAATTCCTAAATCTGAATATGAGATCTCGATGCCAAAGAAGTAGTGTAACAAACCCAAGTCTATCATATCAAATCTATCCTGGAGAGATGCCTTCACCACTGTAATAGCCTATGAAGAACTCTCGGTGATCAAAAGGTCATCAACATATAAAACCAAAATCAAGAGCGAATCATCCTGCCATAAGAAGTAGACATTGGGATCAAAATGGCACCTAATGAAACCCACTGTGAGAAGGAAGGAATCCATCTTCACATACCAAGCCTGAGGGGCCTGTTTGAGGCCATAGATAGATTTTTTAAGTATGCATACTAAGGAAGAATCTTGAACAAATCTTGGTGGCTGCTCCATATAGATCTCCTCCTCTAGGTCTCCATGAAGAAATGCACTCTTCACATCCATCTGATGCACATCCCAACCATGTGTTGTAGTAATAGCCAATGTGAGTCGGATAGAAGTCATCTTTGCAATGGGTGCAAAGGTCTCTGAGTAGTCAATGCCTACCACCTATGAGAAACCCTTGGTGACCAATCACGCCTTATACTTATCAACCGACCCATCTGCAACAAACTTGGTTTGATATATCCACCTACATCGAACCATCTTTCTTCTCTTAGGAAGTGAAGTTAAGTCCCAATTTTTGATTAAGGAAGAATATTATTCCTCCATAGCAATATCCCACTTAGGTACCCCTGATGCCTCTTGAAAAGTCTATGTATCTAAATCTAAAGAAAAGAAGGCATGTGGATCTCTCTGAAAATCTGCCCTAGTACGTCTGTCATCTGCAAGAACTCCTACCCAAGTGCTAGCACTCTCAAGTGTCTATCTATCCCAAAGTGGCCCAGAAGTGGGTGAGTCAGGTGTTAACTCCTCATCCTCTGACTGAATAGAGGTGGATGACTCTACATCACTATCCTTGCTATTTGCACTCGAAGAAGAAGAAGATGTCTCTAGCTCAAGAACCTATTGTGGCTGATTTGAATCTGACAAGGAATCATCATGAAGAAGTAGATCCAATGAGGGAGAGGAAGTGTTAAGTGTTGAGTCTCTAGGACTCTCCTGAAAATGGACACTTCTCTTGATGAACAACTCATGAGTGATTGGATCTAGAAGGCAATATCCCTTAATACCATATGGATATCCTACAAAAATGTAAGGCTTGGCCTAACATTTCATAGCTTTGCATTTATTTTTCAGAATGCGGGCCATAGCTGGGGATCTAAAAACTCTAAGGTGCTCAACATCAGGTTTCCTTTTATGCCAAGCTTCAAAGGGTGTTATCCCTTTCAAAGCTTTGTGAGGAACCCTGTTTTGAATGTAGCAAGTACAATTGATGGCTTCGACCCAATACTGTGGTGCTAAGGATTTGGAGTGAATCATACAGCTACCCATCTCTTTCAAGAACCTATTCTTGCATTCTACAACCCCATTTTATGAAGGATTGTAAGTGACTATGTGCTGCAAATCAATCCCCTTTGTGGTGCAAAACTGCTCAAACTTGATGTTGACATACTCCCCTCCATTATCAATTCAAAGAACCTTGATGGATTTCTCACTTTGTTTCTCAATAAGAGCCTTGAAGTATATAAAATTTTCAAACACTTCAGACGTTTGTTTGATAAAATATATACAAATGTACCTAGAGAAATCATCAATGAAAGTGAAGATGTACTTGGCCCTTATGAAAGATGGTTTGGGAAAGGGTCCTGATACATCACTATGGACTAACTCCAAAGGTTGTGAAGCCCTCCAAGCTTTGCCTTTGTCAAATTTTACTTCAGGATGCTTCCCAAGGGATCACCCCTCGCAAAGTCCTTTTGAGAATTGGACACGAGGTAAGCCAATGACCATGTCATGTTTGTAAAGTTGCTCAAGGTAGTGGTAGTTAAGGTGGGAAAACCGCTCATGCCATAATTTGCTAACTCCTTCTGAATGAGTCAACAATGCTGTTGGAGAAGAATCTGATGCAAAATGTGAGAAGGTGTATACCCTTGCTTGGTGATCTACCCTACCCACTACCACTGTAGTATCACTATGCAACTCCCTAATAACCACTGAATCTGGTGAAAACTCAACTCTCATGCCCTGACCAATGTGAGTGATTTGGTACACTTATATGAGATTGGTTGAAAGAGAAGTAACAATTAGAACATTATTGAATGTTCCTCCTTCCATTTCAACTGACCCTCTCCCTGCAACAAAAACTGATGTGTCATCACCCAAACTAATTGAAGTCATGTTACAAGGCTCTAAAGATGAAAACTCAACTAGTGAAGAGCCCATATGGTGAGAAGCACCCGAGTCGATGACCCATGAAGATGTAGAAGCTACTGTAGCTACAAGGGCCTTTCCCTTTTCTTTCTCCTTACTCTTGCCTTTTGCCTTAGTAGAATCTTGGGTAGATGAATTATGCTTGATGGACTCAGGAACACCTATGTTGTTCTTCTCTAGAAGATGAGTTAGGTGATCTATTTATTTCTTCATGCATTTTTGTTCATCATGCCTTGTCCTTTTACAATAGGCACAATTAACCTTATCCTTCTTAGGTTTAGCATTAGAAGAGGAAGACTCAATGTTGTTTTTGGCAGGATTGTTGTTTTCTTTCTTCTTCTCCTAGTCCTTGTTCTTTTTCTTCTTCTCCTTTGTTAAAGTCTTATCCTTACCATTTCCAACTATCAAAGCTTGGGGTTTAGTAGACTTCATTATACCCATTTTAATTAGCTTATCTTGCTCCCTATTCAAGTTGGCAATGAATGAATCCAAAGAAGGCATTTTCCATGTAGTGCCAAGGGCACTTTTTATGGCATGGAAAGTGGAGACAAAGACTGAATAGCTTGGACCTAACTTTGTGAGAATAGAAAGTATGAGTTAATCATATTTATTCTCTATCCCACATTATTTCAATTGCAATCTAAGGGCCTTAAAATTAGTGAATAAGTACTGTAGGGTGTCAAAGTTTCTAGGACTTAGACTTATGAGTTCATTTTCGAGCTTGTGACCTCTCATCTCATCAAGCTTTCCAAATAACTTTTCTAAGGTGTCCCATATGTCATTGGGAGTTTAGGAGGATTCTAGATGGAAGAGAAGTTTTGGAGACATAGACAATCTCAATAATCCATAGGCTTCATCACTATGGTTGTACCACTTGACCTTTTCAGCATCAGTGTTGGGTTCTACTTCAGTACCCATGGTGATCTTATACAACCCTTTGCTTCTAAGAATGATTGAAATTTTAACCTTAAATTCATGATATTTGAACGGTGTTAGGGGTTTAAGTTTAAAATAATCAATTTTTATCTGAATTTAGGTGAAGTTGTGTTGATTGCAAGTTGTGAAATTATGCAAAAAGGAGAATGAAAGCAAAGATTTGCAAGTTGTGGAAAGCAATCACACCCCCCTGAAATATTGAGCCCCCCCACCAAATATGAAAGTTCACACTCAAAATATGTTAGAATCATCAGATAATGCATCTTAGAGCAATCAGTGTAAGACTAAAGCAAACAGGACGTCGAACCTAACCAAAAATGCGTCCCGAGAGACCCAAATTTTTGGCACTTTATAAACTAGTGAATTTTTGACAAATAACAAGTCTACACTATGGATAATTGAATTAAAAACACTTTTTATAAAAATGGCACCCAAATTTGAGCTACCGTTTGTAAGATATTAAAGGTTCAATTTTCTCATAAACTAGTGTTTTTGCAAAAAAAACACTAAAAACATTTTTAAAATGTCTATTATGAGAGTTAAAGTGGCCTTCCAACCACCTATTATATTTGACATAGAATGAGGAAACCAAAGGAGGTTTGTGTGAGGGGGAATTTGCCTCCTTCCAACTTGGGCCTCACCCTTCGTCTTCGTAGGTTGAAGATACAAGTTTTAAATTGAAAACCCCAAATTGCATAACTATCTATAAAACTGAATATTCAGTCAAATTGACTGATTTTTGTTTTAACAAGTCAATTTTAACTGAAAATATTAAAGCAAAGATAAAATTGAACTACTGGCCAAGCATCTAAGGGTCAACATGGGACGCCAAGCATGAAAGAGCTCCATTTTCAAGAAATCACAGTCCAAATTTTAGTAGAAAAGACAAAACAAATGTGTAGACCTGCTGGACTATCTGAGTCACCTTGATAGAAGGATAATATCAGAATATCTTCACCAAAAAAGAGGGCACACTTCTAGTTTCTATACAGCAAACAAAACATGGAGTTGCGTCCCAAAAAAAAGGGCGCAGTTCTAAATTTTCTTCCAAAAAAAAGTGCAAACCTGGACACCGTATGGCTTATGACTTGGCTGTAGAAATGAATGCTTGCTACTTGGCATGGTAGGTGAATTTAGGCATAGTAAGGACTGAAGCTAGGTGTAATAAGGACTAAATCTAGGAGCAGTCTACTCCTCCCTCCTCACTCTCTACTCAACAATGGCGCCTGAGTGCATCAAGCCTACAAATTTTTATCTGCAAACTAGTAGATCACCCTTGTTCTTGTGAGAATTTACTACCAAGACACCCAAAGGCCAAGGATTCCCAATAAAATGATATCAAAAATGATATATATATATATATATATATATATATAATTTTAGATCAAGTCTATAAAATAAAAAAAATAAAGAGAACTCCACTCCTCTTGATTTCAAAATGAAATAAAAACATAACCATACACACGATTACCATTCTCGCTCTGATACCATATCGGAGTTGTTGCTAGAATCCAGATAATGCAAGTGCAATGGAGATGTGATCACATGAGTTTAAGCAAGTACACACCACATATATGCTAAAGCAATTTGAAAATAACACAAGACGATAAATTGCACAAGACAAAATGGAGAAAACCAAAATCTGATTAACATGAGATGGCCAAAGTGAGGACTACAAATATGAGAGTACGTAAGTAAGTCCTCCAAAAAATGTGGACAAGGCACCCCAAGAATAGACTATAACTCCTCCATGAAAGGTGGTGACAAGGTGCTAAGAATAGAGATGTAACTCCCATCAAGGGAGTTACTTATGACATTCTTATGATACCTATGACACATCTATGACACACACCTCCACATAAGCTAGCCTATCGCACAAATATAGGAAAACTCCATGTATGCACAAGAAATACAATTTCCCTAATTAATAAATAGGGAAAAATAAAAACCTACATTAATATCTTTGAGCACAATTCATAAGATTGAGAAAAAAAACTTCAAATCTAAAAAGATATAACTAGGCCCTCCTTCAAGTTCCATCGAATCCCTTCCTTTTAATGCCTAAATATGTATCAAAGGTTCCTAGAGTGATTAAGAAACACTTTTCATTTTTGAATTCCTAATAATTTAATACATGAGTTATAGGATGTGATAATCATGTTATATGTTGATGGAACAGAGATGGAAGTGATCATTTTCATAAATCTATATTAATTTTGTGGTTAGGAGCCACCATGTCTAAATAGTTACTCTATGTAAAATATGAGGTATTATATTCTAAGAGTAGTGAATTATGATCAAACTCCAATCTAAGAACTAATTTTAGATGGATATTTATAATGACAATTAAACTAGAGTGAACTTATTTTTAAAAAAGGGAAATGGGAAGGGTAGGGTAGAGAAGAAACATGTTATTGATCTTCTTTCCAAACATCTTGACAAAGTTCAAATTTCATATAGACATGCACTTAAACAATATATGGCATGAACTAGCATAATCTCAAATCCTATCACACATTAGATAAACATCTAAGGATAGTCTAAAATAATGCAAATAAGAACTAGATTCACTTAAAATATTTACTCCTACAAGTAAAAAACATTAGTCCAAATGCAAGAAGAGTAAAGAAAATGAAATGAACCTAAGAACTTTCAATAAACCTAGCATTGACAAAAGTTGACAACTCTACATTAAAAGGTGCACATCAAGAATTCACAAGAATAATTTAAACATAGAAATTAAACCAAGAAAGTGAGAGAGAAGCCATGATAACAAACACAAAGACAAATATTGGAAAAACTTTATATAATTTCTTGCTTGTGCTACTTGCTCTAAGTTTACAAAGTAATTTTAGTTCTAAGAACTCCCTCCCTTTTTTATAATTTACAATACTCCTATTATATAATTCAAGTAAGTATGTCAGTCATTCATATCCAATTACAAATTTATAAGTGTTAGGATAGATGTCCTTTCTATAAATGTTATATAATACACTAAACTTTACCTAATGGACTCATCTATAGGAAATGTGTTTTACAAGATGTACATGCCTTTAAAAAAAAAATTCCATTTTCAAAATATATAATGCTTATTTACAGGAATAATATTCTTAATTCAACTAATCTTACTTTGATAACCCTCTATTTCAATTTTGTCTCTCCAACAGTATCTTTATTCTATAATGTTACTCCTTAATTATCTCAAGGTCAATAATTGGTTTCATGAAGAGATCCTTCATTTGACCATCTAAGCTCTTTGGTCTTTGTCTTCCCTTCTTAATTCCATTTTGATATTTCTAGCTTTACTAATATTTTCCTTTGTAGTTAGAATCATATCCATGATCCTATTATTATCATGAGTAGTCTTACCTATGCTTTGGTTTCTTAGCCCTTGCATAAATTGGGATGCTCTTTTCTTGAATTCATCACCTATAATTAGACCAATTAGACTAGTTGTGGTGTTATTATTTACTAATCTTCCCAATGCATGTACTTGTCTATCCTCCAAGTATTTGAGATCATTTTAAACATCTCCCATATCCTAAGACCACTTTCTCATATCTTCCCTTGAAACACTTTTTTGAGATATCATTACTAGAAATTCTATTAAATGGATCACTAGTGGACTATAATTTGGATTTTGGGTCAAATTATCTTTCACAAATGATAATTAAATTTTCCATGGATCAATTATAATGCTCATAGGGTCTAATTAGGGTTATGATTCTTGTTAGGGTTTTATAAAGGTTTCCTTAGAGCTTTAATGGCAATAACTTATCAAACTCATATGATATTTATGCCAAATTTTATTTAGATTACCTTATTATGCCTCTGCCTTTCTATGAATTGTAAAATCTCTTGAACTGACTAGTCTAGCTTATGTAGCTCCATTATGGCATCTCTATGGCATTTTGTTCATCAATATTTAAAAAACTAACCATTTTCTTTTAAAAATTCCTTCTTGATTTCACACCATTGGATCATCCTTGTGTAGATCAATATGGACCATTGATCTCAATCTAAAAACTCAAACAACATTATATGATTGCTACTTTCCCCATGGTTATGAGACTTGTCACTTCTGTATTCACTCTGAGCTTTGTTGAAATGTCAATGTTGATCTCACAGTGTTGATATTTATTATATAGATCAATCATGTTTTTTTGATCTTAATCTACCTAAATGTACCTCCAACTTTATGGATTATTGATAAGAATGTCTAGAACCATCTACATACCATCAATATTTAAAATATGATTGAGATTTAATTTGTGGCAAATGGTTATTCCACATGTCATCTTTGTGTTCATCTTGACTTTTCAACATTTGATATGCATCATTCAATCATCTTTATCTAAGTAAATACACTCCATTAGATATTGATCTACCAGGTCAAACCTTATTGGTTTTTTAGTGTTGTTTGGATGAGATTATGACACTTGTCACTTTCTGACTTGTCTTGAGGCTCTATTAAAGTTTTGACTCGATAAACACTATCTGATTAATCTTGTCTAAGAAAATTTGCACGGTTGATATTTGAAAGATGCTCTAAATTTAACTTAGGGTTAGGGCTTTGAATTTTTGAATTTAATCTTGCATTGTTGATCTCATTTGTTTGAGAAAACTTAGACCATTGATCCTGTAAATGAAGATTATGTTTAAGTTAGATCTCTAGGAACATAAAAGTTAATCTAAAGTCTTAAACTAATTTTTTTATTCATATTAATAAATATGAATAAATATTTAGGATAAAGTTTTAAGCTAAGTTAGAAACATAATAAAAGGGAACCCATATTTATTTAGATCACACTAAGATAAAAGGGAACAAAGGGGGATTGGGATGTGACTAACTTAGGATAAATATTTTAGACTAAGGTATTAGTCATGTTAATAAACATGACTAAGACCTTAGGATAAAATATAAACTAGGTCAAATTAAAGTGTTCTTGCAAAAATTTAAATAAAATATCTCACCAAATTTGAATTTAAAAGGATTACTTAGACTAAATCTACACTAAGGGTTTTAGAAATTCAAATATGAATTCAATTAATCAATTACAAACAAAAGTCTAGTAAAAGGGGCAATTTAACATTTTACACAAAACCCTAAGTATTGCCCATTTCAAATGAACTCCATTAAACCTACAAGCTGAAACATAGATATCTAATTTTAGCATTCTTAGATAATATCAATCTAGATCCATGAATAAATAATCCAACCATTCCATGGTGTGGATGATCTTCAAATATACATGATGTGCAAACATGATAATGACACTCTAATCAAGTGAATTTTTAATTTTAAGGTATAAAATTTGCACAATTTAACACAATGGTCCCCACTTTTCAAGAATATGGGTATGTTGACTTCAACATATCATTGGGTATATCCACTTAATAAAGTTATGTAAATAACCTCATAGATACCATAAAAATGAATATGAAGAGGTCTGATCAAGATGAATTAACTCAATAGAAATCAAAGGATTAGATCCAATAGTTAACATGTTATATAAATTACCCCTTAGACCTAATAGGGCCCCCAACAATTCTTCAAGTGGATGCCCTAAATTAAGTGCCTAGAATTAGCAAAGAAGTAATATCGATCATAAGTTGGTATAAAAATTATACAAAGACTATTGATACCTAGGTTGATTAATCATTTCTAGATGGCCAAAAATATATTGAGGCGATGATAAAATTGTATTAAAGAATCAAGTTAGAATAGAATAAGGTTAGTAAAAAAAAATTACATCAAAAGGAATTAAGTATATGAGAAAAGTTGAAAGGGGATATTGAATAAATTCTAGCTACTAATATAGAGTTGTTGGTCAAAGCCATAATGTTTTATAAATGATAAAATGATCTCTCTTATGATTGGTTGGAAGTTATTATTCACAAGATGAAAGTATTGAATAAATACATGGAGTATCTAAATAAAAATCCTTATATATGAGGCAAAAATAAGATGAAGTTTATTCATATGTGGGGAGTTTACATTGTGACTTGATTAAAGAGTGCGGTTCTAGTTAATATATGATGAACAAAATAAAAGAAAATTTTGTAATGTTAGCCAAGAAGGAAATATTCAAAGAAGGTATATTTAATGTTACATTCATGAGCATGCTCAATTAAATTCATACCTCTCATGAAGAGCTAAACTTCTAATTATCCAACTTTATTTAAGTCCTTAATATGATGATGCTAATATTTGATAAATGGCTAGTAAGCTACAAAAACACAATATTTCCCAAAGGAAACTCCATTATAGAAGTAATGAGAAGATTCAAAATATTAAAAATACCCAAGATAAAGGGAAAACTACTAGTCAAGTATTCCCTTCTCAACTAGATCAATCTAAAATAGATTCTTCTATAGGGGAAACATCTTATAGTGTATTTCATTTCTTTCTACTTTTTCCCTCATTCTATTTTTGTAAAGTCCTATTTTTTTTTGTAAAAAAATTAATATAATTATAAAATAGAATAGGATGAAAATAGGAATATAAAGGGTTAATACATTCCCTCATACATCTATAAATAGTAAAAATGACATTTTTTCAAGGGTTTTTTGATGTCTATTACAATTTTTCTTGAAAGGAAGAAGTAAACCTTGTGCTTACTCTTCCATTCAGAATAAAAACAACATTTCATAATATTTTGACTTGTCTTTTTCTTTGTATATGTGTTATTCTTAAGTTTAATATGTTGCTTTCAATCCTCAAGATATACTTGTTTCATTTTCAAACTATCAAAGTATGTTTAAATTTTCTTTTTTATTTATAGGAAAAGGTGTACATTTTTGTTTGTATATTATTGATCATCTTCCTTATTTTCTATTTTTATTTTAAGGAAATAAGTAGTAGGATTCATTATCAATTTCTATCCGTAAATATTTTCAATATTTTTTTATTTTTTATTTGTTTATAATAAAGGTAACCTCCCCTTAGAATAGAGGAGGAACTTTTTTCCATTAACTATTATAGAATAATTATATTTTCCCACATGCCAAATATTTTTCTAATATTTTCTAGTTCCCACTGTGGTGAATGTTTCATGTATTATTTTGTTACCCACAAACACCTATCAATCCAAAACCCATAAAATTCATAAGGTGAAGTGCTTTCCCTACTATAAAATATCTAGAAGGCTAAATAATCACTTCTTTTCAGTCAGGTCTATCATCCTAGCTAAAAAGAGATTCACAAGCTCTAGCTAAAGTAAAGGTGACTCTTACACATTATTTAAATTGAAAGAAAGGTTTAGTTTCAAATTTTCCCTAAAGAGGATAAGGAGACTTGGTCCAAAAATAAATATAAATTTTTAACTACCTGATATCCTAATATCAAGAGACATATGCTTTCAAACTATGGTCTTCATACCAATACATTGGGATCCATGGATTGTACCATTAGATCTAGGTGATTAACTTCATGGATTACCCAAGGAGTTAATATTTTTTTCGCTAAGTTTTCTAGTGATGGAAAGAAATAGCTAGATGAACACATTAAATCATTTTTTCTCTACCTATATTATTTTTGGTGTGGAACACGAATATGTGTTGGTCAAGTTGATCATTAAAATTCTCAACAACAAAACAACAAAAAAGCTTCATCATTTACAACCTAATTTTTTTATGGATTAGGATAAATTGAGAACCAAATTTTGATAAATATCCAAACTATATGAAGGTGAACATTTTATCTTGGAATAACTAGAACAAAAAAGAAAATAAACTCATGAGACAATGAGAGATTTCATGGCCAAAGTTAATAAATTGGTCCATGATACTCCATGAATTTATTTTCCCAATTTTTTTTAAAAAAAGTTTCTTTGTTAATACTAAAATTATATAAGTGATTTTATTGCATCATAATCGACCACCAAATCTGAAACAAGCTCAAAATGAAGCTATTGAGATAGAAGATGACATGATTATAGCCAAAAAGCTCAAAAATGATACATTTAAAGCAAGAGGATAGACTATAATAGAATAGTTAATAAGCTAGAAAATAATATGTTGGATTTGAAAAAAAAAAATCCTTATTCTTACCTAGCTACACCTTATCAAGATGTGCCTCAAAGACTTTTTTTTTCCAAAAAATGTGTGTCCCCACATCTAGATTCAACTTTGACACTCATTATTTAAGCAATTCTATAAAAATCAATTTTTCATACACCTAACATGATACTAATGATCACCATGGTTTAAATTTCCCATATATTTTTACATTTATGTAGTTATAAACCTTGGATGAACCATTAGATGAAGGTGTTTTAGGTACCATTTATGCTAAAATCTAGCTACACAATGGTGACTCCATAATGGGTTATCTAAAATTTGACATTGATGAAGATGAACATGATGAAATTGAGGTAGATATTAATGGTCACTAATTTTTTATGTTCATGAGATCTCAATAATAAAATTTCAAGGTTACAAGAAAAAGTAAATAAAAAAATTTAAAAAAATGAGAAACAAAAGATGCAAGAAGATCCCAAGGTTATAATCAACAGAGGTATGACTTTTCCAAAATTTTCTAAATAAAAATCAACCAATAAAATTTTAAATATAACATCTCCTCATTTGACCTCAAATCATAAAGGTCTTGATTATATTTTTATTTCTTCAATCAATATCATTGATCATATGATTAAAACTAAGATACAAATCACTCAAGACAAATATCTTAGGTTAATTAGTTATCAAATTGATCAACTTGATATATTTATTCAAGTAACTGTACCAAAAAATTAATTTATAACACCTTCAAAAGGGACATACTATATATATTATACCCATCAAATTATTCTCTTGTTTAGAGTGGTGAGTAATTGAATCTTTTCTATATTTCACTTTTTATTAGAGGATTTTGGTTAAATAACTACATCATTCATTATATATATATATATATATATATAATTTAATATAATTAAGGTCACACATGCATTGGTTTTGAAATTCAAAAATACATTTCCCTATTTTTATTCTATGGAAGTGAAATAGGTTCCTCTCAGTGGGAAAATTGAAGACACCCAAGTAACCCTAATAGCCTTTCTAAAAAAAAAAAAAGATGACAATATTAGTGTAATATATTCATATAAGCTATGGAATGATATTAAATAAAACCTTTTATAAGGTTATTTATGGAAAAATTTAGATGGAATGGACTCATGCAACCATTCCAGTTAAAGGATTTTTGGAGAAACTCATACTAAAGCCTAAAGCTAAATATCTGGTGTAAAAATAAAGAAATAGGTCTTGGTACATACATGTCAAAAAAGGATTTGGAATTACCTAATATTATTGAATGATATGTGAATTATGTACATTTTTAATTCACAATATCAGGGGTTGAGATAATTTTAATTTACCCTCAAAATGATCTATTCCATTTTTCATTCAAACTTCAATTTGATTGTACTAATAACAAAACTTAATATGAACCTTTTTTGTTGGGATTAAAGGTATAAAAATAAATGGGAATCCATATGTTAATAAATATATATTCATATTTATAATTTATTCTAAATAAATAGTTGTAAATAAGTTGTAATTAAAAACACATTGTTAGTGGTTAGTTGTGAGGATAACTCATATACCTAAGTGTGTTGAGATATGTGAGAGTTTATAGGAGACTTTTTAAGGATTATATATTGGTGTTGAATCATTATTATTAGTATAATAATAAACTATTAATATGCAATCCTATTAGTGAATAAAAATATAGAGCATTTTTATTATGATGTTTTTATTGTGTGCATAGTTTACATAATCTATGACAATAATTATCATTGGTATTAGAGAGGTGATTATTTTTTGAATTAAATATGGAGTTTTAAATCATGAAGGGACATACATTTGGTATATTTTCCATGCATATGATTTTTAATTATAATCATAAATAAGCCATGCATAGCATTCTGGTCTATCTGTCTAGCTAATGTTAATACACATTAGACTATTAAAAATATGATTTGCATAGTCATATTTATCCATTATAGTTATTCACCTTGATAAATCTTGAAACTTATATTTATATAATTATTTAAATGAGTGGAAAATAATCTTTATATCATATGGTGTATGTGTAGCCACAAGATCTCATATATGTTCTTTCAAAGCATTCTATTAATAAACAAAAATCCAAGGTCTTCATTATTATATTATGATGCCTCCATGCTATATGTTGTGTGACTATTAAAATTATATGGTATGTTCATTTTGTTCATGTTTCCCAGATCTACATCTAACTCATTTTCAAAAAAAAAATCTACCCTTTTATTTAATTTGATAAAAAAATTATTGCATTGCTTTAAAGATATTCAGTCTTTGGGACTCGACCTATGTTGCATTATGGACCAAATTATTTACATCAATTTTAATTTTGGTTATATGGAATGGATATAAAATTTTAATATGAAATCCATGACTCAATAGTTTTTGCATTATACCTATAATAGAAAAATTATACACTACTAATAGAGATACATTAGGTTTTAGCTTGTATCAAGATCAACTCACTTGGCATTTCATTCATCCTTGACTTGCTATGAACCTACATCAAACCTTGAGTCATATCCCAATGAGATAAAAATTGAATTAGTATTAAAGTAACTTATTTCATTTTCAATGGTTATCAAACATTGCATTAATATTCAATCAAAGACCTACTAGAATTAACACTTGTTTTAATATTTCATTGGATTTATGATTTGTCTAGCATATTCCAAATAATAAGGTTTGTATTTTTATTAACATTCAATTACAAATCAGTGTTTGGACATGTTTGAAAAACATTATAACACAATTTTCATTATAAATTTTGATAAAACCATCATATATCAAGTGGTCAAAGGTTCAAAACTCAAAATGGGTATAAAATTATAAGTGATGAATTGTAAATTTTCAAAGTGGTGTGAAGAGTTTTTTAGAGAAGGGGGGATGTTATTTAGTTGCAATGTGAAAAATTTATTAAGGGGTTTTATTTTGTGAATAAATTTTTTAAATACCTATTTGTTTTAAAAGGTGGAATATTATTTTTGTTAAAAAGTGTTTAAAGGGAGAAATTTATTTTGTAATCTAAATAAATTATTCTATTATTGAACATGTTTTTTATGGTAGCTGATGTTCATCATGTCGGTGGACATTCTAAAATTGAGACTTAAATTAAAATGTTATAAGTAACATCAAATAGGAGGATGGAGGTAATGTATGTTTGATGAATTTCAGCATCCTCTCATTAGTCACTAATGATGGATCTAACTTATGATGTAGTGACATTTGTTTTTAGTTTTCTTTTAGTTAAATGTGTTTTCTTTTTTGTTGTGTAGTGATTTTAATGTTCCTATTTTGCATAGTTTCTTATGCTAATAAAACATCTACATTTAATTTTTTGAAAGAGATGAATGTTCAAATAATTAGACTCTTGGGGGACAGGAGAATATTTTAAAGTAAACTTATATTGTATAGTTAGTCTCGGGAGCTATAAGAATCCATGAGAGATTTATAATTCAAGGCTCAATAACCACATAAAATTCATATCAATTTTGGATCTCTATGAGTCCTTAATATGGGTCATAATAACCTCAATGGAATAAAATTCACAGCTATAACCAGATAAAGTGTTTACTTGGTCTAAGAAAATCATCAGTGAAAAACATTTACAAAACATCTATCTCTTCTTCCACATTCTCACTAAGGGGGAATCTTAAGAAATTAATATTCATAGTCATAATTTAATATTAGTGTTATTGTGTGCTAAATATTTTTTGTAAATAAGCTGTAATTAAAAATTCATTTTAGTTATTAGTTGTGAGGATAACTCTCATACCTAAGTGTGTTGAGATGTGTGAGAGTTTATAGGATACTTGTTAAGGATTAGATAATGTTTTTGACTCCTTATTTGTAAGATAATAACACACTATTTGTATGTAATCCCGTCAGTGAACAAAAATATATAAGAATATTTTTTTTGTGATGTTTTTATTATCTCTGTGTAGTTTACATAATCTACACCAATAATTATTTCCAAAATATTATGGCACTGGGAGATGTTGAGATAATAGTGAAAGAGTTTTAGAAATAATATGATCTTAAGATTAATAGATTATCACAACCCCAAAACCTATCCTATACTTTTTTGGCATTTTTACAGTCATGATCCAAATTTCAATATCAATACTTGCTTATGTATAGTCAATACTATCAATTTACATGAAATATATGTTCATGATTGTCAAAAACTCCTCATGGGAACAATATTAAATTTTATAGACATCATGATGAAACTTAAGTTCCAACAACAACTTTATGGTTATATAATTCCAATCATAGTTAATCATGTCATCCTTATCACATCTATTATATAATAAATAGAATATAAAAATATTGTCAAAAAGTAATATTGCCAAACTAATTGCAAAGTATCAAACATAAATCTAATTTTTCATATAGTTGAAATCAATAAGTTGGAGGCATAATGTTCCTAAATAAATTTTTCCTAGAGATGTTTCTCAATTATACTTCTTTAATTAACTTTCATATCTTTAAAATTTCTATTGATCAAATATACACCATACTATATGAAAAAAATAGAAAAGTAAAGATTGATAATACTTCATATAATTCTTAAAAATTACCAATATTATTATCAACTCTACAGTATTTTTGGATAGATTATCCCATAGGATTATTTCACCAATTACTCATAGACTACACTACTAGAGACTTAATCACCTTCTAGTTTAAATAAATAGTAGATTACACATTGTTCTAAGTTACATTAATTTGATAAAGTCATCTTAAGAAATATTTAAAATTCCTTAAATAATACTTCTCTTAAATAATGACTCTTCATAAGATAATTCATCATTCCCAAATGAAGCACTTTAATTATTTTATAAAATAGTAAAAACATTATTATAGTACATAATTAAAATTAAAAATCACACCTCAATTGTTCATTATTAATACTTTAAAATTTTCATTGAAAAAATTATACCCCTTTATCTCTTAATAATTTTAATAGAGAAAAAAATTAGTTTGATCATGATTTATACTGGTCATAGACTGCCTTGGGAATAATTTTGTAAGAATCCCTTCCTTAAATAGTATATTTAACAACACTTTTTCATATTTTAGTAATAGTTTAAGTTGAAAGTCATTTAATTAAATAATTCACCATTTTCCCACACTAACAATTTATTGTTTAAAGGTTCATAAAGAATTTAATTAAGAAATAATGATTCCTTACATAATATCTATCTAGATTCAAGTATAAAGTAATTGAGGCTAACTCAAATTATTTTCATATCACATTAAAGAAATTAGTAATTCAAAAATAAAATTAGTGCATCACTTAATGTATTTAATATTATTAAATACTTTACCAAAAAAACCGTTCAAGTTTTTTGACATGAGGTGTCCTATATCAAATGTTTTCAACATATAACTTGATATTATCATCCTTATAATTTATTAAATTTTTAGAATGCAATCTACATGATCTATTAACACCTTAAAAACTATCATGACAAAATTGATAAATTTATAGTAAACATAATTCATTCCTTGTGTACATACTAAGTCAATATTTAAGTTAAACAAGGTAACTACTTATGTGTGGAGTCCTACTACACACTTTTAAAAACAAATAACACATAAATCATGTGTAGAGTTAAATTATTACCAACATTACCAATGAATAGGTCAAGAGTATACATAAAAAGGAAAAAGGACAACAATTTGACATTTATAAAATATAAATGTTATTCTCCATAACATGCCACATTCATTCCTTCATAAGACTACAATAATTTATGACTAATGAATGACAGTTTAAAAACTATAGAATTCAAGAAAAGTTTAATATTGTCAATATATCCAAGATTTTTTTTCAAAAACTAATTTATTTGGATTATTTATTCATTAGTTTCATTTCTACATGTTAAATAATTGAAACTCAACATATCACACAATGTAATTGAGTCCCTTCTGAATTTACATAGTGCAGTAGAACATCCAAACATAGATATTACCTAATAAACTTTCAAAAGTAAGTCCAAATTATAAACCAACAAACATTCACATTGTTTGAATCAAAAAATAATAATAATTCACTTCCTCATACTTTAAATTACAAAAATTCTACATAGAAAAGATGTTACAATCTTATATCTACACATAGTCAACTAAATTAGAGTATACCTCATTAATGTTAGATAGAGCCAATATGAATAATCATTCAATATTATTAACAATATTAACTAATTTAAGTTTTAACTGTAAGCTGTCAACACATTGAATGTTAAATTCCAAACTTTAAGACAAGATGAGAAATATTGTTATACACAGTAATTTCATAAGAATATTATGACAAAAGTAAACTTATGCGATAAGGATCAAATATACTTTCTAGCAGTAAATTAAGTCTTACACCATACTTATTAAGCATTTATAATTTTATTCCCATAAAAACATAACCTTATATTGAATCAAAACTTCATAATAATTTAGCAAACATTAACCAAAAGACATATTATTCATGAAAATCCCAAACTATAAGATGTTCCAAACAACTAGTCATAATACTTTTCATACAATGATAGTTTAAGAATGAGTGGCTTAACATATATGCAAATCAAGACTAATCATTCATACTTAAAAAATAATAATCATTTAGCTTCTTAGATTCTATTACAATCATACTAAGACATCAAATGAATGAATCCAATATCATTCCTTTGATATTAATCCAAAAGTGTTTATAAACACAATGCATAGGTATTAGTAGCTAGGGTAAAATAGACTCCATTATATGAAACATACTACTAATTAAGAATTATTTCAACCTCCATTTATTGATTTAAAAATCATTTAACAAACTAAGTTATTCAATTATATACATATATTATTTTAAAATGATCATTAAATGGTTGTCTTATGAAAGATTAAATTTAATAAGAGCTACATATAAAAGAAAGTCAAAATCAACAAGTAAGCATGAAGCCTTTCCTTTAAAACAAAAACAGATTTCCTACAAACATAATTTATCATAGTGCTTCAAGATGTCATTAGTATGAGTAGATTATATCATATACTATCAATAATGTTTCTATAAAGTTATTTTACACAAATAAAAAATAATGTAAAACCTAATCCCATCCATTAAGTGGTATCCCTAAACATCCCAACCATCAGTTCGGGGTTGGATTAGGTCACTGAATATAGGATCAACATCATAAAACTAAATAGAGTAAAAAGAGTATTAGAGTGATAGTTATTCCATCATTATATGTTTGTTATAACATTAAAATCACAACCAAAAACCTAAAAAGTAAAAAGAATTATCAAATTAGGTTTCCAAACAAACCCTTATAGAGAAAATAATGATAAATCAAATGAAAATATTCTTAGACAAAATTCTAAATCAAATGAAACATTATTTTTAAAAATTAATAACAACACATTAAATTTATCATCACTCTATCAAAAAAGGGTACATTCAAGGAAACAAACCCATCAAGTTTTTTAAACATGCAACCAAATTACTTTTTAAAGTAATATTATGTTCCCATAAACACCCTAATTTGGTCAAACAACCATAAGTACTATGTCTTATGTTTCTATTTCACACAAGGGTCTTATTTATGGTTATAGGCCTTTTTCACATGGTCATTTTTAGTTTTTTTATATTTCTTATGTCATATTTCCCTTGTTTTTGACACCCTTAATAGTTACAGATCACTATTTACCACTCCTAAGGGCCCCTAGCCAATCATCCCTAGTTTTTGATCTATTCTAAGTATTAGGAAATTATCACCAATTTCAAGATAGTAACACCCTATGACACTAGTGTCCACTTTTAGAATCAGTGTCTAATGGGCCTTCTCACATTTGTTTAAGTCCTAACCCCTTTATGACCCTTACATTTTTTATATCTTTTTCATGACTTACTAGCTAATAAATAAGATATTATATTCCAAATAAACATATTCATATATAAATATCATCACAAAAAAATTTAAACCTATAAATTACAATGTTATCACTTATTTACTTAAAATCAACCAATAATATAACTCAAAATACATTGCAGACTACTCAGCTTTCACACCTAGACATTTGCATGATTGATCAAATAAGGGCATAGGAAAAATTCATTCTAGCATACCATGAAAATTGATGGTGTATGTTCCCTAAGGAATAAATACATGTGATCTAAGACCCCTAGCATTTGGTTTGATGTAGGAAGAAGCTAGGACAATATAAGTTATTCTTCACATAATCATAACATTCCACAACCTAGTTTTTCCTTTCTTTTTTAATTTTATTAGTTCATTACTTTATGTGTGTAGGTATTCATTAGGGTTTTGGAGAAGAATCAATAAAAAAAGTGACACAGGTGATCTCCCACATGACATAGGATAACCTACAGGACCTCTAAGAACTCTTGCATATTCCCAAAAAGTTATAGACAACCACTACAGAAAGGACACTAGTACTAGAATTGGATGCTACTACCACATGGTGCTACTATTCTAAAGGGGGTGATATTTTTTAGAGCTATATCTAAAAAAAATTCAATAGATGAAATATTCCTTTGTGTTTGATCAACCATTTCTAGTACCTTTATCCACAAAAATCTTTGTTTATATCAGATAAGATACTTTTCTCCTTGTGCCTACTATTTTTAGAAAGTTATAAAGAATCAATAATTCCCTATTTTATTATAGATTAGCAATAGACCCAGCCTTTTAATATATCTTAGGATTTACATAGTAAAACCCTAAAAGGCTAAAACATTTGGTGAACTCATATTACTTTGAAATTTGCTTTAAAACCCTAATTTTCTTTAGGGTTTACCTTCTCTAAAAAATTTACATTAAATTAGGGTGACACAAATATAATTTTCTATTTTTTTGGCTTAACCTAGATAATTTAGTTAATCATATACTATGGGTCTATTTAATTAATTTAATTTAATTATCTACAATACAACCCTAAATTAAAACCTAGATCCACATACTAGGTCCCTATACACATAAAACATTAGTACTTAGGTTTTTAACAATAATCATATTTTCTATTACAAACTTTGTTAAACAAAATCACACATTGCACACATACTTATGTTAGATTACATTCTTCCTCTTGTGTGTTTATTATTCCTTATTTACACCATCTTCTTTGGAAAGTTTAAAATGACATCCAAAAAGTATTCAACACCTCATCCACTTAATTCATTCATGTATTTTTCTCATGATTATAACAATGAATGGATTAATTTTTAGTATTGTACATTAGAGCATGATAATTATTTCACTTATAAATATGATGATGTCTATTTTTATAATTATGGATATGAAGATTATTATGAGCATGAAAATACAAATAAACTTGAGGATACATTAGATACATCATATTCTCTTTCCTCTTAATATTCTCTTACTCCTAAAAGTCAAATTGACAATACAATTCCAAAATAACCTTTTACTGGTAGTGTTTTATTCCAATGTGATCCTAGATTTTCAAATATTTTTGCTACTTCATTATTCAAAATAAATCGATATTAGTGAACTACATGAAGATCACTTTTGCATGCTTCAAGTAAAGTAGATAAGAATAATTCATCTTCTTTACCCTTATCAGTTCCATTTGAAAAAGAAAATACAAAGGATGTTACACCTTTTATAAATGCACAAACTAAGGTAGATGAAATTACTTTGTCAGCCTACTTCACATTTCAAACTCAATGAAATTATTCTTTGCCACACATAGATAATGAACATGTTTCTAACCCTTCTCATGTCATAATGTGCAAAAATAAACATGATTGTTACTTCTCCTTCTCTTGATTCCAAAATAGAAAGTGATAATCATGCTTGCATTTCAAAAAATAATAGTGAACAAATTCCTTGCATTTCACTTACACATGATGATACATTGCATAGTAGTAAAAAGTTACAATCTTCTGCTTCTCTTTCTCTTAATGACCATGTGAATGATACTTCTACTCTTACTTATAAAAATGAATTAAATTATAATTTCTATGAACCATGGGATATTGATGATTATTGTGATTATGATTAAGATGAAAAAATCTACAACTTATAATTCTTCTCTTACCTCACCTATCTTTCTTATTCAGCCAAACAATAGATCACATATTAAAAGACACACACACATATTCTTATGTGTATAATTTATATTCACTAGAAAATAGAGAACTTATATTGACCATATATGTGATACTCATTCACAACATAAAAAATATAAAAGATACCAATGAATCTCCCTCAACCCCATTTACTATAATAAAATCAATTTATCAAACAAACCCAAATAAATGTGATAGATCATTTTCCTCTAACCAATTATAGGATATCACACCTCTAAATTTTATTGAGAACATACCAACCCTTTATATATAAGATTTACAATATAATATACAAATGGCTAAAAGAAATAATAAAATTCAAGAATTAAATGAACCCCTTGATAATGATAATATACCTTTACAAGTGTTAATTTATTTAATGCATGTTGTGGGTACTTTGAAAAAACAAGTATATCATCTCATTTCGGATAATGAAACATACAAATCTCAAGTTGATGTTAATTTTATACATAATAACTCTATTCCACATAGAATGTCAATAATGAGGTTACCACATAACTTTTAGATACCAGTGTTACCTATCTTTGATGGTCAAGGAGATCCATATTTACACCTTCATGTTTATGAGAAAGACATGGTGCATATTACAAATAAGTTAATTATATTATAAGTGATTCCAATGTCACTAAAGGGTAAAGCACTAGATTATTCTAGCATACACTCCAAATTAGACCTTTACATATATATATATATATATATATATATATATATATATATATATATATATATATGAGAAGATAGATATAGTCTTCCTCAAGATTTATATACAAAATAAGGGACCTCTAGTAACACATGAGAGGTTATCTTCACTACACAATGGTGAGATAGAGCTTGAATTAGAATAAATTCTATACTTAAAATTTTTTTTGCATTAATTAATTTATCAACCAATGGATTTATAAGTGCAATACATATTTTCTAGAGGTTTAATCTCTCTTCTCAAGGATAGATTGCTATATCAAATATATAAATCACTTGTACATCTATGAAATACAACTATATCACTAGAGGTACATTTGGGATTAGTAATTAAACATTCAAAGGCATAATTAGTTATAGACCCCTCAAAACCTCAGTCATCAAATTTGGTACAAGAGCCTACTCCACTTCTAATTCAAAAACTAGTGGAACACAAAAAACCAATTAAAATACTCATTAAGGGCAAAGATCCACTTTACACAACATAATCTATAGTGAGTAGCTCATAATATATACACAAAGGGGTTATATAGTTTTTTTATATGGTTGGGAATCATGACATATTTATTACACTAATAGATAATGGGATAATCATACTTCCTTCAACTAATCATCATTCACCACACCATTTGCGCTAGGTACCACATAAGAATTATTGTCATTTTCACAAGATAAATGGACATTCAGATGACCATTTATATGCACTTAGATCTTGCATTGAATAGTATGTTAGTAGAGGCATCATATATTTTACATAGCTTGTATCATGCCCTCATTCACCACACTCTCCTAAATCACATTCCTCTACAATGGATTAATCCAAGGATGTTCATTTTAAGGAACCATTATTTACTCATCATATGAGCCTTATGAATTATAAGACATCCATTTATCATCAGTCCCATACATCATATCCTCGACAATGATGGAAATTAGTTCATAGAGTTTAAAACACACTTTTAATACGTATGTTGATCAATACATTTAGTAATATTTATATACCCAAAGGCATAATTTTAGTATAA